>VMDO01000017.1:400692-470294 GCA_007922755.1 Pedetes capensis | reverse complement strand
AATTCACTGATATCCTTATATTCTGGTATATGAGCAAATTTAATGGATCTTCCTGTGTGCTCAGAAAAAAATATGATTCTATATTTCGGATTCTATATATTTATTTGACTAAATTTATTACTTATATAATTCTAATAATCTATATTTTTTATTTTAAAAATTTGTTTGGTTTTCAAGACCAAGAGTAGTATACCTAATAACAAATGATTTATATATTTCTCTTCATATTTACATCAGTTTCTGCTTTATGTATTTGGGATTATATGTGATTATATTTGCTGTTTTTGCAGTACTAGGGAACAAACCAGAGCCTCACACATGCTAGGCAAGTACTCTGCTACCGATCTACACTCGCAACCCTGGAATTCATATTGTTACATATACATGTTCCTGATTTATGGTTTCTTTTATCAGTATATGGTATTATTTTCCCCTTGAGTTTTGTCTTCAAATATATTTTGCCTGATATTACAATCATCTCAGTTTTCTTATAATTCATCCTTGCCTAAAACATCATTTTCCATTCTTTCAAAAATATTTTGTATAGTAGTTATGCATTTATGCACATGATCAAAATTCTCCTTTATAGGCTGGGTGCTCTGGTACATGCCTATAGTCCCACCAAATCAGGAAGCTAAGGCAGGAGGATCTTGAGTTTGAGGACAGAGGCAATCTGTGCAACTCAACAAGACCCTGTCTCAAATTAAAAATACAAAAAGGGGTAAGGATGTGGCTCAGTGGTAGAGCACTTGCCTAGTACACACAAAAGCTTGGATTAAATACCCCCCAAATTCTCCTTTGTAATTTTCATTTGTTCTTGTCTGGTCTTGCAGTATGGTAATGTTATCCTCATAAAGTCTGAAGCCATAGCACACTAGCTTCCTGTCCTGCCTGAGCTCGGAAGGCCTGGTTAGTCCTTGGCTGAGAGACCACCTGGGAATACCAGATGCTGCAGGTTAGGGAGAAGGAGCTGGCAATCCACTCCCAAAACAATTTGCCATTGAAAATTCTATGAATAGCAGAGAAGCAATGACAATACTGCTGGGCATGGCACAGTGTCAGAGAGTGTTTCATTCTGTTGTATATAGGGTCACTATGAGTTAGACCCTTTCAGCCATTGAAAACCCTATGAGGGTCACTATGAGTCGGATACCGACTCGATGGCACCTAACAACAACAACGAGTTAGACCCAATTCAATGGCACCTGACAACAACAAACAACAATCCTCATAAAATGAGTTGGGGACTATTCCCTCTTTTTCTGTCTCTTTATATATATTCAAGGGCTGGGATTAAGCTCAGTTAGTAGAGCACTGTGCTACAGTCTCTGAGGTCTCGAGTTCAATTCCCAGCACCACAAAAATGGGAGAAGGGCCTGGCAATCCACTCCCAAGGCAATCCTGATACAGTCACCATTGAAAACCCTGAGGGTCGCTATGAGTTGGATACCGACTCGATGGCACCTAACAACAACAACATATATATTCAAGGTTAGCACTAGCTGTCCCTTGAATGGCAGAACTGATGGTGGAACTTTCTTGGGTGGAATATTTTTTTAATAGACTCAATTTCTTTGATGAATATGCAATTATTCAGGTTTTCTAATTCTTCCTGAGTCAGTTTTTGGCAAATTGTATTTTTCTAGGTATTTTTCATTTAAATTTTCAAGTTTATTGGCATAAAGTTGTTCCTTTCTCACAGGGTTTCACTATAGCCCAAGATAGCCTTGAACTCCCAATCCTCCTGCCTCAGCCTCTTGAGTGCTGGGGAGCCCAACTTCTTATTAGCTTGTTTTATTTGTTTCCATATTTATTGTGCTCTAATTCACATACCATTAAATTCATCATTTTAAAGTTTGCAAATCAGCATTTTTTTAAACATCTTCACAGAGGTATGCAATCGTTGTTGTTGTTATTGTTGTTGTTGTTATTAAGGGCCATCAAGGTGGGTCCAACACAGAATGAAACCATGTAAAACAGCATGAAACACTCCCTGACTCTGTGCCATGCCCGGCACTATGTCAGTGCTTCTCTGCTATTCATAGGATCTTCTTTGGCTGACTGTTTTAAGATTGTTTTGGGAGTTGACTGCAAGGGCCTTTTCCCATACAACCTTTACCACTATCTAATAATCTCAGAAAATTTCCATGACTCCAAGAAACCATGTACCAGTTAGCAGTCATTCCCTATTCCACCACCCTCCTCCCTCAGCAATTAAGTTATTTTCTGCCTCTATGAATTTGCCTATTCTTTATATTTCCTGTCAATAGAATCATACAGTATGTGGCCTTTTGTGTCCAGTTTCCGTCACTTGGCATAATCTTTTCAAGCTTCATCCCTGATGTAGCATTTATCAGAACTTCATTTGTTTTTATGACTGAATAATATTCCATTGTATGGATAGCCCACTTTTGTTTATCCATTCATTAGTTGATAGACATTTATATTGTTTTCACCTCCTGGCTATTATGACTAATGCTTCTGAGTATAAGATTTTGCATTAATATGTTTTCTATTCTCTTGGAATACAATTGCTACTTCATATAATAACTCCTGGGAGAAGGACCTGGCAATCCACTCCCAAGGCAATCCCGAAACAATCTGCCATTGAAAACCCAGAGAGTCCCTATGAGTTGGATACTGACTAGATGGCACCTAACAACAACAACAATAATAACTCTATATTTAACTTTTTGATGAACTGCCAAATTATCTTCCAAAGTAGCTGCAAAATTTTACATCTTTATCAACAATGTATGACAGGTCCAATTTCTCCACACCCTTTGCCAACCTGTGCTATTTTCCTTTTTTTTTTTTAAGTATGCAATTCTAGTAAGTATGAAACAGTATGTCATTGTGATTTTGATTTACATTTTCCTTAATGGCCTATGATATTGAATGTTTTTTCACATGCTCCTTAGCTACTTGTATATCTTCTTTGGCAAAATGTCTTTTTAGAGCCTTTCCTCATTTTTAAATTGGGTTATTTGCATTTTTATTGTTATAATTTTCTTCCTTCTCCTCCCCTTTCTCTTCCTTCTCCTCACTATCCTCCTCCTCCTTCTCCTCCTCCTCCTCCTCTTCCTTCTTCTTCTTCAAACAGAATCTCACTCTGTAACCCAGGTTGGCCTGGAACTTGCTATTTAGTCCAAACTGGCCTCAAACTTAGTGATCTTTCTGCCTCAGCCTTCTCAGTATTGGAATTACAGGGATGTGTCACCACACCTGACTCTTACTTAGCTTTTTAATCTCTGCTACATTCCCTTTATCATTCCTAACATGCTCTCTTCTCTTTCTCTTTTTCATTTGATCAATCTTTTCAGAAGCTTACTGTGATGGTTAGTTTTACGTGCCAACTTGGCTAGATGCAGGTATCCAAATGTGTGGTCAAATATTATTGTGGGTGTTTCTGTGAAGGGTTGTTTTTGGGAGAGGGATAAACATTTACACTGGTGAACTTTGAGGAAAGCAGATTGCACTCCATAATATGGGTGGGCCCTGTCTAATCAAAGGCCTGAGTAGAACAAAAAGAGTGACGTCCACCGAGCAACACAGCAGCAGATGTCTTTGGACTTGTGCTGTAACAGTGGCTTATCCCTGGGTCTTCAGTCTGCTGGTCCACTTTGCAGATTCTGGTATTGCCAGACTCCATAATCATGTGGGCCAATCCTTAACATAAATGTATGTATCACCTATTTATCTGTCTATCTACATATTCTATCAGTTTTATTTCTCTGTAGAACCTTGACTAATACACAAACCTATCTTATTCATATTTTCAAAGACTCACTTTTGGCTTTGTTGAGCCTCTCTTTCCTCCCTTCTTAGATCAGTGGTTAAATCCAGCAGCTAACTCTCTCTGAGGAAGTCTACCTAGATATTCCACAAGCAAACCAATTCCAGACGGCTAACACTAAGTCCCTCTACCTCTCCAATGCTCTTCCTCCTACATTTGCTATCTTAGTAAAGAACCCCACTATCCATTCAGTCTTCCAATTCTGAAACCTCACTCTTAGAGTTCTCCCCTTCCCTTTCCCCTATCAGGTACATTTTTAATGTGTTCCTTTTTTTTTTTTTTTTTTTTTGTGGTACTGGAGATGGAACCAGGGCATCAAGCATGTTAGGGTGCTCTACCATTGAGCCCCGTCTCTATCTTTCTAAAGCAGCAATCTGACTCTGGCATTTCACTGCTGAACACCCTTCCCTGCCCCTCCCCACACCCCCCTGCACTCTGCTTCCCTGTCTGCAATGACCTGTCTTCCTCAGTTTTGAGATATATGGATGGAGCCACCCAGACATGGCCAGGGAAAATTTCCCATGCTCCTATTTTTTTTATCACTTCCTATTTTTTGGCTTGTTCTCCCTCCACTTGCCATTTTGATGCTATTCTTCCCTAAAATAAAAACCTAAGTAAATAATCCTGGTTTGGGGCTTTTAAAAAGCTGTAACAATTCTCCCTCCTTCTTTTTCCCTCTTCTCATGGGGACTCTACAAACCCTTCTAATAACTGTTCTGTTTTGGAGAGTAATTGTTGTTTGTTGCTAGTTGTTGTTTGTTGTTGTTTGTCGCTGAGTGAGGTCTGAGTCATAGCATCCCTCATTTGTTAGGTTAGGTGCCATTGAGTCAGGTCCAATTCATAGTGATCCTCATTGGGTTTTCCATGGCTGATTGTTTCGAGATGCTTCAGGAGTGGATTGCCGTGTCCTCCCATTTTTGCAGTGTTGGGGTCGAATGCAGGTCCTCAGAGAGTGTGGAGCAGTACTCTACTGACAGAGCTAAACCCCAGTCCGGAGAGTAATTAAAGCCACTTTTTTTCCTTCCTCTAGTTTCCTCTCTATTATAATTTCCTTCTGACAGATGTTCCTGTAACATGAGGGGTACTTATTTTCTTGGATGATTTTTTAATCTTTTATTTTATTTATTTATTTACAGTGCTGGGGATTGAATCCAAGGCCTCCTGCATACTGGGCAAGTGCTCTACTACCACGCACCACCCCTGATCCCTCTTGGTTGATTTTTGAGGTTCTGTTTTCCATTCTCGTCTAATTCATCTGTTCCTTTTCTGCAATCCCCTGAGCCTGTTTTGCCATACTCTACTGGGTGGTTAATGGCTTTTGGTTTGCTATTTATTGCTTCTAATTAACTATTTGGATCACAGGCTTCATGTGTCAGTTTAGTACTTGATTCCTTGAAGTTTTAACCACAAATTGCCTGGCCATACCATTCAGCTTCATCTCTGAGAACTACTGCATCAGCCTTTTCCTGAGCTGCCTGAATCCTTATTTCTACTTATCAGAGTCTATAGGTAAAGTAAAAATATCAAGAGACAGTGTGAAGTGTGAAGTTCCATATCCATGTGAATGTAGCTTTCATGGTGCTACTCCGCTTCTTTGGAAACCACAGCTTCTAATTGCCTAACATATCAATGCCAAACCTTCGTCTCAAGTTCGCTCACAGAAATCCCCAATTCCACCTCTCCAGACCCATTTCCTAGTACATGTCAACAGGGACCCTCCACTCCAGGCCGGCTGGACACTTTGCACCACCTTATCCATAAAGTCCCTTAACAAATTCAGTTCTCTGCTCCTTTCTAGCTGTGTGACTTTAGCTAACACATTTAAAGTTTCTGAGTCAGTTCCTTTAATTCTAAAGTAGGGGATAACAGTAATATTGAATTCACGGGGTTGCTGTAAGAATTAAGGTTAATGTGGATAAAGTACCTTACTTAGAACACAGTAAGCACTTATTAAAAGTTAGCTCCAAAGAATGTTATTAGCAAACTAGACTCATGGAGGACACAGAGACAAATTGTTGTTGTTGTTGTTGATAGGTGCCGTCGAGTCACTATCCGACTCATAGCGACCCTACATACAACAGGGGAAACACTATTGTCAGTGCTTCTCCACTGTTCACAGGGGTTTCAATGGCAGATTGATTTTTGGGAGTGGGTTGCTGGGTCCGTCTCCCAAGTCTACAGCACATGGTGTTCCCAGGCGGTCTCCCATCCAAGGACTAACCAGGCCCCACCCTGCTTAGCTTCCAAGGTCTAATGGGATCGGACGCCACACTGCTATAGCTGCAGGCAGAGACAAATTAGATGCAGATTATTACCTTTAAAAAATGTTCACACTTGTAGGGTAATAAGTTATGTGTCTATATACAGCACAAGGTAGGCAGAGGGAGGATACAAGCAGGTAAAGGACCTTCTGCCTTTGTCTCCATCCTTCCATCCTTCTCTCTGTCTCCTCACCAGCTTTTTCCCAAGATAGGAAAAACTGTGGTCTGAATTCAGTTGTCACAAATTCATTGATTGGGCCATGTTTCACAAGTGCTTTAAAGATAAGCCACCATAGATGGTTCCTTTCCTTCCCAAGCAAGGTATAGCTCCAAGGCAAAGCCAGCTACCATTATCCATATGGCTTCAGATTCCAAATCTTCAATTCTGAAGCCAGGCATGGTGGCTCATGCCTGTAATCCTAACACTTGGGAGGTTGAAGCAAGAGGATCGAGACAAATTCAAGTTCAGCCTGGTCTACATAGTGAGTTCCAGGACAGCCTAGGCTACAGAGTGAGATGTTCCCTAAAATAAAAACAAAAACAAACAAATAAACAATAAAAGATCCTCAATCCCGGCTATTTTAGTAGCAGACAGAAGGAAACAAGAGGCTTCACTTAGGATTTAACCCCAAGCTAACACTCGATGCCGTTTTTTGTTACTTTTATTCCTCACAGGACCCTTAAAACAAGGTATTTACCCACAGTTCACTGGTAATCTATTTCCTGTTCTACTGTTATTTAGAATATATGGATTCTGGTCTGAGAACCTCAAGGGAAAGAAGTATGAGTAGCAATATCCAGGCATACAGACTCTATCCAAACCCTTGACCTCAGAGAACAAAAGGCATAGCAGGGTTAGGTAATGTGCTATGGGAGAATATCCTTGCCTAGAGGCCCAGGTGGGAGGAGGAGAAAACCACAGAAGCCTCCCTGAAAGAGGATGCATTAGAGTTGGGACTCTCAAAATAAGTAGCATAGGCTGAGACAGCAGGGACCTCAAGAATCTTGAGATCTAGCAGAGTGAAACCAATACATACTTTAAATTTAACAAATGAGCACATGAAGGGGTGATCAGAGACACCAGGTCAGCCAGTGCATAGCCTCTGGATTTGGGGGTCTTTGACAATCTGGGCAGGGGAGAAACAGTCTCTGGACAGCACAGATGAAGTTCACTGGGCTGTCCCACAGCTCCATGGAAATCCTTATTCCTACCATTATTATTTTAATCCTTTTTTTCTGGTTCCATACAACCAGACAAGTTTTCACTAAAAACTTAATTTCTTGGCTACTTAGAATTTATATTGAGGAAGCAAGTAGCCCAATCATCAGAAACAGACAAGCCCATTTGTACAGATAGTGTAGACACTATCTCTGCCTCTTCACCTGCCTCTTCCTTAAAAATCAATCACTCTATCCATCCTTCTCCACTGAATCCATCCTAGGAAAGTCACCCTTTGCCTCTCATTTCCTGAGTCCATTGACTGCTTTGAGTCTTCACACTATGGGGCCTTCCCACAGTATGGCACATTGTTTCCTGACACCATGGTATGGGATACTGCTTCTTTTTCTTTGCTTTCTGGGACCTCTCCTGGTTCTCCTTCTCAGCAGTCCCTTCTCATTTTCTTTTAAGGAAGTATCAATGATGATTTCTAAAAAGTCTCAAGATCCAAAGAGCAAAAACCCAGGTCTAGGGTTATCTAGCACAGGTGCTGTGCCTGAGAGGCTACCCCACAAGCATCCCCAGCAGCACTCACCTGATCCAAGAGGAAGTGAAACTGTCAGAGGCAAAAGCAGGAGAAGAATGGGGAGGGAAAGATCAGGGCAGGGAAGGGGAAGGGTGAGAGATGGTTGTGAAAGGAAGTAGGTCAGAGGGAAAACCCCAGCTAAGGGAGCTGAACTTCCTCCAGGAAGCAGGCTGAGTTAATCCCAGGTGTTTGAGTGCAACATCAACAGAGCTGGAAGTGGGCTTTAGAGCCGACTGTATGTACAGAATGGTGAGACAAACAAGCAAACATAGCAGGGGTCTGTACACACGTGGCATCCCCTGATGTCCACTATGAGGTTGCTTTATCTAAGCGCCCTCCCCCCACTTCCATCTCACCAGTCTTTCATACTCCCAAGTTTGACTCTATAAAGCTCCCCAGGGTGGCTACTGCCCACCTGATAGCCAAGTTCACAAAACTGCCTGGACTATACAATTGACAGTTCGTACTCTCTGTATGTATAAACTGACATATTGAATGTAGCTTGTTCTTTATATGTTAGGTACATGTGCCCAATCAAAATATTAGCTCTCATGTGCCACATTTAAGTCACCTGGCAGTACTAAGCCGACTGAATGCAATAAATATGCATTAAATGTTTTCAAAAACAAATGTACTTTGGAATATTTATTCTTTTCCAGAGTGGCAGATTCTGCTTCTGCTTATTATCCTCTGACTCTCCCTGCCATTTACTCCTTCCTGGCCACAAGGCTGCCCAGCTAGAAGACTGCATTTCCTAGCCTCCCTTGCAGCTAAGTCATGTAATTGTGCTTTTGCCAAAGGATATAAGCAGCAGTGATTTGTGCAGGTGGTCTAAGAGATAACTGCTCTTCCTGAACTTCTCTTTTTCCTTC
Organism: Pedetes capensis; assembly: GCA_007922755.1. NCBI lineage: Eukaryota > Metazoa > Chordata > Mammalia > Rodentia > Pedetidae > Pedetes > Pedetes capensis. The sequence goes on along the minus strand of VMDO01000017.1, from coordinate 461,620 downwards.
CCTCAGTCTTCAACAAAGACATGCAAGCCACCTATCTCCTACTATACAGATGAAGACAAAGCCTTAACCTAGGACCTTCAATGACGATCTTCCTGCTTCCTCTTTCTCACCGTCTGGAATGTGAAGAGATACTACATTTCAAACCCCAGCTTGATTCCTTAGCAGAAATAAAGAAAAATCACTACTTCCCCAAGCTGCAGAAGAAAGAGACTACTTTTCATTTCTCCTGATCAGAATCCAGTTTGCCTTTTGTAGTCATTGAACCAGCTCTACAGGGGGGCTGGCTGACAAAACCCCAGTCTCCGGGGGCCCCCGATGTCCCCGATGTCCCCGAGAATAGTGGCTCACGCTAGGAGACCACAAAATGTGGTGACAAAAGAAGTGGCTTTGGAGCACGGAGGGGCATGAGACCCAGCTCTGGTGCCAAAGCAGTGAGTACCAAGAGAACACTGCAAATTAGGTCAATACAGACAGAGAGGAAATACGACAACATCCCTGTTTAAGTTGAGATTTTCCCTTCCCACAAGCTGCCCTGGTCTCACGCATCCTGGGCCAGATGCGGGCATCCTCCCTAGCAGGGAGGTGGAGGCCAAAATATAAGAACGGGGGCAACTAGGCTGAGCACCCCGTTGTCCACAGCCTCACAGGAGCCTGGGTGACCACCTGCTTCTCCGGGCCTCAGTCTCCCCAGTGCCAAGCGGGTAGCAGACGCTGACAGCTCTTCCCGCCCTTCCTCCACTCGGGTGAGGGTCTGAGCAGTGGCATACTTACCTCCATCAGGACCCCTACCAACCTCCGCCCCCGCACTCCTTGCTCCCCCACCCCGCGTCTCGCCCACCGCAGCCTCACCCTCCTCCGACAGGTAGCGCAGGTCATAGAACTCCCCCGCGAAGGTGCCGTAGGAGGAGTCGTGGCGCGGCGCTCCCTCGTCGGCGCCCGCGTCCCCCCGCGCGCGACCCCGGGGTCCGCGGCCCCCTGGACCGGCGCCGTCGTCCGCTGGGCTGGCAGCGCAGGCGGCGGGCCCGGCCAGCAGCAGCAGGAGCAGCGGCGCCCAGGCGTCCCGGCACTGCCGCGGCCGCCCCGCCATCGCTGCGCACGGATCCCGGAGGCAGGCGGCTCGGGCCGCAGCGGGGGCGCCGCGGGCGCGGGCCGGTTCTCAGCCGCCGCCGCCAGCACGCGCTCGCGCAGCCGCGGAGCGCCCGCGTCCGCCGCCTTCCAGCGTCGGTCTGCGCATCCTCGCTCCAGCCCCCGCATCCTCCCCAATCTTCTCAGCATCTCCTCTTCCCTTCCCGACGCTCCTTCCCCTCAGCTTCTTCCTAGCGTCCTTCCTCTCATTCTCCGCATTTCTCTGACCTCCAGACTGGACCTCCTCCAGTCCCCCACCGGTGCAGATCTGGCCCTTCCCGTCCCTTGCTACTCTGAATGTGGTCCCTGGACCAGCAGAATCAGCACCACCTGGGACCTTGTTAGGATCTCTAATTTCAGGCCCCACTCCAGGTACATGAAGCAGGCTTTGATTTTTTACCCAAAGCCCTCAGATCCCAATGCATGGTCCAATTTCAGAAGTGTTTCGCCAGAGAGTTTACTCCTTGACACAGCCTGTTAGAATTGCTGTCTCCTCTATTTTGTTCCTGCAATTTTTGGTTTGCATAAAGCACTTACTAGACTGGTTATTTCTTAGGACTATCACAGGAAGAGACTTGAAATCACAAGATCCCACTCTATAGATAGGTAAACTGAGATGGTCGAGTCAGAGAGGAAACTAGAACTCAGTTTTTGGAGTGTGTCATCAGCAAAGGCCACTGGTGTCCAAACTTAACCAACACCCTTCAAACTAGGCAACCGATTTACTGTTTCTGGGCAGCAAAGTGCACAGGCCTTAACTGGACCATACCCTGTCTGATGACAATGCTGAATTCTCCACGTTCTCATGTCTACTCCTGCCACTTACAATTCACCTTCCATTATTTACTCAGCCACTCATTTATTCACACCAAACATATTCAATGCCAGGCCACAGAGTCCTCTTCTAACAGCAGTTGCTGGGGTGATAACAGAGTGAAACTGCTAAACTGTTTTCTGGTAGAGATGTGGACACAATTTCTTTCATGCTGGTGCTGTAAAGCCAGCATCTTAACCTAGTTTTCCTATTTTTGTTTTTTATTGCATGAAGTAAGAAAACAAGTATGGAGGCAGAAAAGCATAGATATTCCAAATGCTAGCCTAGAAGTCAGACCTGGGGTGGGGATCAGTAGTCACCCATGCTCAATAGTCTCCACTATGCAATGAAGATTAGTAAATGTAAAGATCAATAGGGTTCATTGCCATCAATGACATGAATGGACATGCGTTGAATTATGAAACATTAATATTTTTTAAAAAATGGTGACCTCAACCTTTTGTGGCCCAGTTGGCTGGGAGAGATGAGGACTACTGTTGAAATAGGGAAATGGGTTGGGAAATCTAAAGGTCAAGTGTTTGCTAATGGGTATCAGCTGACAGCAGGTTGTACAAGTGGAGTTCAAACTTATTTATCCTGACAGCTGAGTCTAGGTGTCATTCATGAAAATTGTGAGCTTCATAGATCATCCAACATGGTTGCACGAAATGAATCAGATTATTGTTTGGACAAAGTAAGATGAACTACAATTATTTAAAAACTATCAAAACATGGCCAGGTGCAGTGGTGCATGCCTGCAAACACAGTGACTCCGGAGGCAGAGGCAGGAGGATCATGAGTTTGAAGCCAGAGGCACCCTGTGTACCTTAACAAGAACTTGTCTCAAATTAAAAAGTGAAAAATGGGCTAGGGGGTGCAGCTCAGTGGTAGAGTGCTTGCAAAGCATGCACAAGGCTCTGGGTGTAGCACTCCAGTACCAAAAAAAACCCAACCCACTAAACAAAAAACTATCAAAATAAGGCTCCTTCCCAAAAACCATAGCTTAGCAATGCAGAAAATTTTAACCATCAAAAATTCAACCAATAAATTGAAAAAGTATTAATCCTTTAAGAAAAAAAAATCCCTTCTTAAAAACCCAAATTCATTTTTGCATTTCCCATTCACTATGGCAGGTACCGTCACTTTTAAATGAATCATCATTTAGCAAAAAAAGAAGAAAAAGAAGAAGAAGAGGAGGAGGAGGAGGAGGAGGAGGAGGAGGAGGAGGAGGAGGAGAAAAGAAAGCATGATTTCTGATTCCACTGGTTTGAGAATCCAAGCCATTACTTCTTATTTTATTTTTTATTCCTTTCATTTCACTCATTACAATTAACAGTGATGGCACCCAAACAGAAGGTAAATGAAAGCCAGATCATTCATCTCCTGGCAAAATGTTCTGATAAAAACACACCACATGTTTTCTTTTTGTTTGTTTTTTAGTGGGGGGTTGTTGGGGGCGGTTTTCAGATAATCTGCAGATAATTTCATTATCTACTCATGTTCAAGAACCTGGAGTCCATGGACTGAAAGGAGGCCACAGATGGCCTCAGAGATGGTGTGAAGCCCTTATGAAAGTGCTGGAATAATGTAATGCATGGATTTTTCTAGGGAGAAGACTCATAGCTTCCATGGATCGCTCTGTCTACCTTCCTCTCCAGGGCCTTAGAACTTGCTTGGGTTTCCAATTCCCTACAGAACTGGCTCCTAGGATTTCATAAGATTCTTGTCACCTGCTTAAATAGCCATTTGGGGTTTTCTTATTCTTTGTGTTTTCTTACAAAATTTAAGCCCTAGAAAGACCCTTAGCATTGCTGGATGTAGCTCAGTGGTAGAGTGCTTGCCTAGCATGCATAAGGCCCAGGGTTTGATCCTCAGCAAAAGTAACAATCGTATGTATGTATGTATGTATGTATGTATGTATGTATGTATGTGTATGTATATATGGGTGTGGGTGTGTGTATTTTTTTTTGGGGGGGGCAGTACTGGGGAACTCATCTTAGGGCCTTGCACATGCTTTGCAAGTGTTCTAGCACTGAGCTGCAACCCCAGCCTCCTTTTTTTTTTTTTTTAAAAAAAATTTTATCTTGAGACAGGGCCTTGCTAAGTTATGTAAGCTGCTTCTGGCCTTGAACTTGTGATCCTCCTCCCTCTATCTTCTGAGTTGCTGGGTTAACAGGTGCATGCCACTGTGCTCAGGTAATCACAATTTTTAAAAGACCCTCAGCACACATTCCTGTTTTAGATAGATCCTAGTTCTGTGGAGATCTTATGTTATTCACTGATGTGAGTCCACTATATGGTAAACAAATACCATGGTTCTCTTTTATGTACACTTTCAGGGGAAGAACTTTGCCTGAACATTCTGAGACAACTGGCTGAACGAAAGCCAGCTGTTCAAACAAGGCCTTAGAGATGAACCAGAGTTTAATTTCATTTTCACTTTTAAAAGAAAAACAGCATCTTTATTTTCTCTTCTCACCAAAGTCATTTCTAAAAAAACAAAAACAAAACAAAAAATCTTTTTCCTGTTATGAAAATTTCCCCAAATCAATGCTGCATCACAGTATCTGACCAGGAACAGATGTGCCCTGCTTCTGACTGCTTGGTATGTGTAATTTTTCATTTTGGAAGAAATAAAAGCTGTGATCTTGGAAGTCCTTCAGAAAGGTAAACATAGAGTGGTCATATGATCCAGGAATTCCAAGAGAACCGAAAACGTGTGTTCACACAAAAACTTGTACATGAATGTTCATACAGTATTATTCACTATAGCTAAAAGTGAGAGGAACCCAAATATCTATCAATTGATAAATGGATAAACAAAACATGGCATATCTATACAATGTTACATTGTTGTTGTTGTTAGGTGCCCTCGAGTCGGTATCTGACTCATAGCGACCCTCATAGGGTTTTCAATGGCTGACTGTTTCGGGATTGCCTTGGGAGTGGATTGCCAGGTCCTTCTCCCAGTTTTGCGGTGCTGGGAATTGAACTCAGGACCTCAGAGACTGCAGCGCAGTGCTCTACCAACTGAGCTAAATCCCAGCCCTAATGTTACATTATTTAGTCATAAATGAAATTTGGATCCATGCTACAACATGGATGAACCTTGAAAACATTATGCTAAGTGAAAGAAGCCAATCACAAAAAAACACATATTGTATGATTCCAGTTATATGAAATGTCCAGACAAACAAATCCATAGACAGAAATTTACGCACAGAATATAGACTAGTGTTTTCCAGGAGGTGAAGGGCAGTGGAATTAGATAGTGGTGGTGTTCGCACAGCATTATGAATATACTAAAAAATACTGACTTGTACACTTTGAAATGGTTAAAATGGTGAACTTTATTTGAATATTTTAAAAAGCTGTGATCTTTGAGACAGTGAAGGAAAATAACAATGATATCAGAATATTCCTGTGCTATTTTGGTAATAGAAAATCTGGATGCATTCTGGTGGGATCTTCTGAATATTCAGGGACTTCATTTTCAACCTCTTCAAACCTAAAGATCTTCTATTCAGTTCATAAACCTTGTGGGGTGAGGATTCTTAGACTCTGCAGTAACTCAATATGCCCATCAGGAGTCTGTGGCCACAGTTTGGAGCCCTAACTCTGAAACGATTGTGTTAGCAACTGATTATTTATTCCCTTGAACCTAAGGTATGTGCTATGTGACCTTATGGTGCTATTGTTTTGGGTTTAAGTACACAAAAAGGTGAAGCAATTGTGTCATTCCTTTTAGACACTATGAATCCACCCAGTACAATTTCATCTCCTTCGGTCACAATGCCCAGCACCCATAATACATTTAAAAAGTCAAATACCAGGACATCAGCTGCAGTAATGGAATCCTCTGGGTTTTACTGATTACAGGTAAGCTGCTAAACGTACTGGGTTTTCATATACAGCAACAGCCAACTAGTTTGTGCTCAGATTTCCATTGATATCAACCTTCTGAGACACTTGTGAACACCCAGGATGAAGAGGAGGATGAAGCAGGAGACCCACAGTCTCCTGGAAACAGTGGCCCAAAAGTCCACGCATCCATCCCTCCTCAGAAGCAAAGCAAACCTGACACGTATGAAATTCTTGTTTCCTAGGTTCTCCAGGAAAGCTTCAGCTGTTTTTTGCGGGTTTCCATCAGAGAACAGGAGATGAGGGGTAGATACCTCAGAAAGGGGTTCAAAAGAGGAAGAGGCTGCTGAATTGGCAAGAGGTGACAACACCATGTTCTATAGGAACATATTTTGTGTCAGGTACACGAGATAAAGAACAGCCAAAGCTGTTTTGTTAGTACAGCTGAGGGCCAGGTGCCATGATGCATGCCTATAATCCCAGCGACTATGGAGGCTGAGGCAGGAGGATCATAGGTTCAAGGCCAGAGGCAGTTTGCACAGCTTAGTGAGACCCTGTCTCAAAATAAAAAAAAAAAAAATAATAAAAACATAAAAAGTTGCTGGGGTGTACCTCAGTGGTAGAGCACTTGCTTTGCATGCACAGAGCTCTGAGTTCAACCCACCAGGCTTAAAAAAAAAAAAAAAAGCAGAGCTGCTTGGGATCCTGGGGATAAGAGGCCCCCCGAAAGCTACAACTGCCTCAGATAGCTCCACTGATAGAGCAGACAGCAGTTAAAAAATCAATAAGAAGAGCATCGTAGCCTATAAAAGGCCAAGCCAAGCCCTACACATGTTGATAGGTCCTGGTGCTGTCACTGTACCACACCAAAGTATAAAAACGCCTGATGTTTATAATGATGACCATGATTCATCAAGAAAATGTTAAATACTCTCCAGGATACTGTTTACTAAGGCAGGGAAGTGTGTAATACATCTTAGAAAGATTTCCCTCAAAAAATATTAAAATTTTAAAGAGTCAGCACTTAAAGGGTTACTCCTCAGTTATCTGAATATTTACTTATATACCTCATTTACATGAATGCTAGTAAATGAGGCATAGCTTTTTTATAGTCATTAGTATCAAATTATTGGCACCATTCAGTTGTAAGGATAGGGACAGGAGAGCAAACTATACAATACAACATAAAAATACAATTCTGATACAAATGTACAAGATCAATTCCACTTAACAAGCAGTCATAAGAAATGGGTGGACAATTTACACACAAGGAAATACAGCTAGTAAATTATCACATGGAAAAGTGCTCAGCCTTGCTAGCAATTAATGAAATAAAATAACTTTCCAAGAACAACTATACACATCTATTAAACTGGCAAAAATAAATTAAAATGGCAAAACCCAATACTGGCAGAGCTATTGGTAAATAGAAATGCTTATATATTGCTGGTGGCATCATAAATTGTAGAGGGGATTCAAGCATTCAGAAGAGGTGGAGGGTGACTTAAACTAGATGACCTTTAAGGTCCTTCCAACCCAGAGACTGGATCTTTCTAGAAAGCCATCTGGCAATATAAAACAAGAGCTATAAAATATTTCATGCTCTTTGACCTTGTAAACCCTCTTTGGGGATATTCCCAAGGGAATAATCCAAAGGAAGGAACATTTTTTTTTACAAAGACATTCATAGCAGCACTATTTATTTATAAGAGTGAAAAATTGGATATAAATCAAAATATCTAATAATGGAGAGAAGTGAGGTTAACCATGTTACATGGATATAAAGACATTTAAATTGGTGACAGTAGTATCTATCTGATAAGGAGATAAGAGTTAGGTGGAAAAGTACAACAAAAGAGAATGTTCACACTGATCATAGCTACATAAAAACGTGTGCATATTCTTTGAGAAAGCTAGGGAAATAATTTAGGGGGCTAGTTTGTGGTTGGGAGTTCCTTTATTCCTGCAATGTTGTTCAAGTGCATAATAAAAGTTTAAAAACACATTTCTTGAAACTATATAAAAAGGAGCAAAGATTTTCTGATCAAGGTTCTATCAACAGAACATGATCAACTTTAGAAATAATTTTCCCCTACAGAAAATCAAAATGAATCTTTTGGATATTGAATCATCTTAATTTTGTAAAGATTTTTAGATAATTTAAGTTTGAATTTCCTACTTGTGGGTCAATGATAAATTCTATTTATCCTAGATAATATCATATCCAACAAGTTCACACATTAAATTAGATTTCAAGTTAAGGTGAAGTACTTTCAGTTTTGATGATATGTAATTTAGTTCATCTACTCATGTCTGAATAAAAATAAAGGACTTTGTAAGATCTGTGTATTTGTCAGTGTGAATGAAAAATCAGCAGTAAAGAATTATTCTCTCATTAAAAATGACTCTTAACAAACAGTCAAAGCTTGGTGCAAGTTTCAATCATACAAAATCACATGGCTGAGAGATCATTAGTAACGATTCCACACCATGTTCACCCCTGTGGTTATTAACAGATACACACAGGTACTTTTGAACAGGAATTCCTGTTTTCCTCTCTTCTTCTAGACTTACCAAATTCTGTCTCCAATACACTGAGCAGTAGAAAACCTCTAATGCTCAGGAGACATAAAATAACTTTTCCAGTAAGAGTCAAGCCTGAAGCTGGGTTCCGCTAACCATGGAGACTTGGGCGGACAGAGCACACATTTGTGTGTTGTGCTAGAGTGAGCACACAGCGCCCAGGAAGGAAACAGACAGAAGGCACCACGCCATCCTCCAGGCCAACAGGGGAATTTCACAGTTCGGTCATCAACAGTCTTTTCATCATTTTCTCTCTCTCCAGTTCCTGCCGGAGCGTCTCTGCACTAAAAAAAGAGCAAGTGACAAAATAATGAGGTGAACCCCCCAAAACTGCAGACGCAGAGTTTAAATGTCGTTGTTCAGATTTTTTTCTTGAGCTCAGTTCCTGATTTTCCTTTATAGACTCCTTTGGAGCATCACAGTGAGCTGCAACTGTCAGACTACTTATTGGTTTCCCCAGTAGCTTGAGGGTTCTCAGGGGACAAATTTTATGTCAGTCATCTCTATAATCTCTGAGTCTAGCACAGCATCTGGCATATAGTAGTCACTCAGTAAAAGTCTCTTGAATGAAGAAGATGTCAAAGGCTTACATTTCTTTAAATCACACTTTAAATTTGTTTTGTGTGCATTTTCTCTCAGTCTTTAATTTGATTAGCATCTGAGGTAATGTTTTAACAAAGAACAAATTATGTTTAATGAATAAAATTGAATTAAGTCAGGCTGGAGGTATAGCTTAGTGGTAGAGTGCTTGTGTAGCAAGTGAGAGGCCCTAGGTTCAATCCCCAGCAACACTAGAAAAAAGAAAAGAAAAAAAAGAGGGAAAGAAGGCAGGAAAGGACATTGAAAAAAGAAAATCTGACTGTCTTGAGAGGCTGCTTTTGACTTCCTATGGAACTTTTTTCCACTATTTAAATAAACACACTCATAAAGATGGGGGGTGTTTTGTTTTATTTTTTGTGGTGCTGGGAATCCAACTGAGGACATCTTGTGCCTTCTGGGCAAGTGCTCTACCACTGAGCTATACCCTAGCCCTAAAATGTGCATTTTTATTCCTCTTCCTCATCCATCTTCCTACTGCAGACTCCCAAGTAGCTGGGACTACAGGGATACACCAGTGCCTGGGACCTATGGCTTTTTTTGTTGTTGTTTTTATTTGCTTTTGTTTTTGTTTTGGTACTGGAGGCCTGAACCCAGGCCTTTGTGCATACTTTGCAAATGCTTTACCACCAAGCTACACCTCCAGCCCATTTTTAATTTTTTATCTTGAGACGGATTCTCACTAAGTTACACAGGCTGCTTCTGGCCTTGAACTTGCAATCCTCCTGCCTCCACCTCCCATGTCACTGCAATTACAGGTCTGTGCCACTGTGCCTGGCCAAGATGTGTGTATATATATATATCTATTTTTTTTTATTTAATTTTTTTTTTTTTTTTTGGGTTAAACCCAGGGCCTCGCACCTGCATGCTCTGCAAGTGCTGGACCACTGACCTGCGCCCGCAGCCCAGTTTTTTGACTTTTTGAAACAGGGTCTCGCTAAATTATGCAGACTGCCTCTGGTCTCGAACTTGCAATCCTCCTGCCTCCGCCTCCCAAGCCGCTGGGATTACAGGCATGAGCCACCATGCCCAGCGCCCAAGATGTATATTTTTAAAGGCACAAACTAAGTTTAATAATCTCACTCTGGATAGAAATCAAAGTTTCTACTATGGCCAACAAGGTGTTACATAATCTGCCTCCAACCTGCAACTTTATGGCTCTCCTCTGTCATTTACTCTGCTCTGGCTGTTATCAAGGAAAATCCTAAATAAACCCTCTGGCTTTACTTGCTCTTAGTTGACTGAAAAGTCTAATTTTGGAAGTCACCCAACTAGGCAATATATTGTCAGTTTTCCAATAACTGTGCTGTGGATAACATCTCTGCTATTATGATGGTAATGGTTGCCTATGTTACTTTTCAGAGACTTGAAGTCCACTTTTGTTGGAAACACTGACTCTTCTTGACCTACTGCCTTGGGCCCACTGACTTGGGCCCACAGACGTCTGACTGGGTGACTGGAATGGGATGAAAGGTTTGGTACCTCTATCTTCATGTGTCTGTCTCCTTTGCTGTCTTAACCTTTGGGTCAGATTCTGCTCAGCTCTACATGTAGACACATAGGCCATCTGAGAAATGTTTTGTCCTGAACTATATAATACAGGGATAATTTGACCTAGATTTGCCTAATCTCTCTCCCCACCTTCAAGGCTAAAGACACCGATCAGCAGCCATGACCAGAAACATCAGACCATAATAAAAGCAAAAGAGGTAGCACTCACATTCCTGGAAGTTATCTGCCTATTCCCAGAAAATACATGAATATTCCTCTCCTTTATTAGCCTACCCGTTCCCCTCATTACTCTTGCCCTCACCTCCCTAGAGTTGAGAGGCTGATCTGCAAGCAAAGCTCCTGCTTTACCTTTCTCCAGCCACTGAATAAAGCTCTTTCTTCTCCTGTCATTCTGTCTCTTGAGCCACTGACTTCATCAAGTGGAAGCAGAAGTGGACCCTTCCTGGGTTACGTGGCCATGCTGGCCTCTTAATATTCCTAAACCCTGCCAGACACGCCCACCTCAGGAGCTCTAGCACTGGCTGTTCCTTCTGCTGAGTCCACATATTTCCACATGTCTGCAGCCTGCTCCCTCACCGCCTTAGGTCTCTGTTTACATGGCCTTCAATGAGGGCATCCTAGCCTGTCCTATTGCCTCTCATGTCCCTATTTTTCTCCTTAGCACGTGTCACTATCACATGTACATGGGTGCACACATGCACACATGTTTGTTTATGTACCTTGCTAATCTTCACACATGAAAGTGCAAACTCCATAAGGGCAGGACTTTATCTGTTTTGTTTGCTGTCCATGTCTAGCACCTAGAATACAGCCTACGCCTTGTAAATATTTCATTAAATACTTACAGGATAAATGAATGAAAGAATGAGTGGGAGGTTGTAGATGTTACAAACACAATGAACCTGGAGTCTGTGAGTGGTTTCCCGACACCCGGGTTACCTGAAGAGGCCCATTGATCTGACCCACCTGGCTGCCAGAGAGACAGGTTTCCGGGTGGCGTAGATGGTCTGAACTGTGGAGACAGTCTCTGTCAAAGGCCTCAGGCTCGCTGCTGGGATCAGCGGGGAAGACTGGCCAGGACAGCATTGTAATTTACTGTCTCTAAAGTCCGCCTGGAGAAGAAACAGAAATAAGAAAGAAGATCAATCTCAATTTGGGTTCCATTTTCATGCTGTCAGTTGCTCTCTAATCCTTACTGTACAATTCCTGTTATTTTTTAATAATAGCTAAAATCAGGTGCCATTTTAAATGATTTTTTTTTACTCTGTGCCAGACACTATGCTAAGCACTGTACATACCTTACCTCTTGACAAGCTTTTAAGGTAGAGATAATATTTCATCATGTCTTAGACACCATCGATTGTAAGCTGCATCATTTTTGATGTGTCACAGGGAAAAAATATGTGGCATTGAGACTTTGTCATGCTGTATATTGTAGAATTCTGATTTCAGAGATGTTAAAAGATGAGAAAATATACATCTTAGAACTGATTTTATGGAAAAGGGAAGTGTGGCTCAGACAGGTGAAGGCTTCTACCCAAGGTCACACAGCAAGTAAGTATTAAGAACAGTATTCAGAAATAGGGTTTGCTGACTCCATAATGTTATTGTTGTTAGGTGCCATCGAGTTTAACTCATAGCCACCCTCATAGGGTTTTCAATGGCTGACAGTTTCGGGATTGCTTTGGGAGTGGATTGCCACACCCTTCTTCCATTTTTGTGGTGCTGGGAATAGAACTCGGGACCTCAGAATTTGCAGAGCAGCACTCTACCAACTGAGCTAAATCTCAGCCAGACTCCATAATAGGTATGGGATTTTTGTTTTTTTGTTTTGTTTTGTTTTACCAATATAGCACCACATTTGAAGGATCCAAATATGATCCACAGATTAGCATCATTAGCATTATCTTGAAACTTGGTTAAAAAACAAATGCTTAGGCCCCACTCAACACCTTGGAACCAGAAAGTCTGGGGAACAGGTCCAGTGATATGTGTTTTAACAAGACCTCCAGATGATTCTGATGCTCAGGAGAGTTTACAACTACTGGTCTAGAGCACACTGCCTAGTTTGGAGAGGGGAATTTCTTATTCTTTTCATAACAAAATAAAATATGCTTTTTACTTTTACATAGAAAGCTTAGAGGATATATAAAAGTGGATAAATGGGAGCTCCCACAGTGCAGTCTGTTAGTGTGTGGTACTTACATAAAAGTGGATATATGGAGAAATTCTACAATCTCTTACTGTTGTCATCAATATTTTCTGAATAGTATTTTTCTGTGCATAGTTTTTGTCTGCTTCTAAATCCTTTGATAATACCAGCTGTGTATTTTATAAATTGATTTTTTTAGCTAGCTCTTGACCCTAAACTCAGAGAAATGTGTCACCTGGTTTTCTAAAGAAGAGGCTTTGACCATCAGATGGATAATTATCTTCTTTGTGATGATACAGGGGATGAGCTGTGCCTTCTAAGTGGCCGTGGAACCACTGAAAATACCATGTACAGTTTAGTTCTCTGTTGAACAATGGGGGAAGCCTTTTCTTTGAGGATGGGGGTGTTGAAAGGCGATTGCTGGCTGGAGTGGTAGCATATACCTGTAATTATGGGTACTTGGGAGGCTGAGGCAGGAAGATCACAAGTTCAAGGGCTGCCTGGGCTACATAGCAAGTTTGAGGCGAGCCTGGGCAACTTAGACTCTGTCTCACAGTAAAAAGAAAAAAAAAAAAAGGAATTAAAAGACTGGGGATATAGCTCAGTGATAGAGTGATCCCCTAGCATGCACAAGGCCCTTGGTTTAACCCCAAGTACCACAAAATAAATAAATACACACTTCCATAAATGTTATTGCTGAGAAATATCAGCTCCTGTTTGTGCCTTGCAATGCCCCTAGACATGGAGTAATGCTGAGGAACTGAGAGCCTTCAGTTCTCTGCTTAATTCTTCCCTGGTGAAGCCATCTCACATATCAGTACATCATACATACAGGAGCATCACACATTAGTCTAACACATGATGTCTTCCACTAAGAGCTTTCACTCATGTTGGGCTGCAGCAGTCATTTGAGCTGTCTATCAGCTCATTCTGGTGCCCCATTTTCCAGGCACAAGGAAGGACTGCACTTTATTGCCCCTTTGAAGTTAGGTATGGCCATGTGCCTTGCTTTGGCCAATGGAATGTGGGCTGGTACTGTTTCCTTCACTCAAACATTAGGAGGCAGTGTGTGATTTAACATTACCTTTTTTTCCCCTTTGCCACTTTGTCTACCGACATTTCATATGCCAGGCAGCTGGTGCATTAGTGTGGGCCCCAGAAAGAGGGCCATACAGAGCTGAGCCCTCAGCCTACCATGACAGACATGCGGCATGAGGAGGAAATTCAGTGTGTTTCAAAGCACACCTAGAGTTAGCACACCTGTCCTGCCTGGTACACAGCTGGGGTAAGAAGTTCTTTTGTTGCTTCAGTGAATGGGTGGAGACTGGGCTTCTGATGCCACTGCTGAAAGACATTTGCACTGCTGGTGCAAACACAGTGGTGAATAAAAGTGCTGGGCCTTAGCACAAATACAAACTACTCTAGTAGCCGTATTCTTTGCCACCATGCACTCCAAGTGGGGAAACAAAGCCTACTTCATTTAAGAATGACTGTGAAGCAGCAGAAAAAATCACTTATTAATCTCAACCCTAAGCACTTATCTTTTTATTATTTGTTGAGTGAAGAAATGAACAAATGAACTCTTAGTGGAACAAAGCTGGTTATAGAGGAATAGACCCGGTTTAGGATGAATTTGGGGCAGAAATGTGGCCGTACCCAGTCAGGGGCTCTCATCCTTGATGGATGAACACACTCAGCTGAATATCAGCACAGACCCACTTAAGAAGCCTGAACCCAAAATAGAAACTAGTCTCAGGGTCAAGCAAGGTACCTAATGGTTGAAACTAGGTCTGTGGAAAATGCTGGATCATGTGCCAGACAACTTTGTGCAGAGTTCTTAGAGCTGCTAAACTTTCCCATGACTATGGCCAGGGTAGGTCTAGAGGCCTGCGGAGAGGCTGAGCCTGCAGCAAGTTCAAGTGTCTTGACCTTGGTGAGAAGGAAAAGAGACCCAACATGCATGGGCAAGAAAAGTAGAAGGCCAAAGCCCTTGAGTTTGGCCTCCATTACCAACCAGCTGTCAGTAACTCTTAGTCTTTTTCTCTTGTCTAGTCCCCTCTCCACTAACTGCCTGGGATAGCCAACTGTCCACTCTTTGTTTCCAGTGTCCATACATGTTCTGCAAGTCAGGAATCTGGGAACTGCATGAAAGTCTCCTTCTCTTTCATCCAATCCAGTATTTTACCAGCCTCCTAAATATCTTCCTCCCCTCTAGCCCCATGCACTTCTCTCCACCTCTACTATCAAAACCACTCTGGGGCAAGCTCTCTGCCCTCTATGCCTTAAACCACTGTCCTAAATTTCTGGACAATCATCTTAAACCCACTTTGTCTGGACCCAAATGTTCTCCCACTGTGACCACAGGGACCCTATCCAAATGCACCTGCTCTGTCACTGACCTGCTTTAAAGTCCTTCAGAGGCTTCCCATTGCTCTTGGGATAAGGATGAGAATCCCTCATGTGGCCTACACAGCCAACCATGGTTTTCCCCCACAGCACTATGCCTATGTCTCCCCTGCCTATGTCTCCTTTCTCCTCTCACACCCCAGGACCTTACTCTCTGGATTCCAGTCCCCTGGTCTTCTTTTCAGTCTCTTGAATGTGTGATGGACCCTCCCGTCCCATGAGTTTGGTTCATGTTGTTCCCTCTGCCTCCTCCAGCTGCCTTTGAACCACTCTTGCCCAGTTCTTAAAAGTCCCAGCGTGATTTCTGACATTGGCTTCCTGCTCCATCCGTGCCCCTAGCTTTCAGAAAGGGCTTCCCTGAGTGTCTCACAGCACTGCCAAGGCTGGGCAAGAGGCCAGAGGGCCTCACCACGGCCAACTGAGGAAGTAAAGAAGAGCTTCCAGCTGGAGAGCTGCATCCAGCAAAACTGAAGGAGGCTGGATGAGCATGGGGGCAATGCTCCCCCTGGCACAGCCCTCTCATTAAAAGGCAGGGGCTGGAAGCAGCCCTTGACTCTAGAAATGGATTGCTCTAGGAACCTGGTTTTCCCTCTGCTGGGGCTACTGGACACCTTCTCACCTCTATTCATCTTCTGAAACTTGAATCAGCCACTGCCTACCCCTTCCTTGCCCATGTGGCTAAAGCCACCTTAGCTGGCAACCATCATTCAGCGCATGGACTGCACTTAGGGCTACTCCTTGGCCACCTCACAGATCCTCCAGATAGGACAGAAACTCTTTGGAAGGCACTTCAGGAATCATACAGCTGTAGGAATCAAAAACTCTGATTCTTGAGAGGAGAGCAAGGAGGGGAGGACCCTGGTTTCCCTTTCTTCTCTACATAGCAGCTCACTGGATAGTGAGCTTCTGTAGAAACTGCCGGGTGGGAAGGAGTGGAGCAGCTGAGAAGAAGTGTGAAAGCCATCGAATGCTCTCATTCTGTTGATGAGGAAACCACAGCACTGAAGTGTTGAAAAACATTTCAACAGTTTGCGGAGTTTAAAAAGGCTTCCCAGTGACGACATAGAGGCAGAAAAAGGAGCACATTGTCAAGACTACCTGTTCCTGTTCATTATGTCACCTACCACTGACATCTGAGGGAGATTCTGTGGCAGAGAATGTATTTCTGGATTCTCAGTCCCTTTTCATCCTTGCCTCACTGGATACAAGGAAGATACTCTTACTATTCCCTCTTTAAATTAGTGGAGGCTGGAGCTCAGTGTGGTGAAGTAACCTTCCTAAAATCACACCATTATCAGTATGCAAATTCAACCCAAAAGAATTGAAAATATGTGTCCCAATAAGCACTTGTGCACATACATTCACAGCAGCAGTATTTACCATAGACAAAAGGCAGAAACAACCCAAATCCCCAGCCATAAGTGACTGGATAAACAAACAGCACTATGTCCAAAAAATGGGATATTATCCCACCATATAAAAAAGGGAAGTGCTGGCACAGGCTTCAACACAGCTGAACCTCATGGTGCAAAGTGAAAGTAGACAACACAAAAGGTCCCATATTGTATGATTTCATTTCCAGGAAATGTTCAGATGAGGTAAATCCACAGGGACAGAGTGTAGATTAGTGGGTGACAGGGGCTGAGGCAAGGGGAAGATGGGCAGGGACTGCTTAATGGGTATGGATTTTTCTTTGGGATGATAAAATGTGTTGGAACTTGACAGAGGTAGATATTGTATACCACTGTGAATGTCCTACTTGCTACTGAATCGTCCATTTAAAATGGTGAATTTTATGTGGATCTCACCTCAATAAAATAGGCAGACCTCAAATCCCCAGTCTTTCCCAACTTCATGGAGGTCAACAGTGAGCAACAGAAGCTGTTATTGCTATTATCTAGCATCCCACAAACACCCACAGCATATGAGGATGTTTCAAAATGCAAATTGGCTTTCTGGATCTACTTACGGTAAACTGTGGCCCTGTTGTAAAAGGATCAGGAAACGGGCTCATTGGATCAGCCGGGAATGTTTTTATCTTCAAAAAAGAAAAAGACAAGGGGGTTACTTTCATGTTAAAAACCAAAGGCTTGAAGTTTTGGCAGTGCACCTTTAAAGCCATACTGAAGGATGTGGGGAACTGAAGGATGTCAGGGACTTCCCAGAAATGCCTCCCTCAGGAGTATGGGTTCAGTCCTATCTGTGCCTGGGTTGAACAGCAGGGTTGGGATGGGCAAGGATGACAGGCATGCTTGCCTCACCTGGAGCTCAGTCAGTGGGGTGTGCCTAGGCCCTCCAGGCACGCTGGCTCCTAGGTCTGACCCACAAAACACCATGCTGGAGGTAGATAATGAGGCCACCCTGAGCTGCCTGGATGACCTCAGAGGGCTTCCCTATAGCTGTGGGGAATGGCCAGAGGCTGCTAAGAGGCCCATTGAGGACACAGTGTGTCACCATGAGCAGGGTGCCAGGACGCTGAGCTATCGAAGCCAGACAGTAGCCCCTATCTAATGAGTTTCCTTGTTGTACCCCTTGTATCCCTTGGGCAACAGAGGGAAACCTCAAGGGCGCCCATGGAAGCATATGGGAGTCCTGCCACTGTGGCCTGTGGGAACAAAAGGCCTGGCCCTCAGCAGTGCCCAGTGCTGGGGGAAACTGAAGCACAGAGCTGGTCTGAAAGAGGTCGGATGGCTCCATCTTGTTAGGTAGTGCTGGTCATTTTGTCTTCGGCTTCCTGGAGGTCTTGGGGAATGGGAGAGCTTGTTTCTGCAAGCTGTATGCCAGCGAGCTCAGGAGCCTGGGGACTGGCTGCAGTCCCCTGGTCAGACACTGCCTGTGCACCTGCTGGTGAAGGCAGGCTATACCCACTGCAGGAAGTGGCTACAGCCGAGACACTGAGGCCACCCCTGCCCAGTGGCAGCAGCCTGGTGTCTCACAAGGTCTTGTCTGTGGACCCTGGACAGCACCTTGCCACTTTTGCACAGCTCTAGTTGGGGCGAGGAGGAAGGGAAGGATGAAGAAGGACACAGAACACTGGACCCAAATTGCCTGTGGTTTTCTAAATGGGCAGAGCAAGGCTCAATGAATGTAGGGGCAACAATGTCCTTGCAATGTACGCCAAGGTGTCCAGCCCAACCCTGCTCCCCTTCCTCTAATTCTCTTTAGTCACTTTAAATATCTCATAATTCCCAGAATAGGCTCCAAATTGCAAAGGACTCCCAGGGTGAAGCCTTGTAGTACATTCTCCTAGCCTTGCATAATGGGTCAACAAAAAGCAACCTGCAGATAAACTCTCGGACCATCATGAAGTAGAAGGGAATGTGCTTTCTCGTGGCTATCGAAGAAAAGTGAAAGTTAGCCACTTCAAAGAATTGCATCAAACCTGCCATCAGTAAGAAAGCTAAATCCCAGCCATTACACTCTGGTGCCCACTGCCTTTGGGCAGGACCGCCCATCACTATGACCATCTTGGGAGGGAGCAAAAGCAGAAGTCATACTATATAACCCAGCAGGGTCTAGCTTAAGAAAATAAATGTGTCCCCTCCAACAGTGACAATTGGAAACAAGATACATATCCTAGAATGAGGGACTAGTTAGGCAAATGGTGGACAGTTCACTTCATGGAACAAAGATAGTCCTGTAGAATGTGGCAACAAGAACCAGATAGGAAAAATGTAGATGTAAGTGAAAAGAAACCGGAGACAATATGGCGACTATGATTTAATATGTGAAATTGTGAATGAACATAAATAGAAGGAAATATGCAAAAATGGGGGGAATCATGCTAGGCTGGGATTAAGGGTGACTCCTTTTGAAATATTAGGTAGCACTCCTATTACAATTTTGATATAAAGCAAGGGACGATAAGTTTGAAATTTTGTTTTCAATAGAAATGACACTTAAGACTATCTGATGAGCACTAGAAAGTGCATTCCTCTCTGGGGAAAGCATCTATCCTCATCAAAATTCCAAGAAAACAAACTCTTCTTGGTTTTGAGAGCTATGGCTAAAGGGATAGAACTATAGTCACGTGTCTCAGTTTGACCAGGGCCAGCTGGACCAATTCCCCATCCATCCTGGAGTGAGAGCACCGGCAGTGGGCTTTTCAGAGGTCTGGGGCCCGTGTGCGCTAGTCCAGCTGCTGCCTCACCTGGGGCTCTTGCGCCTCACCTGTCTGGGAAAGCGCCCTCCCTGCCAGGTACCTACCAGCCTTGTTTTGATTGGAGGGTACATGCAAACTCCAGTGGTCTCTTCCTTCATGGGGAGAGAGAGTGGAGGAGAGCAGCGAGAGGGAGCACAGTGGGGGCTGCTGGCGGGCTCTGCCTGCTCACGAGGACAGGAGAGAAGGGGAGGAAGAGGACAGACAGGGAGGAGGGGGAGGAGGTGAGGGAGGGAAAGGAGAGAAAGATAGTACAGTGCGAGACAGATCTGGCAACTCCAGACTATTCTCCAGCCAGCTTTGCCTGCAGCCTCCTTCTAGCCTCTGGCTGGCTGGCTGCTGGTCTTGCCCACCTCCCTCCTCTCTCAGCCTCTCTCCTCATCTCTGGCCTCATCAGCCATCTTCACTAGGCGTGCAGAGTGACACATCAAACCCTCCTCCCAGGACTGGCAGGGACAGCCCGTTTCCTGTGCCAGCTGCACAGACTGAGAGCAGCCCCCCACAGCTCTGTTAGGATTCCAAAGCATTGCCCAGGCCAAGCCAGAACAGCACCACGAATTAGCGATGTCAGCCACAGGAGCAATAGGCAGATTGGCCATACACTGGAGAGCTTTTGCCTTCCATGCCTAGTGCCCTCCCTCCCTCTGCCCTAAAGAAGGGTAACCCCCTGGCCCCCACTTGGTGAGCAGGTGAGTGGATGTCCAGCAGAGGGCACCAGGGAAGAGCTAGATCCTGAGGAGGAACATAGAGTTGAGGATTTCATCTGTCATGACTCTGCCATCTGTGTTGGAAAGAAGACTGGTCCTGACCTCTATGGGCTTAGGCTGGGAACAGAGACAAAGCAGCAGCCAGGACAAGAGCTCCCAGCTCAGCTAGAGCTGGGAATGCAGCAGGTCCCAGGATGGAATGGCGTCCAGCAGTGGGGATTCACACATTCTAGCAGAACAATGATTTCCACCCACTCATGAACCCAGGCCTTACCACCCAGTACTGGCAGTGGGGCATCCTGCTGCTTAGCTGGGAGATAGCAAGCACTGTGAGAAAAGTGTTATACTCTTGGGATACTGGCTTCCCCACCCTGGCCTTGAAGAGTACCACATGCCAGCAGAAGTCCAACAGCCTGTTCTGGTGAGGATGAGGATGGTGAACGGAGGATGCTCGATGTTACGAGAGGGGACTGCTACAAGGTTAGTTTAGGTTTCAGGAAAGGAGCCTTAGCTCCAGAAAACAAAACATGCATCTTTAAACTCAAGAGAGATCTCTTAAATAGCTGGCATCATCCCTCTGTAAGGAATAAAATACAGCTTCTGAGTAACTTTCATTGAAAAATGATCAAGAAAATTGCAGGCCTCTTTTCCTTCTCCAAATTGATCTAACTTATCACCTTGACAGTCCTGCAGTGCTGGACAATTTCCAAAGGGTTTTTCCAATCATTAGCTCACAACGACCATCACAAAAGCCTTGCTTTACTATTCGTATTTAGGATATGCAGAAATTACATTTGCAAATTCTGGATCCTAGCTGTAGACCTTCTTGTTGATTTTTTTTTTTTTTTCAGTACTGGGGTTTGAACCCAAGGCCTCGTGCTTGCATGCTTTGCAAATGCTATACCACTGAGCTGCACTCCTAGTCCATTTTTTTTTACTTTTTCAGAGAGGGTCTCGCTAAATTACATAGACTGCCTCTGGTCTCAAACTTGCAATCCTCCTGCCTCTGCCTCCTGAGTCACTTGGATTACAGGCATGTGCCACCGCTCCTGGCTTATTGATTGCTTTTAAATCCTTTCTTCAGGGATAAATCACTGTATTAGTCATCTTCCGCTAAAGTTTACCAGCCTACTTAAAATTCTCCACTGTTCTCTTTGGTCCTCAGGAGAAAGACTATGTGCATACAATGGTGTCTGTACACCATCTCCTGCCTTTCCTGTAGGATCAGTTCCTACCATTGCCTCACAGTGTCTACCCCCCAGCCAGAACCAGCCATACCAGGGACCTCCAGGTACTGGGCCTTTGTTCTTGCTAATATCAACAGGTGCTTTGTGTATGTTTCCTGAAGGAAAAAAAAAGCTGGTATGAAAAGCCAAGAAAGATGGCCATATTAGCCAGAAGCCAAAAGGTATACTGAACATTATAAGGAATACCTTCAGGCTTTGGCCAAAACTGGACTTTTATAGTGAATGTGGATCATTATACAAACATTCTGACCTTTCTAAATAAGCATCTGAGTGGGTTTAAACAAAAGGATCTCCCTGGACTCTTAGTAAATCCACACCCTGACTCTTAGTAAATGAGAAGGAAATAAAATAACACATGTAATAGGATACTATTTGGAAATACCATTTAATTTTTTCTCCTGGTTATTTCCTTTCCTTCTTGGGGGTTTCCCACCTTCAGGCTGCTATATTCTTCTATAGATATTAGGGTTTTGAGTTTTAAAAAATCTGATTCTTTAGGAGAACAGAAATATTCTTGGCATACATAAATAATAATGGAAATTTGTAAGGCGACTTCATCATCTGGATTAGAAGGAGATTGTTAGTTTGAGATAGGAGAGAAATGTCAGGCAAAGAGGTGGGTAGATAGTGAGTACTGAGCAAAGGGGCTTGAGCTCTGCTCCATAAGCAGCTGGGAACGGGGACTAAAAAGCAGCAAGGACCACAGCCCCTGTTTAGCCAGAGCTAGGGAGTCAGCAGGTCCCAACAGACAATGGCCTCAGCACAGAACAATGTCCAGTAGGTGGTGATCCATACATCCCAGCAAGATGGTGATTTCCACCCACTGAAAAGGGCCAGGAAAGAAGCATAGGGTGTCCCAAATGAATCAGCAAATGACCACACCATGGACTAAATGTACTTCTTCCCATATCCCCTGTGCCCTGAAACAGAGCAGAAGCCACAAGCAGACAGGGGCATCCTGATTTGACTTGACATTAAGCTTTAGCCCTCTGGGAAAAATGAGGTTCAAAATAAACACTAAGTTACTGAGCCAGATGGGAGCCCACTTCTGACACCCAACTCAGGGCCTGTTCCTTTGCCCTATGCACCCTTCCTGTGGCCTGACCAAGGTTCTCCTGATGCCTGCGCTCTTCGCAAATGTGCCATATGCCAGGAGGGACCCAGGTTCCCACTGGCTCTGCTTTTACAGTCGGGTGAATGGTTTACAAAGTAGAGCTAGGAGAAGGACAGACCCTAAAGGGAAAGAGAGAAGGCATGGGTGTTTATGGTCTGTGTTACCTGGGGAGGGAGGCTGGCTGGCCAACCTGGAGTCAGGGCAGGGCTCCAGAGTTAATATTATTAACGGGCACACGAGCCTTCCCCCAGCTCCCCTCCTTGATGGACACTCCCCTGCAGTGCTCACACTCACACCCCAAGAGAATTCCAAACGGAGGTGTTGCCTGGAGCCACTCGCTTTCTCTGTTCCCCCACCTCTCACTCCACCTATTCGTCCCAGGCAGAAACTCACACATGGCTATGAAGTCCAAGGTGCAGGAGCTGGGAATGGGCAGCAGCAAGCTGCAAAGGCTGTAAGACTTCAGGTATTAAACTGAGATACCCAGCACAAGAGTGAGGGATCAGAAACCAAGAGAAAAGGAGGGGAAATGCTGCAAGGGTGGGGTTGGAAAGAGTGTTTGTGTGGTGAGTTT
Source organism: Pedetes capensis (assembly GCA_007922755.1). NCBI lineage: Eukaryota > Metazoa > Chordata > Mammalia > Rodentia > Pedetidae > Pedetes > Pedetes capensis. The sequence continues at coordinate 438,769 of VMDO01000017.1, read as the reverse complement.
AAAAAAGCCAGCCATTGGAGTCATACAAGGTGCAAGAGATTGAAGAAGGCAAAAGGAGATTTGAGACATGGTACAAGGAGCTTGTTAATTTAATTTTCCTGAGATTTTTTTAAGAGGTGCCAGTTCAAGAGTGAACCTGTTATTACTCTCAGCTGTGTGGATCATGCTTCTCTGCAAACTACTCCCCAGAGACAAGACCGTGAGGGTGGAGAGTCATAAAGGTTACACTGGCTCTCATGGTGCCTCAGTGGAATGTTCTTGAATGAAGGCAGGAACATCTGGTTCTATTCCCCTCTCTCCAGTTCTCAGAGGGGGCTGGGCACAGGCTGTGAACTCGGGAAGTGAGTGCCCAGAAAAATATTCAGAAAAAGTAGGTCATGTGTATGTGGTGAGTGTCACTATATGATGAGTTCTGGTGCTCTTGCCTGGTAAGGTGGGGCTTCCTCCTCTGGAAGGAATGTGGACAAGAAGCCCCAGAGACAGCGGCAGGAGCAAAGGGCTCAGCGCTGGCAGTCAGGCAACCATGACTCATCTTAGCTGAGTCTCTTAGACCAAAACCCTGAGCACTTCCACTCTCATGCCCTACAACTCTGGGACTGAACCTGCGCTGGCCATTTGGACATGGTCCCAGAGCTGCTCCCAAGCCTGGGCTGTGGAGGTAGGGCTGAGGCCAGGGGATCTGGCCAGCTTCGTGAATGGGGGCTTGCTAATGGGGAAAGAGAGACATTGGAAAAGTGCTGGGACAGCAATCCAAGGCCTTTGCTCTCTAGTCCTACTCCTGGCCCAGACTTGCTGTGTGATCTAAGATAAGTGCCTAGCCCTGTCTGGGCCTTGGTTTTCTCACCTGTAGAAGAGGGACAGGATCAGAGGGTCCCCAGGCTCCATTGCCACTGACAGGCTAGATGCAAGAAGTTGAGGAAGTCGTGGGCATAAGTCAGGCATGGGGCTGCCGTTGCCTCCCTCTGGATTCAGGCCTACCTGCAGTGGGTAAAGCAGCACGAAGCTCCTCTGCAGCCCCCCACCCACATCAGGTCCAGAACACTGACCTGCAGAGATGGGTACAGCTATTGATACCGGGAGCAAGTCCCCCAGTCCCAGACCCTAGTCCACTCTCTCCTTGGGTGTCCAACGAGGTGAGGCACTGCTTGCATTTCTGACATGCTGGGAGGAGAGTAAGGGAAGGGGACCAGACAAAGGGAAAAGCAGACTGTCCCCTCTTCCTCTCCAGGACCCTTCGGCACTTGTGGAAACAGGATGCACTGGGATCAAGGTAAGGTCAGCGCCTATGGCGCCCAGGAGAGCTCCAAGACAACTTCTCCCTGTACAACAGGCCTGTGTACATACACTTGTGTCTCAAGACAGAGGCTTCCCTCTGAGTACACACAGGCATAGCAAACATCAGTGGGCAGCTGTGTCTTTTTGTGCAGTAGAAGGATGTCAGCTGTCCCAGACCTGCACAGTGCAGCACCTTGAACCTTGTTTTATAGCTAAGGCAGAGCTGCCCAGGGATCCAGGCAGGGTGTTCTGGGGAGAGGGAATGAGCCTCTGTTGCTGAAGGAGTATGAAGGAGTATGGCAGGGATTTGCACCTTGGATCAGTGGTTCTCTGAGTCCCTACCACATGCTGTGCCCTTTCTAACCTCAGTCTGTCATGTCCAAACAAACAAAGCCAAGATGAGTTGATTCTACAAATAATTAAAGCTACAAGCTGAATTCCCAGCATAAGGGTCTTTGAAGGAATCCTATCAGTTCTAGAAAAGCCATCATGTATTGTTTTTTTTAATAACTGATCCTCATTCTCAGATCTATTAGGCTCTTTAATAAATACTCAAGTAATTTGTTCATGTTGTGTTTTTTACATATAATGATCTTGCATACTTCCTTCACCTGCCACACTCCTATTCAGACTTTGAAGCCCTAGCAGCACAAGTCTTCCTTTCTCCAGTGCCACCAGGCAGTGTTAGATATTGGGTTCCAGAGCAGTACAGTTCCTACAGAGATTCTTATGATATCTACTGCAGTATATTTTAGCAGCCTGGAAGTTGCCCCACAAGTCTCATTCAGAAAGATATCTTCCCCCACTGGCTTCTTTTCCTGCCAGGCACATTTTCATGTTTTCCTCCACATGGTCCACAGCACTTAGCTGTTTTGGGCTGTGGATATAGCTCAGTGGTAGAGCAAAAATAAATAAATGAATAAATAACCAACAACAAAACTAGCTTTCTTCTCCTTTTGCCTTCATAGGTCCTCAGAGGTTCTCAGGTCCTCTGGGGGATCCTGCCTCCACTAGGACTGGATGTCCTTAGCAGGGTTTTCCAACCCATACAAGGTCTTCCTGAGATGTAAGGCCGCGGGTGGGAAACCCAGCCAAGGCACCTAATTTCCTGTCCTTTCCTCCATGCCCCCTGCTCTACTTTTCCAGTCTGGGGAGTGCTTTAAATGTAGTCCTTCCTCCACAGATTGCTGGTTTCTGAAGTGGCAACTTTGCTGAAGAGGAAGCTGGCTTTGCCGTAATCCCAAGCACAGAGAATGGGGAGAGGAGTCAGACACCTGAGCTCCAGCTTCAGCTAAGTCCCTGCATGATTTCCCCACTCCGTGACTCAGTTTCCCCATCTGTGCAACAGGTGATGAGGTGATGCTGAAAGGCCCTCTGTTTCAGGGTTACCCTATTTGAAAGGCAGAGGAGAAGGTCCCATTCATCTGTGAACAGTCTTGGCAACTTGCCAAACAAGAAGGTCATGAATGACTGTTGGGCATTTACCCAAATATAGGACATTTACTCAAACCCTGAAGATTCCCAGAGCAGGGTAACCACTGTCTATACTCAGTTGCTTACCCAAAGGTGCTGACTTGAGCTCTCAGACTGTACCAACTCTCCACGTGAGGACACTGTATAAATCATTTCCTTAAGCAGCTACCAGGAGCAGAGATCATTCCTAAAGCCTTGTGCCACCTTCGCTTACAAACCATCCAGAAATCCCTCTGATCCACTCTTCCTCCTTCAAGTTAGCCCTGAGTAACTCCCACCTCTAGCCTCTCCCTGGGCATCATCTATGCAGCTTTTGTGTAGTTCTTGGCCATTTAACAACCTGACTTTTCCTGCAGCCTCAAACTGCCCCCTCCACCCTGAAGCCTAGCACATGGCCAGGCACACAAGAGATAGGTTTTGATTAGCTCATGTTTTGACACCAGCTCAAAATGGTGATTTATGGCCAGCCTAAAGTGAACCATGGTTGATGGTTGACACTCAGGTACTAGGCTGAGCCCAGCCAAAGATACTTTCAAGTTTGCCTATATCATCTAATAATACTAAAAGTAGTTACACATATTTGTAGCATTTTCTTTTTCTGTATTTTATTTTCGGTGTGGGGACCAAACCCACAACCTTGCACAGGTTAGGCCAGCTCTCTACCACTGAACAACACCCCCAGCCCATTTTGTGGGGCTTTCTATTCTCAAAGGGTATGCTCTCTCTCCCATCTTCCCCCCATGCAATCCTTATAACACTCATGGGACAAACAATGACATCCTCACTCTACAGAAGATGGGGTGGTGACTACCCAATGAATAGGCTCTTAAAAAGGGGGAGCAGACACTGGAGCAAGGACCTGCCTGTGTGACTCTTGGTTCAGGGCTCTGTCCTCTAAAAAGTTTTTCTCACCTGCAGGAGTCCCACAACGGCCACTATCCCTAAGGGGAGACCTGTATGCAGAGGATGGACAGTGGTGGGAAGTGCAGGGGGCTGGGAAAACCAGGATGTGGCTTTGAGCCAGTAGAGCCAGTATTTCAGACCAGATGGTTGCAAAAAGCAACAGCAAGAGATGAGTGGGTGTGCAAAGCGCAGCCCAGGAAGCCAGGAAGCGGAGACCAAGCACGGAAGAGCCCTAACAGGCATAGGGGACACCCTGGCCAACTCTCCCTCAACGGCTCTGAGAGGTGGTGGCACCCATGGTGCCTGACTCTCTCTAAGAGCAGGTCCCTGAGCTTCCAGAACAAGAGGAAGCCCTCTCAATAGTGATGCCCACCTCCTCATTCCTCCCAATGGCAAGCTGTTTCTACACCCTATGGTTTTTCTGGTTTTACCAAAGCAGGATGTTTACCAGAGGAGTTGCTTCTGTGAAATCCATCAGAAGGTCCCCGGGCTCCAAGGTAAAGGTGCCTCCTCGGTCAGAAGGGCTCTGTGAACAAAAGTAGACGGAAATATTCCTGGTTAGGGATAGCTTCAGGCTGATGATGGAGTCGACCAGAAAAGACAGAGCCTCCCCACTTCTCTACCTCCTTTCTAGCACTGAGTTCCTTCGTATGCCAATCCCCGCCTATATTGTCCTTGCTCAGCAGTATACATAATGTCCAGACTGAACCCCTAATATCTTTCTGAAATCTTCATGGGTAAAAGTAGGGCACGACTAGGGAATTGCCCTTTTGTAAAGCTGCAAACAACTTTTCACAAGGGCTTTGGATGTTCTTTGACTGGTCTTTAGTAGGGGGAAATGCTTTAAAGAGTCCTTTGAATGTATAAAGAGAGCAAAGTCTTTGTCCTGAAAGGGCGGATGAGTTGGCCTCCTGGAGCCAAAAGGATCTGCACAATAATAGGGAAGACGCTGGTGGTGGGTGGGGGGTTCCTCTGAAGATTGTGCTCTTTGGTTTTCGAAAACCTTTTGTCTTTCTGCTCAGGGGTCTTAGCTGCATGGGTGGCCTTCTAGGAGGGAAAAGTCTGAGCCCTGTCAACTTGACACAAGTAGGGCCCTAAGGAGCGAGATGGCCAGGAGAGGGAGCCCTGGGTCCTCTGGGAGGACGTTGTCTGCTCTGCAACCCCCCACCACACCCTTCTGCTTGAGAACATCCCAATCTGGTTTTAACCAGCTGTGGGAAAAGTGAAAGCAGCCTGCATTCACACTGGAAACAAAGCTGTGTCATAGTAGAGAGGAGGCTGATTTAAGATGCCTGGACATGATCTATGGAATAGCAGAGCACCTCAGTCTGGGGGTCCAGCCTCATTCCTGTATCTGCTCCAGATACCTGGGAAAGGAACCCCAGAAAAAAACAACATTGGTTATGTGGGATGTGGCCTGGACCAATGCTAGTTCCGAGAATTGTGGCCCCGTAGCCTCAGGTATCTGGTTTGCATAAGCACTGGAACCTTCCCTGGACCTGACGGTAGCCGCTGAGCTGGGCAAGGTAGCAGGTCTTTTGCTTATCTTTAGAAGAAGGAAACTGAGGCATGGAGAAACAAGGGCTTTGGAAGCGATTGTACTTTTCCAGCAGGCACAGGGCATGGGAACAGAGGACCTGGGAATCGACTGGAGCTCTGGTCTTACCTTCAGGGCACCTGTCCCCTGAACACACTTTTTATCATGTGGCTGCTCTGCTCAGGCCAAGGCCACCTTTGGCTCAGCATCCATTGGACAGCATAGGTTTAGCCATATTTGGACCAACTGCCAAAGAGTGACTATCACCAGAGTCACTCAGGGAAAACCAAGAGAAATGCCTTGTGTAAGGCCTTTGTCACTAGCATCCACATCTCTGGCAATTTTCTGAAATTTCAGTCTGACAAATAGAGTAATATTTCCCATTTTCAAACTATTAATGCTGCTTACTCCATACAAGGTATGGGATGGGGATGCTTCTATAATTTTACTTCTTCTTCTTATCATAATAATAATAATAATATTATTATTATTATTATTATTATTTTCCTTTGATGCTGGAGATTGAATCCAGGGCCTTGTGCATGCTAAGCAAGTGCCCTACCACTGAACAACATCCCTGGTCCACTTCTATGTTTTTATTCCTCCAAATTGTCCATTACAGAGTTGGGGATGGGGGTACTATTTCTCCCTTTCTGTCTTTACAATGGAATAACTGTTTATGTAGGCTGAGATTCTAAATCAAAATTGCCCTCAAGAATCCCTTAAACCATGGTACACATGGTTTTATATCTTACCATGTCTCTCATAAATAGATGGGTTGTATTTTAGGGTCAGAGTATATGGAAACATGTTTTGCTAGTTTTTAATGAATGCACACAATCAACTACACACTATTTAAATGCACATGCCAGATGCCACTCACTAAATGGACACTGAATTCTCAGCATGGGCAGCTACTCTCCAGGGCTCTGTCCCATACCTTGGCCCCTGGAGACAGCTGGCCTTTGCCTTCTGACTTCAGAGGTGAGCTGACTCTCTGGACCTTGGGGGATGCTAGCGGCACTGAGACTTGCGTGGAGGTGGTCGTGATGTTTGTGGTGGTGGCTGTGGTGGCTCCCACTGCCTCGGCCAGGTCTGGAGGGAGGTCATCTTCATCACTGCGGTTACTAAAAGCACATGAAGCTCTGCTCATTACAATAATACACAGGCTGTGGGCAAGGCATGCAGGGAAGCTGGAGGGGCAAGGCTTCCCAGACAGATGTCCCCCAGATGTCCAGCTTACAGCATCCAATACACTGACTTTTACCAAAGCAAATTTGGGGATTTTCTATTACTTATTAGAGTGTGTGTGTTTAAATTGTGGTAAAATATATGTAACATGACATTTATCATTTTAGCCATTTATAAGTAACAATGCAGCGGCATTAAATACATTTACAAAGTTGTATAACATTGCCACTATCTACCCACCGAAGCTTTCATCAACTCTAACAGAAACTCTTTTGGGTTCCTTAACAGTAACTCACACAGTCCACTCCCTACAGTCTGTTAACAGCTATTTTCCTTTCTATCTTAGTGAATTTGCCTGTTCTAGGTACTTCATATAAAGTGAAATCATACAATATATGTCCTTCTTTGTCTGGTTTATTTCACTTACCCTGATTTTCTTCATGGTCCAACTGTATAGTGCTATGTAATAAAATTTCATTCATTTTTATGGTGAAAAATACTTCATTGTATGGAGATATCACATTTTCTTATTTATTTATTTGTTGATGGACACTTGCATTGTTTTTACCTTTTGGCACTTATGAATAGTGCTGCTAAAAACATGGATGTAAAAATATTTATTTGACTCCCTGCTTTCAATTCTTTTGGATTGGCATTTCACTTAGGAGTAGAATTGCTGGGTTGTATGATAGTTCTATGTCTAATTTTTGAGGAGCCACCAAATCAAGGGACAGAATTCTGCATGGCTTCTCTTAGGTGAGTAAATACAAGGCTCTCAGGAACCCATTTCTCTGAGCCAAGGGGGTAAGGGTGCCTTTCATGACCAAACAGCCACTACAAAACTGGGTGTGATAAACTGGTTACAGAGGAGGTGTTGGGCAAATTTGTTTTGGGGCCAAGTAGCTCTGGTCTTAGAAACTCTCTGCTGTAAAGAACATTGCAGAGGAACCACTGGTATTGTTGAACTTCTCCTAGAAGATATCCTCTAAGCCTGGAGCATCCTGCTTGGTGAGTGTCCCTATGCACCTGAGACCTTGAGCAATGCTACATAGTCTGTGCTGTCAGTGTGATTTATGGTGAAATACCTGGCTTTGTAAGCCTGTTGGTTTGGTGCTATGCCGTTATCAGTCTGACCTTAGGGTTGGGGGCAGATATTGGAGACTGAATACTTAAGGCCAGCCACAGGGGTGTCCCTTGCCTATGTGACTGATCCCCAATAAACAGCCTGGACACCAAGGTTTTTATGGCTTAGGTGAGCTTCCCTAGTTGGAAATACGGCATGAATCCTTGTCCTTGTGACTACACAGGGAGAGACCAATGGGAGCTCTTGTCTTTATTTTCCTGGACTTCACTCTCTGTGCCTTTTTCCTTTGCTGGTATTAAGCTATATTATTTTCTGTAATAAACTATAGCCATGTTATATGATTATAACTGTTTTTCTGAGTTCTAGGGGTACCTCCAGTGAATTCTCACCCTTGAGGGTGGTCTTGGGGATCCCTGGCACACTGCCCCTAAATGTCTCCATATGGAACTTCTCAAGCTATCCTGGCATGGGGGTTGATTTTAAAAATGAGAGCTGGGCTCAAGCATATAGATAAAAGACTCAAGAGAAGTGGGCACAAATGAGATCTACGCAGGGACCCTCATGTGGACTGCATGGCAGTGGGCCTCATAGGAAACATGTGGCCATGGGCCATGGCTACACCATGGATAGATTCTGGGGATTTAAGATCATTCTATGTGTGAAGAAGTCTCAAGAGGAGGATTTAGGATTCATTACCAAAAATGGGGAAAGGTGAGGTGTGAACAAATGCATGGAAAAACTAATAAGACAGTACATATTTGTATCCACACAGATGAAGTAGATCAGATCAGTTACATGTGCATTCATGTACTTTCCCAATAACCTTATATTAAGTTCTCCATCCTTCAGACATTAAGATGTGATATCCTGAGGCTGATTATGAAGTAACTTGTTCCAATTCACACAGCTAAGGAGAGGAGCTAAAATTTTTTTACCTCATTTTAAAAAGTTGGTCACATAGATGATAAAGTGGAGCAATGAGATGAAAAAACTTTAAGCTTAAAAGCAGAGATACTATTAACTTTTACATAAAACACCATTTAAAAAACATAGCTGGTATCTCACAGCAGGAAGTCAATACTATCAATTGATACAAAGTTGCAAAGTTTCCAATCTTCTTGGTTTTTATGATCTTTTGTCTTAATTTGATTTTATGGCAAAGAAACATACCTAAAATTCATCAAGTCTTCTGAGTAAATTCGTGTTAAATTCACAAAACAATATTTTAATAGGTTGGGCCCGGTTAGTATTTGGATGAAGACTGCCTGGGAATACTGGGTGCTGTAGGCTTGGGAGAAGGACCTAGCAGCCCACTCTTAAAACAGTTAGCCATTGAAAACCCTATGAATAGCAGAGAAACACTGACAATAGTGCTTGGCATGGCACAGTGTTAGGTAATGTTTCATCTATTGTACATAGGGTCACTATGAGTTGGACCTAACTTGATGGCACCTAACAACAATAACACATTGAAGCATGTCTAAAGTAAAAGTCATCAACTGTGAAACTGTGAACACTGTTTTGTTGTTTGTTTGTTTGTTTTTGAGACAGTGTCTCATTATGTAGCCCAGGCTGGCTTCAAATTTATGATCCTCCTATCTGAGCCTCCAGAGTGCTAGGATTACAGAGATGTGCCACAGCACCCTACGTTTGTTTGTTTGTTTGTTTGTGGTGCTGGGATGGCCTTGTGCATGGTAAGCAGGCTTCTACTACTGAGCTACAGCCCCAGCCCCTATTATTATTATTACTACAACAGTTACTACTATTACTACTTGTGTGTGTGTGTGTGTGGTACTCGGGAACTGACTCCAGGGCCTTGAGGATACTTTGTAAGTGCTCTGCCACTGAGCTGCACCCTCAATCCTTTTTATTTTTTAAATTGAGGCAGGGTCTTGCTAAGTATGCAGGCTACCTCTGGCCTTCAACCTGAGATCCTCCTGCCTCTACCTCCTGAGTTGCTAGGATTATAGGCCTGCACCACCACTCTTGGCCCTCCTGATTATTTTTGATGGAATGGTTCTGGGGAATTGCTTACTTTTCTTGTTGAACCTTTCTGTCTTGCCTGTTGAATTTTTTAAAAGACTTTTTCACTATATTTAAATAAATAGTAAAGTTATATTTTGGGGAGAGGATCAAGCAGGTCAGTTGTTCAGGATGGCCTTCAACTCCTGGGCTCAAGCAATCCTCCTGCCTCAGCCTTCTGAATAGCTGGGACTCTAGGCATGTGTCCACTCACCTGGCTTACTCATGATTTTCTAAGCATGCTAGTTATATAAAAATGACACTTTTACCTGCCTCAAACTCTCCAGAATTCCTCTGCCTCTTCCTCCCTTCGCTCTACAGAGAGCGCCATATTTTTCCTCCCTGCCAAATTGCCAGGAAAGAACATGGTGGAGATTTTTGTTTATATCTTTAAAAACACTGGTTTGATAACTCCTTTAGAGCATCTGAATGCTATGACAGTCTTTGTAGAGCAAATAAAATCCCAAAACACATAAATCAGGCTTGGGAATCAAGAATATTATATAACAGTACACAGTATCTCAAACACAATACTGAAGAAAACAGGTCCAGAAAATTTGAAAGTTGAGGTTTCCATCTGTGTTCCTTGACCATGTATTTATCAACTTTATCAATATTTATGAGTTAAAGAGATGAGGAAATGAGCACTAACCAGTGTCAAAGATTCAAGAACTATTTCTAGGATGAAAATTTAACACTGGGAAAATTCCACTCATTAATTTTGCTATTTTCTCCTAATGGGGAAATGCTGCCATTCTTTGGCTTCTGAATCAGAATATTTTGGGACAGCTTAAGAAACACACATTTAAGTCAGAGGTTTGAAAAGGATTTTCCTAAAAGAAATTTGGTGAGTGAGTGAAATTTTCTTTCCTTCCAGGCCACCTATCAGTCAGTCATTATTTCAAACATGATTACATAGTCCAAATGAGTGTTAATACTATTTTGAGTTGCAAAATGTAAAAGGAAAGCAAAATCCTGCCAGCCTTGTCCTTAGGGAAGCAAATTTACATGGTTTAATTTGTCTTCCAGAGATCATTAGGACCACTAATTATTTGAACCCTATTCATTTTGGCTTTCCCAGGAAATGCAGCCATTATATGGCCAGAAAATTCTATTAACACTAATGAGGTGGCATGTGTCTGCCCTTAAAAACTCCTGAGCATGCCTCCTCCTCTTTCCACAAGGTGTAAATGGCAGGTCTGAGACAGCTGTTTGAGGATTGCATCTGGCATTACACCCCTCATCTTACACTATTCACCCTGGGACCCCTACAATTGACCTTTTCTCAGAAGCTTCCAGGTCCTAGGAAAAAGGAAAGGGAGCACCTTCTATGGCTAGGCTTCTTGCTAGGTGTTTTTCCCACACTGTCTCATGTTAACCCTTACAAAATTCCTCTGAGGCAGGCATGCCTGTTAGATGAGGTAGATATTTGCTCTCCCATTTTACAAATGATAAAAGAGTAGCTCAAAAATATATTTCCCAGGGGCTTACAGCTGTAAATAAGCCAAGGCTCTAACAAAACCTTTCCAACTCCAGAACCCTCATCCTTCCCACTGTGTCTGGAGATCCTCTTGCAGCTCTCTGACCAATTACACAACAAGGTACACTGCCTGGGCCATAGCCAAGGTCAAGAGATGGGAACTTCTGTTGTGATCAGTGGTACAATCATGACTAATATGACCACCACTTTTCCTGCAGCACTCTTCTGTCTCCTTTGGATTGTAACTCTTTGTGGCTCTGTCTTTCTCTCCAATACATTGTGAGTCTTTGCATAGGAACTGTCAAATTCACTTTGCTGTTCCCTGACATTCCCTAGAATATTCCAGTGCACACTGTGCCCAAGAGATTTTTGTTAAGCTAAGCTGAACAGAACTGGATGGGCCCTGGTGGGAAATGGCTCCTTCCACTGGTGTCCTAGCCTGTAGCTGTAGTCCTGTGGCATTTGATCCCGTCAGATCTCAGAAGCTAAGCAAGGTTGGGCCTGGTTAGTACCTGGATGGGAGACCGCCTGGGAACACCAGAAGCTGTCAGCTGGGAGAAGGACCTGGCAACCCCCTCCCAAAAATCAATCTACCATTGAAAACCCTATGAACGGCAGAGAAGCACTGACAATAGTGTTTCCCCTGTCGTACAGAGGGTCGCTATGAGTCGGATACCGACTCGACGGTGCCTAACAACAACAACTGGTGTCCTACATACTTCTGTGATTAGCTTTGGCTCTGGTGACTTAACCATGCTACCATTTTACTATTATGCCATGGGAGGCAGCTTCTGCTATGGCCTCCGGTGATCTCTGTGCTAGTATTCATGCTCCCATGTAATGCTTCCTCTTGAGTACAAGCAGCACAGAGTGACTTGCTTTTAATGAACAGAATATGGTAAAGATGATGGATGTCATTTCTGTGACTAGGTTGCATAAGACTGACTTCTACTTTACTTAGGTTCTCTCTGGCTCACCTTGTGTGCTTTTTCTGATGGAGAAAATCTAAGTCACTACAAATTGAGGGTAACCTTGGTCCAACAGCCCTCAAGGAACTGAAGCCTGACAGCAATCTTGAGAATAACACCTGGAATGCAGCCTTGTAAGAGGTCAAGACACAGAAGACCCAGCTACACCATTCAGGCTCCCAATTCTTTGACAACCATGAGGTGATAAATGAGGGTGGTTGGGAGGCATTTGTTACACAGCAACCAATAATGAGTACATACGCCAACTAGGTCATGTTTTCAGGGAGAAAGGCCTGGTCCCATTATGAACTAAATTGAAAATAATGGGATGTAGGAGATGGCTCTCTGGGAATGGTCTGAAGGACTAAGAAGCATTTATAACCAAACATTTAGACTCACTGTGGTTGTTATTATTGAAAAATCTGAAGTACAAAACTCACAAACTATATTGTCTTGTTAACTTCCTCACACGGGGAGGCTTGATTTCTGGTTTTTCTGCAGCTGTTTGGACGGCTTCCACACGTATAGGGATAGGACTCCTAGAGACATACCAAAAAACAGAACAACACTAATGAAAAAGGATTATGGTCTTGTTTTGGTCATACATGCTGATTCCTCAGTTAATTTATACCTTAATAACATTCATGGACGAGAAATTCATTTTTGTGTGTCTTTCTATTCTACTAATTAGATAGCTATAATTATCTTTAAAAATAAGAAACCCTTCCCAGAAAAGGAAACAAAAATCAAGGGGAAAAAAAAAAAAAAAAAGTATATGGGGAACTAAATATAACTAGGGTATCAAATAAAGTTGCCCTACCCAAAATAAGAACCTCACCTACCCCCAATATGGAGGTTTGCTTCATAACCAGGTTTTGCCAGTAGAACAAGGAAAGAAAACCCTATGGATAACTCAGTTTTACTTCCCAATAATCTGGTAGCTATGCTATTTTAAACATAGCAAAGAATACATTTTCAAAAAAATAGTAATCATAGTAATCTAATGTGAAATATATACAATCAGAAAATTGTTAGGACTTGCTCTAAACAATTTAATTCTGTGTATGTATGAGAGTGTTAAAAACTATGTTTCATTTTTATCTCTCCTTAATCATTTATGCCAGATAATTGATGAGCTCCACTCAAAACAGTGATTTTAAGGAAAAGCTTTAACACATTTTTATAATAGTCATGACTAATTTCATTTAAAAAAAAATCACTAATTACCTTCTAGCACCAAAGGGGCACCAAAACAAGTTGAGGCCCTCAGCAAGGGACCCCTGCCAGGTCAATTAACATTTCTGGGCCTCCATTTTCTCTTCTATTCAATGCCTAATTATGTGACAAGTAGGTGACTAGAGTTTAATAAATATTTGTTGAATAAATACAGGAACGAGCAAATAAGGAATTAGAATCAACCTCTGCTGCATTGATGGTTGGTTCCCTCAGGCTGGGACCTTGCTTCAGTTCAATGGCTGATATATGGGAAAACTTCACTCTTAACTAGAAGGAGAGAAGACCACCAAGGTGGAAGACATAGTGGAAACCTGGCCAAACCCAGGGTACCAGTATTGCTGATGGGGGTGCGTGCAGCAGACAACTAAGAGATAGGGACTAGAGGGCAAGCAGGGGCCGGGTCATGAGGGGCCTGCGGCTGAGGAGTTTACACCAAAGGCAATGACAATCTCAAGAGGTTTTAGGCAGGGGAGTGGAACAGTCAGACTTGCATTTTAGAAAGCAATAAAGAGGGTACTGCTAAGAGAAGAAGACTGCTACTGTGGTAACAGGATGACAGACACTGTGGGCTAGGATTAGGCAGAGATTATGGCCCTAAACAAGAAAAGATGGATGTGGAAGACAATAGGAAAGTCAAGTTGACGGGTCTTGCTGACCAGTTAGGTAAGGGGCTGAAGCAGGAGGAAATCAAGGACTCCCAGGATTCAAGCCAGGGTAAGGAGCAGATAATAATGGCATTCACCAAGACTGGAAAATATAGGGTAGGGCAGGAAGACATGAATTAAGGGGTTTTGTTAGTTTGTTTGTTGTTTTTTGCAGTGCTAGGGATTGAACCCAAGGCCCTGAACATGCAAGTCAAGGGCTTTACTACTGAGCAACATTTGCAGTCCAAATTAAGCTTTTGAAAAGTTCAGGAGAGGATGTATCTCTGGAGGAAGACAGATTTATACCAGTAACACAGACTGGGAGCCACAAGATAATATAGAAAAATGTTAGCTTTTATTGTAGGCATCAATTACAAGAATTCTCTGGGTCAATGGTTCTGTATCCCCTGGGGTACTTGTTAAAATGCTGATTCCTGTCCCCACTGGTACCCCTCCCACAAAGATCTGAAAAGCCTGAAGCATGACGCAAGAGTCTGTGTTTTAAACAAGAGACTCTTATGGGGTGGTCTTGTAATAGATCAAGGGAACCCACCTCTCCTTGGGGTGCTGGGTGCAGTGCTGTCAATACACTGTTAGACTTAATATTAGGGTTAATGATAAGGTGTTTTTAAAAAAATTATTGCTGTAATTGCCTCTTCTGCTACTTATTTTCTGCAAGGCAACCACTGGTGTCAGGGGACACGGTGATCCGATTCCCTGATTGACAGCTCCTGGGCTCTCCTTTGTGGCTCTGACTTGGGTTTGAAGGAAAGAATTGTTGTCTGGCTAAGTCATCCTCACACCAGCACCAGCCAACATCTGGAGGAAGCTATGAAACTGAAACTATCTGCTACAACTCTAGCACCTGAAGGTACAGCCCAGCCATGGCTGTTTCAAAGAGTTTGCAGTTTTCACTGGACATGTTTTGCTCTCGCAGACCTTGGTGAGCTCTAGATGACCCTGTGACCAACTTAGGCCAGAGGGAAGCACTTCCCCTAGTGGCCCAGAAAAGGGACTGCTGTGATTGGTGCAAATACCAGCCTTCATTTTTTATGATCGGTGCAAAGGGGATTATTGTGACTGGGCAAAAGGGAGTGCTTTGATTGATACAAAAGAGAATGTTGTGACTGGTTGAAGCAGACTGCTATGATTGGTGCAAAATGAGTGCTGCGATTGGTAACACAAGCTTTCATTTCTGTGATTGGTACAAACTCCCTTTCTCTGTCTAAAACAGGCAGCTCAGCTCATTCAAGCTGAGTTAGCCAGAAGACACCCTCCTTTGTTGTTCCCTGGTATTGCAACATTGTTGTTAGGTGCCATTGAGTAGGTCTGACTCATGGCAACCCTCACAGGGTTTTCAATGGCTGATTATTTTGGGATTGCTTTGTGAGTGGATTGCCATGTCCTTCGCCCATTTTTGAGGTGCTGGGGATCAAACTCATGTCCTCAGAGATTGCAGAACAGCACTCTACCAACTGAGCCATACTCCAGCCCATTAGACCTAATAACAGGCTTCTCTCAGGTGGTCTTTGCCTACTTGTAGTAGTGCAGGATGAGCTGGTAACATGAAAAAAGCAGCAGCAGAGACAGCAGAACAGTGGTGACAACAGAAGCAGAGGATGGAAGAGACAGATGAACAACCAGAAGACTGAGCTGCAGATGCAGTAAAGCTTGACAGCTGAAGAAGAGGCAAGGCTGCAAGTCCAGCAATGAGTAGAAGCAGCAGCAGCAGTAGTAGCAGTGTAATGGCTAGGATTACTGCCTCCCAAACAGTGGCAACAGGGACAATGTACACAGCGATAAGAGCCAAACAGTTTGAGAGAAAGTCATAAAGAGCCAGAAAAGAAAAAGTACAGATCTTGGTTGCTGAAAGAGTTCCAGAGGGCTGCATTTTCTTTAGTTCCAAGGGTCTCAGACCCCAGGCCTGAAAGTTATGACACTAGCCACTGTCTAGGACTGAGGAATCTTGATACCCAGTACTGGGCCTAAATAGGAGCTGTAACACTTAAAGGGCTGAGGAATCTTGATCTCCTTGGCCTAGATAAGAGCTGGTACACTAGATGGGGCATCCTGCTGCTGCTGCTTACATCTGTCTGTCATCACTGCTTGCTGATGTCAAATGCTGAGGGACACAACTGCTGCAGAAGACCAGCATTTGAAGGACTTCTCCTTGCTTACCCATGATTTCTATACAAGTAGAGTGAAAGACCTGGGGTTTATCTCAGTTGGTAGAGTGCTGCTCTGTACTCTCTGAGGCCCTGGGTTCAATCCCCAGAACCACAAAAATGGGAAAAAGACCTGGCAACCCACTGCTGCAACAATCACAAAATAATAAACCATTGAAAACCCTATGAATGAATAGCAGAGAAGCACTGACATAGTGCTGGGCATGGCACAGTGTCAGGGAGTGTTTTGTTCGATTGTACATAAGGTGGCTATGAGTTGGACTCAACTCTACAGCATCTAACAACAACAAAGAGCAAAAGGAACCTGGCCAGCTGATTAATGACAGTCTTGGACCCTTTGGGGGAAATACTACCTTGGGGAGCCCCTGCAGGTAGTCGGGTAGTAGTAGATCACCAAAGTGGCAAAGGAGCTGCCATGATCTATTGCTTGTTACTTGGGCTGATGGGGGAAGTTTCTACTTCTGTGTCATCAGGGGAGGAAGGGTTCCTCTGGGTTTGGTGTGGTGGAGGCAAGGGACAGGGAGCTTTAATGAACAAGTGGGGTTCTGGAGGAAGTGGAAGCCAGGTTAAGAAGAGCCTCCTGGGCTGTAGGAGGCTGGATACCACCTCAGGGCAAACCCTTGAAAAGATTTGACACAGGGGTGTGGCAAGGTCAGATCTACACAATTGAGAGACAACCCAAAGTGACTTGAGGTTTTGTCTTTTTTGTAGTTGTTGTTGCACTGGAGAGTTGAACCTAGGGCCTTGCACATGCTAATCAAGTGCTCTACCACTGAGCTGCACCCTCAGCTTATTTACTTTTTACTTTGAAATGGGATTGCTAAATTGTGTAGGCTGCCTCTGGCCTTGTACTTGCGATTCTCTTGCCTCAGCCTCCTGAGTTACTGAGATTACAGGCATGAGCCACGGCACCCAGCTGACTTAAGTTGTTTGTTAGTACAGAAGGCAGCAATATTAAAACTGAGATTAAGCAGCATTTTGAGGCCTAAAGGAAGCTGTTTAAGCTGGCTTCTTTGGGTTCACATTCTCTCAATTTCATTTTTTCCTTCTGATTTTATCAGCAAGTTCCTCCATGAGCAATGCTTTGAGGGTAACGTCAATGACAAAGACCGTATCATTTCCCCCATTCAAACAAGAAGCAACAGACCTTACATTAGCATCCTGAAGACTGGATTTTTTATTGATATTTACAAATATTGGTTCCTCTTTTCCAATCTGTTAAAGAAAACAGTTTAGTCAAAACTGAGTATCTTGGCATGCAAAAATGTTTTCAAGTCTCTTACATTAAAAAAATTATAGAAATGTGAAGGTGGACCAAAAAGGCAGTTCATCAGGTATTCAGTCAATAACAAACTTGTTCTGGTGTTTATATAAACGAACAAAAAATGTTTTCTTGAGTCATTCCCCACTAAGGGGATTAAGATACTATCATTCAAATGCAATCAATGCTTGTATTCATACTTTTATTGAACTCCTGCTATGTGCTAGCTCATGCTTGAATGAGAAAGAGATGGTGTGTGTGTGTGGGAGCTAAATCCACAGTTTAATCCTCGTCTTGTATTTTCCATCAAGAATAATAATCAGCCCTATGCTCACATAGCACATACGCTTTCCAAAGGAATTGCAATCTGTCCTTTCACATCAGTGTAACAAGGTGGGAGGAATTACATCATTCCATTTTGGTAGAAACCTTGTCTTCCTCCCTCTAGTGAGTCCAAATGAATGGCAGGGGAGGAAGGGACACCCACACAACCAGCTGGTCAACAGAACACAAACTGTTGGTCAATGGGAGATGCAGCAACCATCATCCTCATACTCTTTACAACACGCAGAGTTTTGCCTCTGTGCTGAATACATGCTGAGCAAAGATTTCAAGGATACTGGCTTGGAGGGCGCTGCATTGTTAACCTTCCATGATTGCCTATATATGGATCCAGCCTTGCTTCCTGATGAAAGCCTTTTTTAGAGTCAGCACCAAGAGAGAGCACCACTGGCTTGTTGGACATCTGCTTCCTTTACTGACACCCTTGCTCTGTACTGATGCCAAGAGGGAATTGACGCTTAACCGCCTGGCAGCATGCTTGGCTGTGCACCAGTGCCTCTCCATTAAAAGCCCTCAAAACTTGCTAACCCAGAGATTCCCAGGCTCCTGTGTTCCCATGAACACTATTTCTACAGATGGCAGTGGGAGCTATTTTATAAAGTGTTCTGTGGCCATTAGGTGTGAAGGAAAGTGAATCAGGTTTCTTTCTTGTGGGACTCTCAGAGCCTGTACAAAGCTAACATTCATTGAGACTGTTTCAAGGGGTTTAGGAGCAGCATTTCCAGAATGGTCAGGAAGGAACCTATAAGGACAGTGCTCTTTACAACATCTTGGGAAACACTGCTCTAAAATTACTGACCTCACGTCTCACTCTCCTCTCCCCTGCCTTCAGGCCCTTCCAGGATATTTTCTTTTGTTTATACCTAGCTCTTATCTTTTTCTACACTTTATAAAGTGAAATGTTTCCAACACACCATACTTCTTCACCAGAGCAGAAACACAGATCCTCCACAGATGATGCATGTAGCGTGGGGTCACTGGGAACATGACAGAAACTTCTAACATAATAGCAGCTTTGTTAATTGTGGAATGAATGTCAGTTTTATTTGTTCTATGATAGTATAAAAACGGCATACTTAAAACAATAAAGGCAGTAAAATTAAAATAAACAGAAGTTGTGACTATAGCTTAGACAACTTTGTGATGACAAGTCAACTTGACTGTGTTGTAAAAAGTGCCATAAGTGTTATCTGCAAGCAATGCGTGCCCCCAGCAATTTCATCACACCATATCTGTGATCATTACTGTCAATATCTCCACAATGTGAACACAAGGCATTGTTCCAAGTACTTTGAATAGATTGTCTCCTTTCTTTAATCTTCACAGTAAGCTAAGGCAATAGGTTTTTTGTTTGTTTTAGATGGCCTCTTACTAAGTTGCCTAGGCTCATTTTGAGCACCTGAGCTGAGATGATCCTCCTGCCTCAGCTTCCTGAGTAGCTGACACTACAGGCTTTTGCCAACATGCCTTGCTAGTCCCCAATTTATGCAGAAGAAAACTGAGGCTCAGAAAAGTTAACAAACAAGTTTAAGGTGACATTGCTGATAAATACTAGAGCAAGATTCAAACCCAGACCATTTGACTTTCAAGCTTGTGTTCCATATCTTATTGTTTCTTGTTTATATCATAAGCCCCGAATGGAAAAAAATTTTAAGCTTCCTTTTCATGGTATGCTCTGGAAGAATCTTTATTATTCAGATTACTACATACATAAAAGGAGATAATGATATATTATTGAATATTGACTTTATCTTTGGCAACATAGGCATAGATATTAGGTTCATGAGGAATAGAGAAGACAATTTCATATTTCTCTATTAAACTCATGGACAACTGTAGCTTTCTACATGCTGTCTTCATGTGAGGGATGACAAATGAGCTTTTCCTTGAGTATCAGCTCTGACTGGTGCTCTCTCCTTGGAAGACTACCGGAAATGATTCTTTGTAGACTTGGGGCTGAGAACCAACAAACTCACTTCGAATTGCCAATTGGCTTCATGTCAGGACCTGTCAGTATGGGATGCAGTGGGGATGGCCTTGTTTCTCCCTGTCTGCTTCCTGCTCTTGTGGGTCACCTCAGCCTGGCTTCTTTACCCTGGTGCATAGTTTCTCCACAGCAGCAGGAGTTACAGGTTCTCAGCCCTAATAGATCCAGCATCATTGTGTCCACCTCAGACACAGCACTAGCCTCTAGGACTTGGCCACATGGGGTTCCTCCTCCAGCTCAGAAGCACCAGCACAGGCCACGGGGACCCCTGCTCAGAAGTCTAAGTTGAATCTGCATGGGGTTCCTTCCAAAGTTTAAATATTAATATTTACAACATCTTTGTTCCCTCAGCTGTTGGGGTGGGAAGTGCGCTCCCTGAATTTGCCACCTCTAGTCCTTTAGAGCAGAGGACCACGATCCTGTAAGCTGGTTACAAATGCAGATTCACTGGTCCCCACCCTGACCTACTGAATCTCTGGGGAAGGCACCTGGCCTCCTGAGGACTCTTATGTACAGTGACGGTACAATAATTAATATTTTTTATACTAAAATCCCAATTCAAAGCCAGGTGCCATGGTACCCATTTGTAATCCCAGTGACTCAGGAGGTTGAGGTAAGTGGTTCACAAGTTTGAGGCCAGAGGTGGCCTGTGCAATTTAAGTGAGATCCTGTCTCAGAAAAAAAATGTTTTTAATGGGCTAGGGGTGTGGCTTAGTGGCAGAGCACTTGCCTAGCATGTGTGAGGCCCTGGGTTCCACCCCTCAGTACTGAACAAAACAAACAAAACAAAACAAAACAAAACAAAACAGTTCACATACCAAGGTGTGGCTCCTGTCTCCAGGCTGGCCCTTGACTGACACCATGTCGTGGTCCTTCTCTGTGGCATTGAAGAAATCCTGTAATGTGAAATCAAAGGCACACACAGGCCCACATACCTGGGCATTCACCCGGGAAGCATTCTCCAGTTGCGCTTTCAAAATGTTACACTTCACGTGATCGGCCACAGGGGAAGGCAACAGTGGGGTCTGAAGAGTCTTCTCAGAAACTTTCTTCTCTTCAGCCTGACACAAAGTATGGACGACAGATTAGAAACAAAGATAAAAGAAAACACGCACATTAACTTTCTCTCAACCATCACAACTACAAATGATGCACAGATCTTAGTTTCTAGGTCAAGGTGTCACCTGCTCCTTTACCAGGCCGAGAATTCACAAGCACATTCATTACCCCACTTCTCTTGTGAGGTAGGGAGAGGACATCGCGGGAGCTTAGTGAAGGTTCAAGAGAGGAAGGGGCTTGTCTGGAATCATGGGGCAAGAGCTAGTGGTAAGAGCAGGACTCACGCTTCAACTTCCCTATGTCCAGAGCAGTCCTATTTGGTCCATCTTGTCCTTCTGACATAGAAAGATCCAATTCTGTCACTTGTGGGGCCAAGGAAAAGAGTGCAAAATATTCATTGATAATTTTTATAATAAATCTTGCTGAAAACTATGATTCTCAACAAGAAATTTGTATCCTTTCTTTCTCTTTCTTTTCTTTCTTTTTTTCTTTCTCTGTCTCTCTCTGTCTCTCTGTCTCTCTGTCTCTCTCTCTCTCTCTCTCTCTCTTTCTCTCTCCCTCTCTCTCTCTCTTTCTTTCCTTTCTCCTGTTGGGGACTGAACCCAGGGCATTGTGCTTAGTGTTAAATACGTGCTCTACCACCTAACCACACCCCTACCATTAATGGTATGTTATTGTAGAGTGTCTCAGACTTTAGTAAGTGGCTACTATCTTCACTAACTTTTCTATCTTCCATGTGTCAGTTGAACATGTACCTAAAACTTATGTGACCCAGATAAGATAGATTTTCCTGTGACTATGTATGCATATATGAACCATATTCAAAGGAATGATATCTTTGAAATCATAGGGTTTGCAACTACTATATTTATTATAATATGTGCAGTGTTTAGGGATGGAGTTTAGCACACTAGGTAGAGTGCTTGCTCTGTGCACTCTGAGGACTTGGGTTTGATCCCCAGCACTGCAAAAATGGGAGAAAGACCTGGCAGCCCACTCTTGAAAACAATCCCCCCAAAATCAGCCAATGAAAATACTACGAATAGCAGAGAAGCAATGACATGGCGCCAGGCATGGCACAATGTCCAGGAGTGTTTCTGTTCTGTTGTACATACAGTTGCTATGAGTTGGACCTGACTTGATGGAATCTAACTACAAAAGTAGCATAATGTTTATATAGATATTAAAATAAAAAGTACACATTCATGCATATAACCTGAAATCATCCTTTTTTTTTCAGCACTAGGGGTTTGAACCCAGGGCCTCATGCATGCTAGGCAAGTGTTCTACCACTGAGCTGCACCCCTAGCCCTTTTTTATTTTTTATTTTGAGACAGGGTTTCATTAAGTCATGCAGAGCATCTCTAGCCTTGACCTTGCAATCCTCCTGCCTCAGCTTCATGAGCAGCTGAGATTACAGGTGTATACTATGGCACACAGTCTGAAATCATCTCTGGACCACTTTTGGGAAATGTCTTATTGCTCTCCATACTTATCACGATCATTGCATATCCCAGTGCAATATGATGCTTAACACAGGGTACATGTCCAATAAATACCTCCTGAAGATGATTACAATCATACATAGCTATTATCGGAAGAGACATATGTTTCATAAGAAAGTCACAAGACCATAGGATTGTTAGAAGTCTATTCAGTAATATCAAGAATAAATATGGCATGCCAGCCACCTGGTACTAGGCAAGAATAAAAAGTTCTAAAGTCCTCAAGTTCTTCAAGTTCTGAAATTAAGGCTATTAACTAAGTCAAAAGTTCTACCGAGTGTATTTGTACCCATTGTAAGAATATTACAAAACCCATAGAGGAAGTATAGGACAATTGGCAGGTTAAAATCCTTTAATAAAGAAAAGAGGACATGGAATGAAGTTTCCCAGTGAAATCTCCAAACACATAGAGGAGCATTTGGTAAGGCAAGCAGAGCTCAGAAATTCCATGTACTACCAGGACAGGTAGAGGCCAAAGACCTGGATTTGAATCTTAGCTCTTCCCTTTAATGTTGTTGTTGTTGTTAGTTGTCATCCAGTCATATCTGACTCATAGCAACCTTATGTACAACAGAATAAAACACTACCCAATACCATGCCATGCACATGATTTGTTTGTTTGAGCCCACTGTTGCAGCCACTGTGTTTCCTCTTATTTTGAGTTGTGCCATATTAGCAAAATGAGGTTGCATCAGTTTTATGTCATACCTGTCATTAAGGTCAACTCTGCTTTGAGGAGGCAACTCTTCCCCAATTGTTTCCTGAATGCCTTGCAACCTGAGGGGTTCATTTTCTGGCACTATATTTGACAGTGCTTCTCTGCTATTTATAGGGCTTTCAACGGCTAATTGTTTTGAGAGTGGGCTGCCAGGTTCTTCACCCTAGTCTGTCTTAGTCTACAAGCTCAGCTGAAATCTGTCCACCATGGGTGGCCCTGCTGGTGCCTAAAATACTGGTGGCATAGCTTTCAGCATCACAGTGGCACACAAGCCCCAAAAGCATGACAAGCTGACAGACACATGGGGCTTCCCTTTGAGAACATTATCTAAAAATAAATGATGATGATGATGATGATGATGATGATGGTAAGAAAGGAAAAAATGCCAGCAGCTAACATTTATGGTGGGCTGGGGTTTAGCTCAGTTGGTAGAGTGCACCTCTGTGCTCTCTGAGGCCCTGAGTTCAATCCCCAGCACTGCATAAATAGGAGAAGGACCTGGCAGCCCATCTCCAAAACAATCTGCCATTGAAAACCCCATGAATAGCAGAGAAGCAGTGACATAGTGCCAGGCATGGCACAGTTTGGAGAGTGTTTCGTTCTATTGTACACAGAGTTGCTATGAGTTGGACTTAACTCCATGGGCACCTAACAACATTTACTGAGAGCTTCTTATGAGCCAGCCACTTACTATATAGTTCATGTGCATGTCTCATTGAATCCTCTCATTTGTCAATGCCTTTTGGAGGTAGGTACCTTTATTATTCCCATTTTAGTAAAGGGCAAAATCTGAAGAGAAACCAGAATGCTATTATCCCCATCTTATAGAAGAGAACAACAAGGAAGTCACTTGTCCAAACACACAGGAGGTAAGGAGAAGAGCCAAAATGAACCCAGGAACAGTGACTCTGGCTGGCTTCAAAGCCAGGGGTCCTAATCACTCCCCTTAACCTCTCAGTCTCAGTTTCTTCCTTCATAAGATTTTTAGGATGTT
Source organism: Pedetes capensis (assembly GCA_007922755.1). Classification (NCBI taxonomy): domain Eukaryota; kingdom Metazoa; phylum Chordata; class Mammalia; order Rodentia; family Pedetidae; genus Pedetes; species Pedetes capensis. Next base: position 414,904 of record VMDO01000017.1, on the reverse strand, counting down.
CAAATGAAAAAAAAAAAAAAGAATACGAATGGCACTTTCATGCTAGATTCTTTGCTTAAAAAAGAAAATACAGCCAAAAAATGCATTGGACATGAGGACAATAATGATCATAAAGCTATCAAGTTGGGCTTGATGACCTGGCTTGTTTAACTGGATTCTCTTATTCTAAGGGACTTATAGTTTTCCTTTCAGCAAATAAGTAATTACTTATAACTTATTATTTTGAAGATGAACCTTACAGTATAGGTTTTAGATAATTTATCTTGTGTTTGTAAATCTAGTTACAATAACATGTATGTTCCAGCTTGAATGGATGTTTTCATTGGTGTATAAAGAGTTAATTTTTAATTAGGTTTACTTTTTTGAATAATGTGCCAGCATAGAGGAATTAAATTATTTATAAAGCCTATTTGAGGGTTTTGAAAATTGCTTAAGGGGAAGTAGTTATACTGACAGTAATAACCGAAGACCTACTTAAAAAAAAAAAACCAAAAACCAGAATGCTGCTAAAATAAGAAGAGAGTGGCAATTCAGCATTGATTTTCCCCTTGAACTTAGTCATTCTAAACTTTTTGGACATAAAATTCAATCTGGCTTGTTCCAGTTCCATCTGGACAAAGCAACAGCAGAAATGTTCAGCTGTATGCACTGACTCAGGTAAAGACCAATATAAATTCTGAAAAACTTGTACATCACTGTATGAATTTGTTTTGCTTAAAAGGCATCTCTATGGGAGGTTATAAGAACACAGTTCCGGCCCAGAGGTTGGCCCCAAGAATATTGTGCTCTTTCAAATGACCATATTTTATATTCAGTTTGAACTGTGGGAAGATACTTAATCATTCAGTATGGAAATACAGACTTCAAAACATACAAATGAATGGCAATTGGGTGTTGATATTATTATAGTTGGAAAGAGGCCATCTGTGTGAGGATGTCATTTGGGGATAAAGAAACAAGAAAAATTGTTGACACAAATTGTTTACACATTTGAAATCTGATGAAATTCAAATTCCTGATATAATTTTGTGTACTACCTTGGTAGGTAATAGAAATGATCTCTTATCATTAAATTCAGAAGAGGAAACCTTAGAAGAATCAGGGCCTTACATAAGCGAGGCAAGTGTTCTACCTGACAGGGTCTTGCTAAGTTATGCAGGCTGCCTCTGGCCTCAAACTTGCCATCCTCCTGCCTCAGCCTCTTGAGTCACTGGGATTACAGGGAGAGGATGCTCTTGAGGTGGGAAAAAGTCATCCTAGCCAGGGTTTTCCAATTACAGTGTCATGAAAACAAGGGAGGTCTGTCACAAGGAATGCTTCATTAACAACAGAGTGTGAAGTAATATGCTTTTCTTACGTGTTAGGACAAAGTCAAAGTTACTTGCATAAGAAACTCACTCTAGCTTGCTTACTAATGCTTTGTGTGTGGGCTCTGTGTGTGTGTGTGTGTGTGTGTGTGTGTGCATGAGTGCACTGAAAATTGAACACAAGGCTTTGCCTATGTTAAGCACGTGCTCTACCATGGAGCTGTGCCCCAAGCCCTATGATGCATTTATTTAAGTGGAGGATGAAGAGGGAAAGTTGTAGCTTGAGCTCCAGGGAAATGCTACATAGCCTACAGAGGTCTCATGTGTGCCTTCACTCAGAGCAAGCCACCATCCTCACTTTCTTACCAACAGTCATTGCAACCACAAATTACTACAGAGCTTGTGAGTTCTCTGCTGCACAATATATTTCCTTGCAAACAATGTACTTCCTTGCAAAACAGTTTTGGATTTTCATCAAACTCTGGGAAAGCCTCTATTAAAACGAACTATTATATGCATTGTAGAAGAAAATTAGAAAACCAAGAGCATCAAAAGACCAATCTAGGGGACACACTAGGCACTGGGCATGGCCTGGCACTGTACATCATCCAACAAGAAGGTAAATGAGTTGTTGCTCCTAAAAGATACCCTGAGCAGAAAGGTCAAGAAAGATGGAGTAGAAATTCCTCCAAGGCACTGGCACATGATCTAGAAGGCAGGCCATGGAGATCATCACAGGGTTGATGTGGGCACCAAGTCCAGCTCCTTGCAGAGCCCCGGGCCCTGGCACCTTGTTTATGTTGATATGCAGAGCAGGCCAGGGTCCAGCAGCCTTCACAGTCTCCAGTTCCAGCTTCTTCAGATGAGCAGCAGCTTCACTGAACAGGGCAGGGGCTCCTGGACTCAGTTCTATGTGGTTAGGGGAAATGAATAAGGAGAGGTTAAAATGACGGATAGATCTAGGGAATGAGGGAAACTTACCAGAGTCTGACTCCCAGCACTCTTTCTGCCTCCCTCCTATTCCTCCAGCTTGATGGGGTGTGAGAATAACTAAGATCAAGGTTTCAAGGCCTAACTCTCCCACCTATGAGCTGGGTAGCCCTGGGTATGTCGCTCTACCTCTCTGAATCTCTGAGCCATTTAAAAATGAAAATAAATTACTTACCTTGCAGGGTTGCTATAAATATTAAGTGAGGTTATTCATGTGAAAATGCTTTAAAAATAGGAATGTACTATGCAAACTGGAAAGATCAGAGTTCAGGCTAATAGACATAAATGTGTCCTTACAAGCTATGTTACATTTCAAAATCAAAGCCATTGATTTTCATTTTTGTATGACTGCATTAGTTTGCCATCACTCTTCCCTCTATCTTGAATTTACTCATTAATACATTAACTATTCATTAAACATCAAATATTCATTACATAGTAAAACTTGTGCTAAGTATTGTTAGTGATTGGGATCTGGGGAGCTGAAATAAAGAGGCAAATGAGACCCAATTCCAATCTAAAGAGTGAAACAGATGCATGTTCAGATATTCCAAAGAAAAGTAATAAAAAGTTTAATTAATTGCTACAGTAATAAGAGAGAAGACACTCTGAAGTCAGGAATGGTGGAGAAGAGAGAGGGAATGTTGTACTGATAACATTTAAGCTGTGTGAGGGATGTGTAGGAGTTCATTCAGGGCGAGGAAAGCATTCCAGGCAAACAGAACAGAAGGTTCAAAGGATAGCGGGGAGCAGCATGGTATTTGGTAAAAGGAGAGGAGTTCTGTGTAGCTGAAGTGTGCTGATGGGTGGGAGAAGCTGCAGACCTTGACATAGGCCAGGCTAAGAAGGTCTGTGTGTAGCCATGCTCAGAAGTGTGGGCTTTATGCCAGGACAAAGGTCTTCAATTCAAAGGTCTTCAGGCATTTGGTCAGGGTCATCTGGTGAGAGCTGACTTGGCAGCTTCTGTATGGTGACTATCTTGGAGGAGAAGCCCCATTAAGAGGCTGTGACAATTACCTGGATGCAAAAAGATGAAGTGGGGACCTAGGCAAGGGCAGTGTGGGAAGTGATGAGTTTAGGTTCTTCTCATCAAGTGAGTTACAAGTTTCTATTTCCAGTTCAGCCAACCCACAACTACTGTGGCTCATCCTATTTGACCAGCTCACAAACTTAAGCAATTTTGGGTTGGAAGATTCCTTGGCAATTGCTTGACACCCTTTAGCCCATGTATAGATAAGGAAACTGAGGATCAGAGAGGGGACTTAGCTGCACAGTGAGAACCAGCATTGAAGCCTCCCGATGCTGGCCCCTACCTCCGTACTTTTTAAACCAAGTGTGATGAAGAATCAGTTATTTCTCCTAGTCCATCACAGACAAATTCTTTGGTAAAATATAATAAAAGTGAGTTTCAAAAAAAAAAATCAAACCAAACTCCAAGTGCATTTTTCATGAGATTTAACAGATGCCAAATCACTCTTGTCATATTGTGAACAAAGTTTCTAACTGCTTACTATATTTCTGTAAAACTTCTAGAACTTGCACCCATATCACACAATAGACCCCCTTGATCTACCTGATACCACCTTGCTCTCAGAAGCAGGATGTCAGAAAAGGGGACAGCAGAGATTTTTCTGTAATCAGGACAGTAGAAATCTCAGCCACCACCTCTGTCCCCTCTTTCTCTTTCCCATTGCTTGAGTAAGAGCAGAAAGCTGCTAAGAAACGAGGTGGGGAGAGACTGGTTACCTGTCATGAAATCGGATCTTACTGGTAAACCATTTTCTCTGGAATGCCTTGCCTAAGTGCATCAGACTCTTGTGGGCTGGTGCCCAAACCTGATAACCAGCAGGACAGCGCCCAGGCCCCATGCTGCACCTGGCCTGCCCTAAGCCCCAGGGCAGCCACTCCTACCCCGCCTGCTGGCCCTGCCTCCCTGGCCCTGCCCCGCCAGCCCCTGACTCACTGGTAAGGGACTTGCTGCTGGAGTTCGGGGACCTCAAAGGCCCTTCTTTGTTCTCCAGGGTCAGTGAGAGGCCATAGTTGGAGTGATGCTGGTGCTGGTGGTGATGCCTTCCAGAAGCTTTGGGGAGGAACGGCGTGCCCCCGTTCTCCTCAATGCCAAAGGGCAGCCGGTCAGAGGGGCTGAGCACTGGGGAAGGCAGAGGGTAGCTGTGGTAGAAACAAGGTGGAGATTTAGAAAAGCAAAACGGCTCGACAGTCCCATGCATAGTTTCAAAGACCTCTGGAAGTGTCAAACACCAAGAGAAACAGATTCAACAGACAGATCCCTATTTTAAATAATACATTATGGCCAGACTATGTGCAAAGGGAAAGAACAAAGTGGAAATTTATATACATCAGATACCTGGTACCTTATACCGCAAAAAATTCTATTTTTTTTTTCTTGCAGTGTTGGGGATCGAACACAGGGCTTCGTGCTTGCTAAATGAACACTCTTACCAACCGAGCTGAGCTGAACCCTTGGCCCCTAAAATTCTTAACTTTGAAATGAAATAAAATAATTTTTAAGACATTCTCTAAATGGGTAGAAGAAATAAAAACAATAAGAAATTATTTTAAGAGATCTTATGACAAGATCATGTAATAAATTAAAAGTTCCTTTCTGCCCATCCCAACACGCAGAAAGATCCTGTGAACAGCCACATCTTTTAATTCCAGTGGCTCCTCTCTCTTTCTATCAACAGTGCCCTCTTCGAAGCCCCTATCATCTCCCACCTAGACTCCTGAACCAGATTCCTAATGGCTCTCCAGCTCTGCTGCCTCCTCCAGCCAAATCCTCACAGAGAAGTTTCCAGGGTGCTACTCTAATTCCCTTCCGGGCAGGATACTCTCTCTTATCTCTGTTACAAGTCATTCCTAACCCCATTAGGACAGAAATCGCTTTGGAAATCTGATGAGTACCACAGACCTTCCCTGCAGAAAAAGGTACTGAGAGGTAGCTGTCCACACAATTTCAGGCCTTCGGTAGCTGTCGGTGAACTCAGGTTTAGAGCCCTGGCTTGCAGGGTAAAAGCCAAGTCCTTTACTTGGCACTCATGACCTCCCAGGCTCTTGTTCCATTCTCTTTCAGCCCCATCTCTTAGTACGGCCTCTACACTCCAACTCCTTCCCCTCTGGGAGCCCCTCACCTTCTTCTGCCCCCTGGAGTCTTTCCTCATCTCTCAACCAGCTGAACCAACTCTTCCTCCAGGAAGACCTCTCTAACCTGTACCATTCAAATGGAGCTTCCCGCTTCACACTCCCAGGCAGAGCTAGTCTCTCTTTCTGCTCATCCTGCAACCCAGATGTCTACTGTCCCATCCTTTACTTGCTTCACACCCTGGGGAGGTGGGACACGCTGGGATTCAGTTGCTTGCCATCGTACTAGAACAAACTGCTATGGGAGCATAGTAGGGGAGGCAATAAATGGCCCGGGGGAAAGTGAAGGTGTTAAAGGTGTCTAAGGTGGGGGGGGGCTGGGATTTAGCTCAGTGGGTAGAGCGCTGCGCTGCAGTCTCTGAGGTCCCGAGTTCAATTCCCAGCACCGCAAAAGTGGGAGAAGGGCCTGGCAATCCACTCCCAAGACAATCCCGAAACAGTCAGCCATTGAAAACCCTATGAGGGTCGCTATGAGTCGGATACCGACTCGATGGCACCTAACAACAACAACAAGAAGGTGTGGGGGGGGAGGGAGAATGCAAGGGCAGGTGGTAATACTTTGGTGGCCATTCCTAAAACAGAATCCTCTTTCTTGTGGGAAACCTCATTCCCTGTGCCTGTATGGAGTTGATCTGTGCTCTCAAGGGTGATCCTGAGACTCAAGCCTGGACAATCCAAATCCTCCATCCTTCTAGTGAGAGTGACTTGTTTGGGGATGCGACCCAATCAGAGATGATCAGAGTTGTCCCTAAGACTTCACACATGAAAACCAAAAGAAATGATCTCTCTTCCTTGGTGAGAGTCAAGCAGGCCCTTAGTGGGACTTTTGCGGGTCATAAACACTTTTGCCTTCATCCCTTCTTTATAAAAAATAATTCAAGATTATATTTCATGCAGTGTTTATACAAAAGTAAATTAATATCACATATTAAAAGATTTTCAACTAAAATATCATTTTCTGACTTTTAAAGAAATTAAAACATTTTGCCAGGCATGGTGGCGCACGCCTATAATCTCAGCGGCTCAGGAGGCAGAGGCAGGAGGATTGCAACTTCGAGACCACTCGAGGCAGTCTGTGAAACGTCATGAGACCCTGTCTCAAAAAGTTAAAAAATGGGCTGGGGGTGCAGCTCAGTGATCCAACACTTGCAGAGCATGCAAGCGCGAGGCCCTGGGTTCAATCCCCAGTACCACAAAAAAAAAAAAAAAAAAAAAAAAAGAAAGAAATTAAAACATTTTTATGGGTTCATAAAGAACTGGGGACCCAAAGGACTATGCTCACAGTGCATAATGAATAAGTGGTCCTTGCTATTAAGGACAATGTTGAGGAGTTGTCGTCATCGTTGTCTTCTTCTTCTTCTCCTCTTCCTCTTCCTCCTCCTCCTCCTTCTTTTTTTCTTCTTCTTCTTTCTCCTCCTCCTCCTCCTCCTCCTCTTCTTCTTCTTCTTTTTCTTCTTCTTCTTCCTTCTTCTCCTTCTTTGGCGCTCAGGGGGTTAAACTCAGGACCTCATGCGTGTTTTGCAAGTACTCTACCACTGAGCTGCACCCCCAGCCCATTTTTTATTTTTTATCTTGAAACAGGGTCTTGATAAATTACACAGGCTGCCTCTGTCCTTGAACCTGCGATCCTCCTGCCTCTGCCTCCCAAGTCACTGGGATTACAGGTATGAGCCACCACACACAGCTGGGGTTTAGGCTTCTCATGACCATCTTCCGTGAACATGAAGAAGTAGTAGGCGTGGAAATGAGACCAATACACAAAGGGAGAAAAGATGAGCAGAGGTTAGAAGTAGATGGAGCAAGGCAAACAACTCTAGTGGTGTTATTTGAGCACCTAGATCTAGCCATACCTGGACCTGATGTTATTACTGAACTTTTCAATTATGAGGTTTAGAAAATGCATTTATGGATTGATTGTTTAAGGTAGTTGGGCTCCTTGTAAATATGCCCCCACATGCAGTGCTTTTTGTTATTGTTGTGTGTGTGGGGGGGGTATGTGTATGTAATTTCTTTCAGGTAAAAGAGGCAGAAATGGCTTTTATGGACCTGAGGCATAGTATGAGCCAAGAAATGGCAGTTGGAAGAGCAGGATGTCTAGGAAAAGGGGCATGAGGAGGAAGAAAGCAGGAGGAAGAATAAACAAATGAGCTGGGGCTAGTTTGAAGGCTTAAATGTGCCAGGTTATCATCTGGGCATCAGGGCACCATGGAAAGGGTGTGGGCTGTCGTCTGGGATGTTTCTGACACAACGTGAGCAGGGCCTGCAGGCCTGCCACCTGGGGACACTGTGGGAAGGAAGTATCAAGGAGGCCTCCACCACAGAGGCAGGATATACTGTAGAGGAAAAGGCACAGTTGTCCCTCACAGCCTCATGCACTGGATCTCTGACCCACCGTGACCGCCTTCTGGAGACTTGGATCAAGGATACTTTGTGCATGTGCGTGTGCAGTGTAGTAAAGCAGAAGGAGAGGTGATTTTAGCTTTGGGGGACATGCTCCATCCACACTTCTCCAACCTGAAACATACCCAGGGTTCCCCATGGAAGCAAAAATGCACCGAATTGGAGTTGAAACATTTGGGCTCTAGACTTAGTCCTGCCCCAACCTTGCAGTGGAACCTTGGGCAGGGGCTCTGGGCCTTACTTCCCTTAGGTGGAGCATGAGGTAGGTCAGGTGATTGCTGGGCTCATTTCCACATCTGAGAATCATTCTTTCTCCTAACAGTCTACCCAGGCCCTGTGTGAACTATTTGACATAAACTATCCCATTTTGTGGGGCTGGTGTTTAGCTCAGTTGGTAGAGTGCTGCTCTGTGCACTCTGAAAGCCCTGGGTTCAATCCTCAGCACTGCAAAACTGGGAAAAGGACCTGACAGCCCATTCCCAAAACAATCAGACATTGAAAACCCTATGAATAGCAGAGAAACACTGATATAGTGCCAAGTGTGGCACAGTGCCAGATAGTATTTCATTCTATTGTGCATAGGGTCACCTTGAGTCAGACCTAACTTGATGGCACCTAACAACAACAATCCCATTTTGTAGCCATAGAGATCTTTGCTCCTTAAGTTTTTAAGGAAGGAAGGAAGGAAGGAAGGGAGGGAGGGAGGGAGGGAGGAAGGAAGCAAGGAAAGGAGGGAGGGAGGAAGGAAAGAAGGATTAATGAAGTAGTGGAGCTGGGATTTGAAAACAGCTCTGTGGACTCCAAAGCTTGTTACCATTATTTTCCTGTTTCTCAAATACACTGAAAATAATATTCACTCCATGGAGGTACAGAGGCTGGGAGCTCAGGAGAGAGTAGATGCTCCAGGCAGGGGCTTGTCTTCCCCTGCTATTTGTCCTCACCTCTGCCAGCCTGCTGAAGGTCTGAGTGGACACTGGGACTGTCCTGGCAAGAGGGACAGATCAGAGAAGCACTGAAAGGGACAGAGTGGCAAGACAGGGCATTGGGTGGATTTGAGAAAGGGGAAACCTGGAGACAGGAGGTACCCAGACAACTCCAACAAGGTTTTTAGCGTGGAGGCCCAGGCAAATGGTACCCTTAACAGAAGAAAGGAGGTGGAGAAGGGGGGCTGTATTGACATGGTTGAGCTTCAGATGGGTTACAATGAGCATGAGAATGAACACCCATTGGGAAAGACGTCTTGTCTTGTAGAAATCTGGCATACATTCAGGGCTGGACTGCAGTTGGAAAGCCCTGAGTGAGAGTTTTTGAAGGATGGCAAATAGACACCATTTCTGGTGCCAGCTCCAACTGATCCTCACTCTCTGCCTGGAGCTGAAGATGAAGGATTCTGAGGTTGCACCCAGCGCAGGGGGAGAGTGCTGTGATTGATTGGTGATGCCTGCCATGGACTTGGAAGAGCACAGTGGTATCCTGTACTTGTCTTTGCAAGTTAAAAGTGTGCGTGTGTTTTTTCAAGGAAATTCAGAGTGAAGTGTCAAACAGAAAAAAAAAAAAACAAAAAAAACCCCCAAAACTCTATACATATACAGGGAGTGAGAAATCGTATTTAATAACATGTCAAGTAAAACATGCATGTGTGATTTTCATCTTATAGCTACTTAACAGGGAGAATGAGAAAAAGAAATGGGAAGAGAGGTAGATGAGGGTCAGAAAAGCTGCCTGGGGCTGGGTCCAGAAATCTGGTCAGATTGAGGGTCTCATATAGAGCAAAGGTTCCTAAGCATGCAGTGAAATGACCTAGCAGTATTCTCTGCCCGTACGTGTGAGGACCATGCTGAGCTCCTAATAAGGAGATTAGTGGGGTTGTGGGTTCCTTAAGGAAACTGATGGTTCTCTGAAAAACTCTTGAAGGCACCATTCACATGGACTATGATATAAGTGATATCCACTAGGTTGTGCAATTGCCTGGTTCTGTAGATGGTCCAAGAGTTCACAGTAATCCCAGATCCCCGAGGCCATTGTCTAAGGCCCAGGCCAGCTCCATGTTCACAATTAGCAGAGAATGAAGCTCATGATGGGCCCGGCTTTCTGGAAAGGGGGTCACAAGTCCTGGTTTCAGAGTGGGTGACAAAGGAGGGGCAGGCAGGCTTTGGGCTCTGCTTCTATGAGCCAGCAGGAGAGAAGGAACCTGGCAGGGAAGAAGGGCCTGCTCTTTGCCCAGCACCATGGCTGGTACTTCAGTGTTTAATCTTCACTGCTCCCTGAAAGGCTGCTGCTGATGCCTCATTTGGTGTCAGGGCTCAGTGAAGGGGAGTAATGTACCCTGTCAATAAATGCAAAGAACTGGATCTAACTTCTCCTTTCCCCCTTTCTTAGGAGAAGATCTGGCTTCTATTTTGCCTCCAGCTCTGGGGAAGCTATTGTTCCCATGAGCTTGGATCCTAGGGGACTCCACTGACTGTCCTGGGGTGCACACAGCTCTGTAGAACCAATGGGGTTGGGGACCTCCTCCAGTCCTATACCCATACCTGTTCCCACCCAGAACCTCCCCCTTCCTGATCCTGGGATTCCAGCCTGCCCAATGCGTGGTTCTCAAAGTTTGTTGCATAGTGAATCACGGCAGCCTCCAGAATCGACCGCCAGAATTGGGACCAGTGCAGGGCAAGGGAAGGGGAGGGTCCCAAGTGAGAACACAGGGCTTTCTCTCAAAAACAAGGCTGAGTGAGGGTGCTCTGAGGAGCCAATTTATATGCTCTCCAGCTCAGCCAAGTTCTGGGTGACATGGGCTTTGGGGAGCAGCCCTAGGTGTCTAATCCTGAGTAAGAAGTTACAGAACTTTTAGAAACAGAGCTCCTTAGATACCTTCTGGTTCAGTGGTTTTAAACTCCAGTGGATATCTGAATCACTAGGGGTACCCCTATACACCACTGGAGGAATGCCAATTGGTTCAGCCAGTTTGGACAACAGCCTGTTAGTTCCTCAACTAAAACACAGAGCTACCATATGACCCAGAAACCACATTTCTAGAAATGTGATCACAAGAAAGTAAAATATGTCCACTCAAAAACTTGTACATGAATGCTCACAGCAGCATTATTCATAATTACCCAAAGGTAAAAACAACCTAAATGTCCATTAACTGATGAATGGATAAACAAAATGCGGTATATCCATACGATGGAAAATTATCCAGCCATAAAAAAGAATGAATTACCAACCCCTCCTATGACACAAATGAACCTTGAAAACGTATGCTGCGTGAAAGAAGGCAGATGCAAAGGCATGTTGTATAGTTCTATTTATATGAAATGCTTAGAACAGACACACGAGGGTAAATTAGTGGTTACCTAGGGCTGGGGAGGATGGGAGGAAATCAGGAGTGAGTGATTGCTACTGGTATTGAGTTTATTTTGTTGTTGTTGTTAAGTGCCATCAAGTCAGATCCAACTCATAGTGACCCTCATAGGGTTTTCAATGGCTGATCATTTCGAGAGTGGACTGCAACATCCTTCTCCCATTTTTGCAGTGCTGGGGATTGAATTCATACCCTCAGAGAGTGTGGAGCAGCACTCTACCAAATGAGCTAAACCCCAGCATTGAGTTTCTTTTAGGAGGAATGAAAATATTCCAAAATTAGATTGTAGCCATGGTTGCAAAACTTTGTAAAAATACTAAAAACATGAAATGTACAATGTAGTGAACTGTATGGTATATGAAGTATTATCTCAATAAATCTGATTTTTAAAATCATCAGGGGAGATTTAGAGAGATATCCACGCAGGCCCTACCCGAGACTAACGACCTCATCGTCTCTCTCTCACTCCAACCTGTAGCCAGGGCTGAGAGCCACTGCCCTTGCCCAACCTCCCCTTCCTGCATAAGGGCCCACTCTGGAGAGTGAGGTGAGCATGTCACACAGCCGAGAACTTGCTGGGCTCGGGACACAGTCCAGGACTTCTGCCTCCCTGCTTGCTGCTCTCCGTGCTACCATCTGCTGCATTCTCCCATCTGTCTTGGCTTCTATTTAAGGCAGTGAACACACTTGTCAGGAAAATCCAAGTCCTCTTCAGAACCTGCTGGCTGAGACATCCTATGTACCCAACCATACATCTTGTCTTCCCAGCCATACAGTAAGCTCTGTAGGAACACAGACTGCCACAGGCTTTTGCGTCCTGCACTGTGCTAATAAAAGTGCTAAGTGCATAGCAGGTGCTCAACTAATATGTGTCAGACTGAAAATAGAATTTAATCTTGGTACACTGGGTAAATATTCAAGTGCTAACTCTCGTGCCTGGCACGGGGCCAAGCATGAGGGTAAGGAGAAACGAGACCTTGTCTTTGCTCTCCAGGAGCTTTGCTGCTTTGATAGAGGTAACCCTGGAGAAGGAGGCTCAGCCCTACCTGAGGAGTTGCCAAAGAGGAAGCCCCCCTGGGGCAGAGACTCTTGGAGCAGGTGATGTCCTGAAGGATAAGCAAGAGTGGGCTGGGGCAGGGGCTAGGCCAGCATCCCAGATGGAGGGTGCCACAAGTGCTAAGGCCTGGAGCTGATCCAGCACACTAGGTGGTGAGGGGACTCAGCATGGCTCAATATGGAAATAAGAATGAGCTTCCTGCTATTATCATTTTATTCTGCACCTTCGGATTGGAACTCAGCAGGGATTTATGTGAATATTGTGAGGCAAAGTTCTAACTTTCTGCCCCCATCCCCAAATGAAAAGCCAAGAGTTTCAACATCCTCATAGGAATAATTTGTCTTTGCCTCATGAAATTGAAATGTTAGCTTTATTGTGCAGGGCACTTTTCTGAGTATTTGTAGGTCCATTCCCTGCTGTCCCCCTGATATACTTTACTCGCAAATGTAACTGCACTTCCCAGGCTCCCTGCCTTGTGGCTTCTGCAGAGGATTGGCTAATGGGAGCAATGAAGAAAGTGGAGGGTAGACAAAGGAGATGAGTCAGGGTATTTCTCCTCCATCCCCTTGTGTCTCAGTGATGTTTCTAGCAACAGTTGTGAGTCCTCTGTGGTTTCAGCATCCTCTTGATAATCTTCCTGTGGCCCTGGCTCCCAGATGCTGGAATATTGTCCCCTCCCATTATCCCTGTGTCTCTCTAGCCTGGGAATGATAAGCAGGTTCTGGCTGTTGCTCACTTCTGGATGCCTCCACTGCCTAATTTGGGGGCTGGGATTTAGCTCAGTTGGTAGAGCGCTGTGCTACGGTCTCTGAGGTCCTCAGTTCAATTCCCAGCACCAAAAAATGGGAGAAGGACCTGGCAATCCACTCCCAAGGCAATCCCGCAACAGTCAGCCATTGAAACCCTGTGAGGGTCGCTATGAGTCGGATACCGACTCGAGGGCACCTAACAACAACAACAACAACCACTGCCTAATTTAGCTCTTAGTTCTTTCATTCTTTGTACAACAAATTCCCTGCATTAAATTCCCTCTGTACGAAATGCCTAGAGTAGTTTCAGTTTTCCTGTCTATGCCTGATATATAACATAAACCCAGTCTCTGTTTCTGGATTCTTCACTCTCTTAATGTTCTATTTATCTATTGCTAACCCAGTTATAAGATTATCTTAATTATTTCGCTTTAATATGTTTTTATATGTGATATCACAAATTCTATCCCCTTTCTCACATCACTTTTCCTTTTTCTTGTCTATGATCATGTACTTAAGTCTTCCAGGTTAGTTTAAAATTCAAGTTTACTCCAAAAATCCCCTTGGAATTCTGATTTGGAATATCAATTATTATGTATTTGAAAGAATGTATTCATAAGGATTATGATATTTCTCTCCATTTATTCAAATCTTTTATAATGTCCTTTAGTAAGAATTTTTAACTTTTTCATTATGGTATGGGACATATTTTCATTAATTTCATTCCTAGGTAATTTTTGGCTTTGTTACAATCTTAAATGAGATATTATTAATTATTACATTTCTAATAAAAAAAAGGAAAATTCCCTCAAGTAGATGGATTGACACAGTGTCTGCAACAATGGGCTTAAACATAAAAACGATCACGTGCCTGGCACAGAGTTGGGGAGTGCTTCATTCTGTGGCACACAGGGTCGCTATAACTTGGACCCAACTCTATGGCACCTAACAACAACAACATTACATTTCCCTTCTTTTTTAAATGATTAAACTTACAAAGCTATTGACTTTAGGATATTTCTGTGGCTTGTCACTTTGTTGAACTCTTTCACTAGTTATAATTCACTTAGATTTTTAAGATAGTAACATGAATTTTGTTTTTCCTATTATTTATTCCTTATTTTATTTTCTTAGTTTATTGCAGGATTTTGGATATTACCAGTAATCTTTGTCTTATTTCTTTTTTTTTTTT
>VMDO01000017.1:330954-400592 GCA_007922755.1 Pedetes capensis | reverse complement strand
CTTATCCTGAACACATCTCTGCTGTTCCTTAGTGAACACTATTTCCTTTACTAGGAGCTTAAAAAAGACTCCATCCTCAAACTTTCCCCATTATCACATTAAATTTATCAGTCTAGTTTTGGAATTCATTTTCCAAGAAACCATATGACACTTCCCTGTTTACTCCTCTGGCATTTCCCCAAGACTCTGTGGTTTCTCAAAGGGCACTGAATGCTAACTCAGCAATGACTAGTACAAATTTTCCCAGTATTCTGGAGGGCAATTCTCTGAGCCTGAAGACTCAAACGAATCACAAAGCAGTCAAATATTTCCCAACTACTCTCTCTCTTATCTTGCACTTCAATTTCCTTCTCCAGGTTCTCCTTATCTCCTGCACTTAGTATACTCCTTGTTGAAAAGGAGAGAAAAACAGAAGTTGGGTAGCTCTGCTTCTGTTAATCTCACATCCCAGTCTCAAGAATTGCTTAGTTACAACATTGTTCATCTTTTTCTTTCCAATCAATGTGTGCATCTTTAAAACTTTAAAGTACTTAAAACAATATGTTCTGTGCCCCTTTGGTTTTGATCATATGTTCCACCTTCCTTCTCTTTCAACTACTCTCTTAAATTGTGGGTTTATCTAAGAGGTCCCTGAAAGCCTTCCTCTTCTGGGTCATTGTTGTTAGGTGCTATGGAGTTGGGTATGACTCACAGTGACCCTACATACAAGACAAAACACTACCTGACACTGTGCCATACCCAGCACTATGTCAGTGCCTCTCTGCTATTCATAGGGTTTTCAGTGGATGATTGTTTCAGGAGCAGGCTGCCGGGTCCTTTTCCCAAGCCCAATGCAGCCAGTATTCCCAGGTGGTCTCCCATCCAAGGACTAACCAGGCCCAAATCTGCTTAGCTTTCGAGATCTGACAATATTGGCCGCCAGGCTTATCTGTGCTATATTCATAGCCCATGTATAAAACAGACCCTTGTAGATACATCTTTTCTTTGATGTTTTGAAATTTGATCTTCCAAAGATAAGAATATATGGAGGATTAAACCCTGAATTCTACTCATTGTATGTAAATGATTCCAAGACTTTAGAGTCATTTTCCTCCAAGGACCTTGCCACCTATGGATTTCTAAACTAACCTCGCCTTCCTTGTTGACCAGAATTAACAGCAACACCTGCAGTGTTTCTCCTTAGTTCCACACAACCAAATCATCAGCCAGGCAGGCCAAGAAATCAACAGATGCTCTGCTTTAACAGAATGCTAACGTCAAGGTGGCCAAGAAGTCCCCCACAGATATTGTGCCAGCATGATGTCTCCTTTAGGTAAACACAAAGAACATTTGCTATCCAAAGTCCCCTGGCATTTTGTCTGGATTGCTCACTGCACACACACCATGTGCTGCCTGTACTTGGAGTCACTCTCTCACCTGCTTACGCCATGGGTCTGAAATTCACGGCAGAGGTCCAGGAGACACAACCAGTGTTTCTGAGGACCAGGTAGCAATGAGTTCTCCAGACCCTTTCCAGAGAAGCCTGGTTGGGACAAACTGGTTCCTGTTTTACTTTTAGCCTATGTGGAGACAATTCTCCATGTCTCATCAGGACTAAAAAGCATCAGGGAGATACAGGTATCTCAGGAGAGCCTCCCAGCTAATGGGCCTCAAGAAGGGTTGTAAGGGTGCTGAACCACTTATCCTCCCAATCTTTGGAGTAAGTAGATAGGACCCAAGGAGCCTGGAACCTTGAGCAGCCTCACCTACTTACCCCAGGGTGCTATACAGATATGTCACTTTCTGTGCATGAAAGGACCAGGAAAAGTTGGGAAGCACCACCAGAAGTACATACTCAGTTTCTTTGCCCAGAACTATGGCTCTCCAATTGGGATCCTCTTGGCAAAATTCACCCAAACACTGTTTTTATAACAGATGGTGTCAGGCGGAATTGTACCTTCTGACCAAACACCAGTGCATTTATCATTCTCTTTAAATATAGAGGGGGGGAAAAGCTAACATTTTTGAGTGTTCAGTATTGTGCCATTAGTTAACTTATTTATTCTCCAACAACCATTTGAAGAAATTATCTTTATTTTATAGGTAAAGAAATAGGGACAGAAAGACTAAGTAATTTTCTCAAAGTCACACAGCTAGTAAATAGCAGAGCTGGGGTTTAAATGTAGGCAGGTTTACTCTAGAGCCCTGTGCTCTCCTTAGTGCTAAGCAATACTGCTTTGCCACATGGACGGCAAAAGTCTAATGATGACACAGGAGTCCTGGCTGCCTGGCACTTAGCTTTAGCTTTGCTGTCTGGCTGTGACCTCAGGTAATTCACTTATCTGGGTCCCAGATACTGCACTTTGGGACATTTATTAAAGCATTTATATGCTAGTAATGACAGCCTGAAATAATGAAATAACTTGATCTCTGCTATATCTGGCTGAAAGATGACAGAAGGTACATTTGTTCATCCTAGTTTCCAAGATACCTGTCATTTACTTCAATTTTAATCTAGTAGAGACTGAACAGACTAACACATTGCCACAAGTTCTTATTGATTCAGTGCAAACATACCATTTGGCAGTAAATGGAATATATATGAAAAAACTACTTTTCCATAATAGGTTCAAGAAGAAAATTGTATCAACATCTTAGAAATGTAATACATGACAAATGTTAGGTCTGTTAATTAGGGATGATTTCTTGTAGTAACTTAGTAGTTTCATTTTTAAAAAAAGACTGGAAAGAAACATAATTCTACCTCATTTTTCTCTTGTCTGTAAAGGTCAAAAGTATATTTTTTATGCTTAGCATGCACGAAGCTGTTGGTTCAATTCCCAGCACCTCTGCTCAAAGTACATTTTTTGGGGTTGTTTAAATTCCTTTATTATTGTCATTGCTGTTGTTTGGTGGTGTTGAGTAGGGTCAGACGCATAGCGACCCTATGCACAACAGAATGAAACACTCCCCAACACTGGGCCATGCCTGGCATTATGTCAATACTTCTCTGCTATTCAAGGTTGTACTGGGGAGGGGGTTGCCAGGTCCTTCTCCCATTTGTGCAGAGCTGGGGTTTAAACCCAAGGCCCTAGAGAGCACAGAGCAGCACTCTACCAACTGAGCTAAACCCCAGCCCTAGATTCCTTTATACAGACTATGAATTGGCAGAAGAAAAAATTTCTCAAATTGTATTTATTTCAAGGAATTTTCCAGGCAAACAACTTTCCAAGTTAATTCTAATGTTAGTATAGGGGACATATAACTCCATGCTATTTGGGGAACTCCTATTTCTGAGTTTAGCTACCTGGAGCCAAAGATGGAATCTTTTTCAGCATACCAGTACACGGCTTAGTGCAGAAGTACAGCAATATTTATTCAATGAATTCATTTCAGTGCATTACACTTTAATTTTCTTTAGGTAATTATCAAGTATCTATTCATAAAAGTTTCAATTTGGTCATGAATTCCCTAGTTGTTCTTAAATATATTATTTAAACTCTACAAAGTATAAGTATTACAGATCTTGGGAAGGGGAGCCTTTCAGGTTCAATGGTAGCTGAGTCTCCACCCTATGTGAAGCCAGAGTAGGGTAAGTACCTTCACCTTTGAATTGAGTCTGGAATTTTCCTTCAGAGTAACTGCTATGAAATGATTTCAATGAACAGCTATCAGCAGATAAGCAGGCTTTGAAATTTTTCCATCAGAAAATCCATTTTATCTCGATGTTATCCTTCCAAAGTTTTACAATGACCTTCTTGTCTGTGTGTCTCCAAAGCAGTGAGAAGCTGTTAGGAAGAGCTCTATAGGATTTTATGTTGAGACCTAGGATGGTAAGTATTTAAGATCGATTTCAGGGCCTGAGTATAGAGAATTACTATTTCATAAGTTCAGTTTTACTCAGGGGCTCATGACTAACAGTTTTATTTAATCTTTTCTTGCCTTTAAAAAAACCCAAAACAATGGCTACAACTGTAGTTGTTTTCCTTCACAGCATTCACTTCTAATAAGTCTTGACAGTGTTTTCCCTTCTTGGTTTCTTATAGATTTTTTTAGTCTCTCAATGCTGTATCATGCTGCCCCTACTCTGCTTTAAATGAAGATTCATTTTTCTTTTCTTCTGGAGGGCAACAGCATGAACACATGTGTCCCTAATGGCTGCTTTAAGTGTATCCCCAGACTGTATTATTCAGAGGCCCTCTAGGAATGGTAAAACAAAATAATCATTATCACAAAAGCCTGGATGCTAGTGTGTAAAGCATCTAAACAGCCAGTCCTCCACCATTTTGTGCGACTGGAGCTATGAGAGACTCGGGCATGAGCGAGGGGTGGTATTTTTCCACTTTCTAGAAGCCATCAAATTCACCAAATGAATAAAATTAAAACAGTACTAATTCCAGGATAAAGTTCAGGTTAGATGGACAAAATGGAGAATCTGTTAAGAGTAGGTCTTAGACATTCTAATTACACAGAATACCAGTGTGAGCTGGAGCCAGAGCTGAAAATTGGGTACATGTTTCTGAGGTGACACAAATAAGGATTAATCTATTTTGGCATTCATTAGTGCTTAAAAATCTCAAAGGATCCTCTCTCTGTTCCCTGACTGTTGTAGGGTTTTCAGAAGCTTCTTTATAAACATCTTTTGTTACTCTCTGGCCAGACACTGGGCCAAATCTGAAGGGCTTGATGGCTTAATTGCCTTTAATATAGGTGCAATGTCCATTATCCAGCCAGGGAAGAGGCCAGTTGGCTTATTAGCATAGCAACACCTCCTGCTTCTGAGGTCTTAGCTGCAGAAAGGGGATGTTTAAACCATTCACCATTCAGCAGGGGACGATTAGGTAGGTTTCTGTGGGTTTCTTGTAACATGAGCCCGTGGGGATGTTCCTCTAATTATTCTAACCCTTTTGAGTAAATTGCCTAGACTACAGCAGTTTTGGTATTTTAAATTCTGCAGCCTTTCCTCCAGTAAAACCACAAGTAAGCTGTGGGATGTGGCTGCAATTTTAGATCGAATATATTAGAAATGTAATTGGAACTAGTAAATTTGTCCTTTGCTCAAATACACCAGGGAAATTCAAAATGTCGGAGTGGGTATTTAAGTAGTCTGAGTAGAAAGTTCTCAATAAACTTCCAAACAGAAAAGAAAATATAGATATTACAAACCAATTCCTTCACCTCGGTTATTTTTATGTTGCCTTTGTTCCCTCTTTGGCTCTCTAGAGTAGCATCATGCTGATCCTTAACTGACCTGGAAATCAGCTTTCAAAAAAATGTCTGGGCCAGGTGCTGTGGTGCACAACTGTAACCCTGGTACTTTGGGAGGGTGAGGCCGGAGGATCACAAGTTTGAGGCCAGAGGCAGCCTGTGCATCTTAGGAAGACCCTATCTCAAAATCAAAATTATAAAGGGGGCTGAGGGTGCAGCTCAACGGTGGAGAGCTTGCCTAGCATGTGTGGGGCCCCAGGTTAAAATCTCCAGTACTGCAAAAGAAAAAAAAAAATGTCTGGTAAAGATCAACTCTGCCAGCCTTCCCCTTCTTGCTATTATAAATGCTAAGATGACACAGTTTATGGTGCTCTGGCAGTCTGATCATCATTGAAGAGCATGACTCACGGACAGGGGTTTGAGGACCACTGAAAACAAATGGCATTCACACAGATCAAAAAGTACACAACCTTGCTCACTGAGAAATGTCATGAAAATGGAAATTCTGGCTTTTATCCATCAAACTAGAGAAAATTTTTAACAGTAGGCTATCAGCTTGCTGCCTGTCGTTGCTCATGTGTACATAGGATATAAACATACAGAACAGCTTTAGAGGGGAATTTCATTAGGCAACATCTAAATTAGATACATACTTTATCGCCCAGTGATTTTACTTCTTCAGGAATTTATTCTACAGACTCATTTGTTCAAAGCACACAAAGAGAATGCACAAGAATGGCCGACAATTATAATCTTAGGAGGTTGATGCAGCTTGTGTGTCTGTTAATATTGATTGGTTAAACAAATATATCTACTTGTTTATATGTAGAATAGCTTGAGATTGACAAGAAGAAATGCTATGTTTGCCTCAGAGAGAGCTAGGGAATTGGGGAATAAAGTGTGAAGAAAAAGTCACTTAGATATTTTGGTTTGAGTCTTCACCACTGTATGTATTGCCTATTTTAAAAAAGCAAAAAAGCAGAATATTTCCCTTCATTACTAACTTTCTATGCAGTCTCCTAATAGGTCAAAGCTTTCTCTGGTGTGCGTGAGATGAAATCTCAAATTAGATAAATTGGGAGCCGAGCAGGTGCTCTCTTTCAATTCTCCAAACTTCTCAGTCCCAGTTGGACCAGCAGAATGGATTCCCAGCAGGCTCACCAACTCCTCATCCTATGTCAGTTTTGCCACTTACAGGTGGGAAAGCATTGCCCACATTGCACCTGGACAGTTATTTCCTAGGATTCTCTGACAGAAATAACATTTCTGTTTCTCCTTTTATTCCCTCTCAAAAGATCCCCACGGTGTTTCTGCCCTTAGCCTGTCAGTTTCAAAGACAGGTGTCTTTCTGTATTGTGTTCAACCTCCTCCATCTGATCTTTTCTTTGGAAGCAGGCACTCCTCTCCTTTGCTAAACTTAGACCACACATCTCTACCCATCAACCCAAGAGATACACGATTTCTTGAGCTAGACTTTGACTCTCTTTGGCCTGCATCTGTCTACACAAGCCTGTAACACCTTACATCTCAAATCCCACTAAAAATTGCTACCAGCTAGCATCAAACACTGTGCAAAGCGCCTTACAGACATAATGCCATTTAATTCTCTTAACAGCAAGATATTTTTAAATTCCTTTTGGGAATGAGGAAAGTGACATGAACAGGAAAAATGGGCTGAAGGTCACATGGCTAGTAAGTTACAAAGCTGACTTTCAAACCATGTGACATTCCAAAGTATCTACATTTTATCTAACTAGAGAACTATGGGCCTCTTGCTCCAACACAATCAGAGCACCACACTGTACACCCTTGAATCCTATTCTCATTTGGCTTTCAAGGTCTTGTCATCTTGTTTCTTCCCCACCAGGGGCTCTAGTCTTGGCACATGTCCCATCCTTGTCCAGTGGTTGGAATTCACTAGCGCCCTGCCTCTGGAGTGAGTAGGGCAGAACAATGACATGGGGTGGGGGGTCTGACAGACTAGGGGGAGGGAGTTGATGGTGAAACTCATAACTTTTTTTTGTGGTGCTAAGGATTGAACCCAGGATTTTTCAAGTGCTAGGCAAGTGCTCTGTCACTGAGCCACATTCTCCACCCTTGTTGTGCAATTAAAGGTATACAAGGAGCCATTAGAATCCTTAGGATTCTTCTGCTTCACCAGGGACCTAAGGAAGAGCAAACTTACGTTGAGCAGACAGACTTAGCTACTTGTCATGTATCTATTCACTTTTTAAAAAAATATCATGCCTATTAAAAACAAAAAGTCTCTAATGAAGGTTAAGGTGGAGTCATTAAAACATGGAAGGACATAACCAGGTAAGATGTGCTTTTCCAAAGGGAGCTTCTGCCCCTGCGCCTCTGGGACTCCCTTCAAGTGACTGTTAAAATAGAGTCTTAGGTCTCATCCTCAACCACTTCAATAGAGCCAAACAATCGACCTTTTTAAATAAGCTGTCCAAGCCATTGCCTGGCTCCCTAATTTAGGGGGACGTGGGACCATTTGCAGAAATATTGATTTCTTTTGCTAAGCGCAGCTGAATGTCAATTTCAGGTTTGCCTTCTAGATACCCCTGAGGCTTCTTAAACTATACCAGTTTTCCTTGCAGAGGGACTTTCCTTCAATGGTAGTTTGTCTTTTCTCTCTCTGCCCCCTTATGCCTTACCTCTGCATTTGTCTGTGGCCTCCTGTCGTGGGTGGCAGAAGCAGGTTATCCTAGGCCAATTTACAGGAAGATTTGGTCAGCCAGGGAACTGACTTAGAGGTTCAGTTTGAGAAATATTGAACTGAAGATCAATGTGGCTGCCCAGGGATTCTGTGATGAGCACAGATTTTAAAGGACTAGTTAAAAACCACAAAGTCAGAGGCAACAAAAAGGATATCATTAGTTGTGTTCAGAGCTAGAGGCAGAAGGCTGGAGTCACTGACCTGGAAGGATAGGGGATGGTTTTACCAGACAAGACAAAAAGGAACTCTCACACTGTCCTTACTCCATCTTTGCTGTTAAGGAGAACCATTTTCAGTGGAAATGATTGACCAAGCAATGAAATAGGCAAGAGGGTTTTGAAGGCCAAGATAATTACCTGGCATGACCTGCATGGATTACATCAATCCAATGACATTGTCAATTCACTGTTAGATGTTCTGAGGGTTCACAGGAACATGAATGGATGGTGGAAGACCCGTTAAGTACATGAGTTTCAGAAATGTGAACAGTTAATTCCATTAGTTATGGAATAGTGAGCTTAAACTTGCTGATAGCTAATGCACCAGAAGAAACTATCTTGTGAGTTCTTGGGAGGAAAGAAGTGGATCATTTCAAGTACAGGGTGGTTCACTAAGAATACAATCTGATCTCTGCTCCTTTGAAAATGGGCCTGTTGCTGGATAAATGCTTATGGAGACAGGTTATTAGACTAGGAGAGGGTGGTGAGGTGTGGGGAGGGCTATTTACCACTAGGGGGCGGGTGATGAGAGGGAGACAGAGTTATTAGATTACTGGTTAAAAAGTCCCTAGCTACTGGTGTGTGTTTGAGGTGATATGGATGGTGACTACCCCACCGGTGGTAGTGACGGTGGTGGACATGGACAGTTACTAGACTTCTGGTGTAGAGAAGTGGTTCTCTAGTGAGCAATGAGACATTAGTGTAGTGAAATGCATATAACTGAATAGCCTTGCTGGGATGTGGATGCATAGCACCACAATAGTGGAATGACTGGTGGTGAGACATTAGAGCCCAGAGGCTGAGACTTACCAGCTATACGACAGGTACACATTACTTCACTAACCCCCAGGCCTGAGATTCACCATCAGTTGACAACAGGCTGCCATCCACCTTGCAGTGGTCAGGGAGATCAAGTGAAGTGACACACATAGAGTGCGAAGCACAGCCCTTGGCTATTAACCCCTCTGTATTACTGTGAATCAATGTCAACCTAATGGGGTTTCTAATGTCAGGTGGCTGATCAGTCTTCCACTCCGCTCAACATCATATCAACATCTCAAATGAGAATGTAGTTGACACACTGAATGATATTCAGATGACAAAGCTGAATCCACAAGTAATATGGTGGCCCATGTCTTACTGAAAATCTGACAGTTCCAGGCTGGAGAAGGTTGATCAGCTACCTTCGGACCAGCCCAAAGATGAAGTATCACTGCCTGTTACCTGGTTAGAGATTCCCTTTAGAATAAACCCATTCAGGCAGCAGACAGTCATTGAGCATCTGGTACCTGTCAGGCATTGCAGAACAAAGGCAAGCGTATAAGCTCTAGGATGAGATGAACAAAAGAAGCTGGTTTAATACAAAGCTGTGAGTACGATGTTCCTGTATCTGAGGGTGGGAGGGGGAGGTGGTAGGAGAACACAGAAATTAACCCAATTTGCAGAGGTGGGGATGTCAACAGAGTCTCTGGAGAAGATGATGTCTAAGCAGAGGCTTAAAGAATGAGGGGCTGGTGGAAGGGATGGGAGTGACAGAATTCTAGGGAGAAGGAAGAGCACTTGCAAAGGCACAGATGTAACAGCAGGGTGTGGTGTACGCCAAAAACTGCAAGCAGTTAGGCATTTTAGGATTTTAGGCAGGAGAGTGATAAGTGGAGTACAGGGTATGCTAGAGCAATGGGACAGATGCAGAAGATGGGGTAAAACCACAGAGAGAGCCTTGGCCTTCATCCTGTGGGTGACAGAGAACCCAAAAAGAAGCCCAGCATCAGAATAGCACAATCTGCTTGCGTGACTATGAGAAGAATGAGCTGGACAGGAGTCAGGGAGATCAGCAAGGGCACCTTTGATCAAGAGGAAACATGCTTCTGCATGATCCATGTTGGGAAGAAGTGAAATACAAATACTAAAGAGGCAGCATTGAACAGACCTGTGGGTTCCCTGGATATGGGTGGCAAAAGGGAGAAAAGTTGTAGATGATGTATAAATTCTTATCACGAGTAAAAGAGAAATTCGGAGGGAAGAAAGTTGTGGGTTTGGGGAGGTGTGATAAAAGATAAATTTGATTTTTGACATGGAATTTGAAGTGTACATGGGACATCCAAGTTGAAATATAAGTCCAAAAAACTCATACAAATAGAGTCAGAGAGGATGATTTCAGAGTCAACAACACTGAAGTCATGACAAAATGAAAAGATTCCATTAGACTGATGAGTGAGAAAAGCAGTGGCAGAAGAAAGACCCCTGGAAACACCAATATTTAACAGGATGGCAGAAGAGGAAGCTAGTAAGAAGGACAAATCTGCCAAATGCAGTAGAGGAAGGTCCACTAAGTCAAGGAATGAAAAGTGTACACTTCATTTAACAATTATGATGGCATAAGTATGCATATTGGTTAGACGTGGTTGCAGATAATTGAATCCACTCAAGTTTCTTTAGGCAGAAAGGTATTTATTAAAGGGTGTCAGACAATGTACAGTCTTCAGGCCACAGATACTGGTTTAGATGTTTTCTAGCCAGGAAGAGCAAAGTAGTCAAGACAAACACCCATCCTTGCCATAGGACTGTACTAGGGGACACTCTCCCCACCCACTAGCACTTCATTCTGCTTAGTGCCGGTAAACAGGTGCTACAATCTTCACCAGAGTTGCCCCTGATGAAGAAATGCCTTTGCACTGTGCCTACAAAAGCCATTCTTGCCAAGAGCAGCCTTATTCTAGGAAGATCTTGCTCCAAGCCAACTCACTGAACACTCACCTTCAGACTTCCAAAAGCCAACTGTCCCATTACTGATATTCAAAAATGAGACTTCTGTGTAAAAGAATCAATGAAATGAAGATGGAGTCAAAAAAAGCAAGAATAAACTTTATTCCTTGAAAACACATTTGTAAAACTGTTATCAGTAAGATGAAAAGATCCAAAACACATTTATTTGGATGTAGCACATACACCGAGGATCAAAACATCTGCTAAAATGGAATACACCTGTAAACAAGTATCCCAGGGAGAGTTTATGGATGGCCAGGTCCACTGTGCAAGGTATGCAGCTGATTCCCTCCTCCTCAACAGACTTTGTGGTAACCAAAGAAGATCATATTTTAGCAATAAAATATCTCAACGGATGTCAATGTATTTTTAAAAACTTAAAATGAGCCAAATTACAATTACATATATAAAGGAAGCACAATAATTAATTGATTTCACAAAAACACAAATGAAAAAATTATCTCAGGCCTATCTATGAAGAGAAAGAAGATTGGACTCATGACTTGAAATAGGAGAAATAAATATTTTGGTACAAGGTGCACCGTAAAAGATAACACATTGTTTTGGGGTTTTCCAAAAAGACTGGGGCCCTGGCCCATGCTACCTATGCTACAGAGAGCTTTGGCACACCCCCCATAAAACTTCATAGGCTTTCATTTGAGCCCTAAGTGCATCTCGATTGCATGTTGCTTTTCAAAGGAGTGAAGTCTACAGTAAAATCCTCCCCCCAGTTAACAGTGTGTATTCACAATGATGCCTTCTGAAATCACGCAAGTTAGCAGCACCAATCATTAAGGCATTAAAAATTATTCTTAAACTTGAGCAGCAAATTCTACTAAAACAGATGCTATGCAATTTATGATCAGTACTAAGGCTGAAATTCAGAGTGGCTAAACTGCTTTAAGATGAAATTCAAACTCTGTATTTATATAACATCTAATAAGTTACATGCTTTATTGAGCTTCTGTTGCAGAAGGAGATACTATGGTTTTTCTCAGGAGAAGTTTACTTTGAATGTACATCCACAGCCTAAATAACAAATTAAATTTTCATAATCACAGAATCTTAGAGTCTTAAAGGATCTTGGAGATCACTCAGTCCAAAACATCATTTTCAGGTGGGGAAATGAGGCCATGAAAGGGGAAATGACCCAACCAAGGTCATACGATGGTATGGCAGGACTCTTAACAATCTCAAGAATCTCAATCCCTACAGTGGTCCTATATGCCAAGCTATTTCCTCAAACTTTTTTGGTTTTATTTGGTCCCATTAATTAAATAATAAAGAATATCAGGTACTAGCAAGATGATAAACATGACTTTAACTCCCAATTTTAAAATCAGAATATCAAAATGATTCCTGAGCCTTTAACTACCTTCATTTTATTGAGGATGCAGTCACCAGGAAGTTCTGACTAGCTATCGTGGTTATCTTCAGGTATTTACACGGACACTGAAAACATCCCTTAGAGCTACTCCTTAAAGACACTTGTACAAACACATCTGCATAATGCCAACACACTTCTCATGGAATGACACTACAGTGGTGACTGGAAGTAAGTTGCTTCAGTCTCTCAAAGTGCAGTCATGAGTTTGTCCCGATATGTCACACTGTGCACCCCTCCCAAGTTCTTCTGGTTCTGGTCGTGGACATAGGCAAAATGGCTGTCATCTCCACTGGCCGATGCTTTCCAGTGCGACCTGTCATCCTGAAAAGGTGGCCTGTTTTGTTTGCAGAGTGAATGGTTAGTGGGAGAATGGAAGACAATTTAGAAATGAGAGTGAATCACACATGAAAGAAATGGGCGGGGCAGACAGTCAGTTGGAATGGCTTGCACACAGAAATGGAAGGGTTGGCTGCTTTAGTATTTAAAAAACCCAAATGAGGATCATCTACCAACTTCCAAGTCAAGGAAAGCTCTGTCTATGGCCTCGTCACTGTTTCTCAAATGGGCTCTGATGGTCAAGTTAGTCTGGGGAAAGCCAGGTGAAGGGGCAAAGATTCTTTTAGCATGCTAATGCTCATGGTGAACGCTTTAGGGAGCATTTGCCAGAAGTATTGAACTGATGAACTCTCTTTTCATGGGGTAGGGTATCTCTAGAAAGCTTGATAATACACAAAATGCTAGACCCCATCTAGAGATTCTGATGCAGGAGGTCTGGGGTGGGGCTGAGAAGTGGCATTTCTGATAAGCTCTCAGGGGGATGCTAAGGCTGCCAGTCAGGAGCACCACCTGAGAGGGGCACTGTTCAATCCCCATGAAAAGTTGCACTAGGTTATGCCTCAGAAGGTAACTACTCTGATAAAACAGGCAATACTAGGTATGATGTTTTGTGAAAGCAGTATTTAACAATATATTTCTATAAACCTCCTGTTTCTCATGTCTGTAAAATATCTTTGCAATACAGAGGGATATAGAATTTACTCCACTAATCTAATTTGCTTTACAAAACTACATGAATGTCAAAGTGTTTATAATAATAAAATTGCACTGTGTTATAAGATCCCCAAACTCCTATTTAACTTGTTCTAGATGGAATTATGTTATTTTCACCACTCAATTCTCCATATTTTTTCCAGGAGCAAGTCTTACAACCTCACCTTTAGGCAAACTGAACTCATCATGTTTTGAAATAGCCTGACACATAAACATCAATTAAGACTAATCAAAAATACAAATCTTAAAGGCATGTTTGCTTTCACAAAGTTGGTCTTTAAGAAACTTCCAAGCCTGACTATAAACATAGCATAGCAGATGCCAGGACACTTGGAGAGGAATGAGGCAGGTCAGGGAAAGGGCCACAGATAGCCCTCGGGCCAAATCCCGTTGTTTCTGTAAGTAAGTTTTACTAGAACACAGCCACAGTCTCTTATTAAGATATTGTCTATGGCTGTTTTCAGGCAACAAGGTCAAAGTGGAACAGTTGTAACAGCAACCATGAGGCTTAACATATTGACTCTCCTTTACTGAAAAAACTTGACCCCTGAGTTTAGGGGAAAAAGATCCCCTGCCACCAAAGCAAAGGTTACCCCTACCTTGAAAAAAAAAACCTTAAAAGAAAAACCCATAACATCAATCCCTGAACTTTAATCACATTCTCAGTAAACATGTCCTATATAAAACCAAACCCAAAATATCTGAGGTTGTGTTGTTAGGTGCTGTTGAGTTGGTGTCTGACTCATAGCGACCCTATGCACAACAGACAAAACACTACTGCCATGCTTCTCTGCTATTCATAGGGTTTTCAATGGCTGATTGTTTTTTGGGAGTGGGTTGCCAGGTCCTTCTCCCGAGCCTATAGCACCTGGTGTTCTCAGGCAGTCTCCCATCCAGATACTAACCAGGCCCAACCCTGTTTAGCTTCCAAAATCTGAAGAGATTGGATGCCACCATGGTACGGCTGCAGGCTATCTGAGGTTGAATGATTTTAAAAGACCAATTTAGTTTTATTTCACAAAGACGAGTCCATGGCTTCCCCTGGTTTGCAAATGAATTGTATCTGCCACGGCAATGCCATCCTTACGTGTTGTTTCTGCAGAAGGCTCCTGACTCCTAACCAAGTAGAGCGCTAACTTTCTGGAGAAAGGAGAACTTTGCAAAGCCCAGCTCTGTGAGCTCAAGCACTTACCTGACGTGTGGAGAGTGAGGGAGCCACCGGGGCTGGCTGGGGTGGACATTCGGATGGTACTGAGGCTAGAAACAAAATACCAAGCTTGATTACTCAGTGACCCTTGCACCTCAATGTCTTCATTCACTTTCTGTCTCTCTGGCACTCATCTCAAGGACTGAGGGGACTGTGAATAGATGGCTGTATCGAAGCCCTGGCTAGGGGGTGGACCTTTCCCAGGAGGATCTTGTTTCCCCCACTGACAAAGGGGTGAGAACCCGGAGCCTGGCTAGGAAAGCACCCTCTCCAGGGAAGCAAAGTGCCAGAATCTGTCTAGAAGGGGGTCATCCAGCAGGCCCAGCACAGTCAATTGTCTCTCCCAAGGAAAGATGGGGTAAGCGGGGTTTTCTCTTCAGAAACAATTTGTGGGTTTTTCTCTTCAGAAACAATTTTTGTCATTGCTGAAATGACGAAAACTGTGTGTAATGACCACATAGGCAGGGATTGGGTGGTGATGGTAAGTAAAGCAGCAGAGCCGAGGGCAAATTCTTTCTTTCTCCTTGGTGTAAACAATAAAAAAACAATTTTCTAAAACACAATCTAAAGCAGGCAAAAAATAAAGTCCAGAGCACTTATAATCCTGATAAATCTTGAGGGAGGCAGAGAGAAAGAGAGGGAGTGAAGGAGAGAAGGACAGATAGATGGAAGGAAGGAGGATGAGTAGGAGGCTGTTCATTATAAGATAAGAAAACAAATCAGCTCTGTGACCAAGGTGAAGCCCAGATGGGCTGGGCTGAGCAGCAGGCTGCCTATCCACTTCTGGCCTGCAGAGGGCAGCAGTCCTAGACATTGCCAGAAGCCATAGGGCTTCTTTCACAAGGCTAAACTTGCTAGGGGGCAAATTAGGCCCTCCTGACATTAAAGCCACTGGAATCTTGCCACCATTAATCTCTTAATTATTTCTTCCCCTCCTCCTCCCTTCCCTGATGCTTTGGCTAATAAGCAGTGGACTGCTCTCTGCTACAGAAAATTCTCAGTAATTCTGCTCATCTAATTTTCATGGACTGAGATGCTCTTGCTGCCTATTCTGTATTCCAGGAGCCCTCTCTTTCTCCTTCAAAGAGGCCTGTCAGTGAGCTGAGCCTGCAGCCCCCAAAGGACATGCTGCAGGGAAAAGGAGTCTGGAGAAAAAAATCTCAGCAGCAGAATCTGAGCACTGACCATGGCTTTAAAATGCCCAGGATGCTATCTCCTCGTCTTTCTTTCTGTTTCAGGGAGTATAGAAACCCACTGGATTTGGATGATTTGGTTAAAACCAAATAGTTCCAGGTGTTTTGGTCACACAACCAGACCCTGAATGAGGTACCACATATTCATCTTCAAAAAAGCGAATGACCAACCTGTAACAGGACCCTCTGTCTTTAAATACACCCCAAATAGATTCAGCAGAGAGAGATGGGAACCTCATCCACAGACCTGGATAAAGGAGATTCCAGGAACTTTCCCATTCTCCTCTGGTAATTTATCCATATTCTCAACTGCCAAGGAGTATTTCAATGTTAACGGAGGTGGTTCTCTCAACTCGGGGCAGCCATGTCCCTCTGGGGACAACTGCAAATGCATGTGTGCCTTTTTGCTTGTCACAGAGCAAAGGGAAGCTAGGTGATCTATAATTCCAGGGACAATCCCAAACAATGAAGAACTGTCCCTCCTCAAATGCCAATAGTGTCCTCACTGAGAACACAGACATCCATCGTTTACAGTTGGCTGACCTCGCTGTGCCAGGAACCAGATAAACGCTGCCACACCATTCTGAAAACCCTCCACAGCATTCTGATGCAATCAGGCCCCTTCTCAGGACATCCTCTTCCCAGTGAGCTTACTCCCAGATCTTGACAGGGCAACACAGGACCGCTAAGACTGGCAAGGTGCAAAGACCAGCACTTGCCAACAATGTGGAGAGAACAATGTCTAGGGAAGTTTCTGCAGATCTGATTTCAACAAACCCCGGCATGGATGTTCACTTCAAGCAGAGGGGCAAAGGCAGGATGCACCTACAGAGGAAGCGGAAGAAGGCAGAGGTGGTACCACACTGGGGCTACTTTGATCTATTTATTTTCTTTTTCCTCTCTTCCAGGCATGGATCACCCACCAGTAACCTCTCCCATTCTCTACAATATTCCAGTTAAACCCGAAAATCCCTCGACACAGTCTGTGAATAGGAAGATTTAAGAACCCAAGAAAGGAACCCAAAGAGAGAAGGAAATTGGATTCTTTCCCCATTGAGTCCAAAACACTTTTTACTTGTTGTTCCCTAAAACTCAGAAGTCATTTTCCAGGTTCTGCACACTGGGAATATGACTTCATACATGGAAGTCAATTATCACCAAATTCTTTGCAAACATAACTTGTAAACCTCATAAAGATAATGTACATTGGGTTGCACCTAAGTGCATCTAAGGAATTAATGTGTATGGTAATGAAAGCATAGGAAAGGAGGCAATTAGAATAAGGTTCCAAAGTGAAATCTTTTATAGAACAGCTTTTTACTTGTGGTATTCACAACTAGATAAATAGAGCCCAGAAACCTGGGAGAGTTGTGTCCCTCGGACACTCACATCCACCAAGGACAAGAGAGTTGGCCTGCGATCATCTGGATGCTATCTCTTAAGGATTCATGTGTTAGCAGCACAGGCCCCAGTATGATGTTGCATGAGGTGGCAGGATCTAGTGGAAGGTGATTAGGTCTCAGCATGCTGCCTTTAGGAGAGACTAAGGTAGTTCTCATGGGACCCTGGTTAGTTCATTCGAAAGTGAGTTTTTATAGAAGAGCAAGTCTGACCCCTCTTCTAACCCTGGCTCCCTATCTGACCATGTGATCTTTCCCACCACACATGCTCATGCCACTATGATGACATCCACTGTGAAGTCCTCACCGGAGCCGAGTGGAGGCCAGTGCCATACTCTTGAACCTCCAAAACTGTGAGCTAAATCAACTCCTTTTACTTTATAAAGTACTCAACATCAGGTATCTTGTTATAGCAGCAGTAAAAAAAAAGACTAATATTGGCCCCAAGTTAGAAGTCATCACAGATATGGATGTCTTAATTTAAGGGGAAACAAATGACCCCTGGGGAAGCAAGGCACTTATCATCCACTCAGGTCTCTTGCCTGGCTATTCATTATAACCACCTTAGGAGCTCTGAAGCTCTACTGATGTCCAGCTACTACCCTTTAAGCTCCTGTTCTTTCTAGACTGAGGCCCAAGCATTGGTTATTTATTTTTTAATGCTAGCCACATAATTTTAACGTGCAGCAGGGCTGAGAACCACCAGAGCCAGGAGCTTCCTAAGAAGGTAGGGAGGAGGGGGCCTCTGAGTCAGTCTTTGAAAGATATTTTTGCACAGACAGGAGGCAAAGGAATACCAGGCAGATGAGAATAAGCAAAAGAACAGTGGGAAGAAATCAGGGGGCAACAATTGTGCAATTCTCTGTGAACTGAACATATGGTGTATGATAAGGAATAGTATGAAATAAATGTGGAGCCAGGTGGTAGAAGGCTGGGAATGGCCAGAGAACACTGGCCATAATTGCTTAGGAGGGGCTGGCATGCTGCATGCTGGGCTACCAAGGGCTTGGGCAGTAGGGAATAGGAAGGCAGGCAGACAGCATGGGTTCTGGCTGGCCAAGCTACAAAAGAGCAGACCAGCCATGGAAACATAGCTATGCTCCTTCTGCAGACAAGGGGCCTAGCACAGTGCTTTACATAGTAGGTTCTAGACACTATTGCTCCATGGACGTTAGTGGGTTCAACATGAAAGGGAGGGGCAAGGCTAGTTTTCATGGGGGAAGGACCAATATTCATGATTTGGGGAAACATTTTTAAAAAGCCTGTGTCTTTCCTGCAGTACTTCTCAGTACTTTTACATCCTAATGTTGTTGTTGTTAGGTGCCATCGAGTCGGTATCCGACTCATAGTGACCCTCATAGGGTTTTCAATGGCTGACTCTTTTGGGATTGCCTTGGGAGTGGATTGCCAGGCCTTTCTCCCATTTTTGTGGTGTTGGGAATTGAACTCGGAACCTCAGAGACTGCAGCACAGCTCTCTACCAACTGAGCGAAATCCTAGCCCTTACGTCCTAATAGGCACTGTGTAAAGTCCAAGAGGAATGAAGGATGAAACACTTTCCAAATACTTGACCAAACATCCTCCCCTAGAGGCACGCCTAGGGACTTGTGCTCCCTAGGCCTAGGATACGACTTAGACAGAGCCATCTCATTTGAGTGCCGCTAAGAGGTTGTGTTTGACCACCCAGAAAGTTAAACATACATCCCTGATGCTTGCCAGTTGACAAGGTTAAGAAAACGTGCAGCTCAGACGACCAAAAGGAAGCAAGATCAGGAGGGAAGGGTTCTCTTACCGTTTTCTCAAAAAAGTATAGGCTATTATTTTTTTAAAATCTGATGATAAACATGACTGCACTGTAAAAAAATTTGCAAACTTTATGAAACCCTTCAAAATAGCAGTATCTCACCTGGTAATTATGGACTTCAGGATTTGTTTTAGAGCTAAAAAGAAAAAAGAAAAACAAAAATTATAACTTTATAGGCTGTAAAGTAACATTATTATGAAATTAATCAGTAATCACAAACAAATCCTACATACTATCTCCTCTATTAGACCCACTCACACACTCTTTTTTTGATTATTGGATGCTTAACTGAACATATAACCAGGGAAACCACAAATAGCAACTTTCATTCATCACTTTAGAGCTCACAAATGCAAACATACAGGTAATTTTCCAAAATGCAGCTATATTGTTTATTTTGGTGGCTCCTATTGCAGGCCCTCCCTGGCCCCAAAGCAATAGGAACCTCCAGTGATGTGCAGAGCTTGCTGTGGTGGAAGCCACACACAGGTCCCTGACACTTAACAACATTGCTGCTGATATGGCCGCCAATATGGAACGTTCACTCCATACATGCCTTGTCCTGGGAACTTCACGTTGGTTATTTTACTGATAAAGGAACAGGTGCCTATCAGAGAATTCAGAAACCCATTCAGGGTCACCAGGCAGTCAATGGTAGAGTCAAGGCTGATTCAACATCTGTTCAGTCTCAAAGCCTATCCACTAAACAAAGTTGGCTCTTGGAAGGCCTAAGGAAAAGTTCCCTTAAGGAGGAGCCCTTAAGGAGAGCTCCTCATGCATGATTCTTTTGTATGGCATGTTAAATAGAACTACTCTAGTGAGAAAAAAAGAAGAAGAAGAAGAAGAAGAAGAAAAAAAAAACAGGACAGAGACAGAGCAGGTTAGTATAAAATGCAATGTGTTTAAAACATAAGCTCACTTTCTGCCAGTAAATCCACAAACCCTGCACAGCCACTGGGTGGTCACTATTGGTAGGGTGGTATGATTAAAATCAAGGTTTAGCGTTTCTGCAACAATAAGAGGGACTGTATCATTGTTATGAGGCTAGCCTGGGGTCTAACTGGCTCCAGATTCCGGTTTTGAGAGGGGGCTAGTGAGCAGAGCTAGGCTCTGGGCCAGATCGCCTAGGCTGGGTTTCAGGAGGTAGATTAAGTGTATTGCAACAATTTTTCTGGTAGCACCTGGTGCTGTTTTTCTGGTAGCACCTCTGTGGCCCAGAG
Organism: Pedetes capensis; assembly: GCA_007922755.1. Lineage (NCBI taxonomy): Eukaryota > Metazoa > Chordata > Mammalia > Rodentia > Pedetidae > Pedetes > Pedetes capensis. Next base: position 380,435 of record VMDO01000017.1, on the reverse strand, counting down.
CACAATTTCATCCATGGCTCCCATAGCAATTCTACTCACCCCGGGATCCCACAGGCTATGAAGAGCAATTGAACAGCTCCAAATAGTGGTTATTAGCTCATTTGTTCCTAAAGGGTATATTTACTAGGGCTTTTTTTGGTGGAGATTTCTTTTCTTTCTTTCTTTTTTTTTTGTTTAGTTTGTTTTCATTCCCAAATACATAAGCTCCACTAGACGCTAAGAGAAAAATGTCATTTTATTAGGAAAATATAAACAAACAAAACAATCACTTCCTGAGAGAGCAAAGAAATATTGTAGCATACAAACCCCTAAGAATTTTAAGCAAGACACCTGACAGATTCAGAAAGGTCCAAATACTTTTTAGCATACTATCTGCCAGAAAGATTCTGGAAACAGGATATACCTGCAAACCTACAAGCACGCTATAAGCTCCTCCCACTGCAGGAGGCACCAGTGGTGAGCGGCAGTGCAGGAGGACCCATGAGCCCCTTCCTTAGATGCGAGATTGAAACCCAGAGGCAAGAGGTAGAATGCCTGACCCAACTCTAGGGCCCGGGCCTGTTCACCAGAGCCCAAGGGTCCTTGAAGGTACCTTGGAGCCTAAGTAGCTCTGCTTTTGTCTGTTCTGTTAGTTGAGCTTCTATGCCGGGCTTTTTGGGGTGAGGAGTATAAATCAGAGTCTAAAAAAAGATAGGGAAGACATAAACCTAGCCAATCTCCTTATCTGCAAAGGAGAAAAAGGAGGCCCAGAAAGGGGGAGGTTGAAGGCCCCAGGGAAGTTTATTGAAAGCTGACGCCAGGAGGGAGGCCTCCCCAGGCCATGGCCAGGGCTCTAGTCACTATCCTATGCAGCAGCAGCCACCCCACCATGTACCCTATCTGCCAGCTGTCCTGGCTGAGTGTGCACAACCCAATCCTGCTGTGCCTATCTCAAAGGGTGCCCTCCCAGCAGGCCTGAGACTGGGGTCTGGAGTTCAGACCAAGGGTCCAACAACTTGAGTCTAGTTCTCTCTTATGACAGCCACCCACCTAGCAAGCACAAACACAGAGAGGAAGAACAGAAGTTTTAATGGATGCCAAGCAAGACAGTGGCTTTCACCTGGGCTGTGCGCTAGATTCACCAGGGGAGCTTTGAAGAACGCATGCCTGTGGCCCATGCCTGCCCACAGGTCATTTGCTTGGCTCAAGGTGTGGCCTGACAAAGGAGGACTGTTCAGAGAGCACCAGATGATTCCAGTGCACAGGCCACATCAGAACACTGGTGCTAGGAAAGGGGCTACAACCCATATTTAGGGTTTCAGATTAATGAAAAATTAGGTTCAGGTTCAGGTGTGGGTTCAATATGTTAAAAGGTAGAGGGTTGAGATTTAAATCTTACACGTGGATAGCAGGGCTTCAAACTGAACTTGAACCATGAACTCATTTCAGTTCAAACATTTTTCAAATTTTTTTTGAACCCAAATCTGAGCCTGCAACCAGTAAAAAACTGGAGTCAGTTTAGCTTGTAATATTTTTTTATTTTTTTGTGTGTCATTAGATATTTAAGAATTGAAAAAAAATTGAAAAAAAAAGTTACTCATCTATCTACACATGGCTGTGGTTTAGCTCAGTCAGTAGGGTGCTGCTCTGCACTCTCTGGGGCCCTGAGTTCGATCCCCAGCATCACAAAAATGGGAGAAGGACCTGGCAGCCCACTCCCAAAGTAATCCTGAAACAGCCATTGAAAACTATATGACTAGCAGAGAAGCACTGACATAATGCCAGGCATGGCACAGTGTCAGGTAGTGTTTCAAGTATTTCTTTCCATGGTACACAGGGTTGCTATGAGTCGGATCAACAAACAACAATCTCTACATATAGTGTTAAAATTTTAAACCAAAACCTGAATGCTCTAAATTTGAATATATTGAACCTGCACCTGATCCCAATTTTTTGCAGTTTGAAGCCCTGACTACAGCCATGGGCCATATCTGGCCCCTGCTATTTGTAAACAATGTTTGTTAGAACGCAGCCATGTTCACTCATTTATGAATTATCCAAAGATGTGTTAGTGCTGCCACAACAGAGCCCAATAGTAATGAAAGAGGCATCACAACCTACAGTCCAAAATATTTCCCGTCTGGCCCTTTACAAAAAGTTTGCTAACTCCTGTGCTGGAGATTTTTAGTCTTGTGATCACCTCTTTCCCTGCAGGAATTCCTGTGGTGTTTAAAAGCTTCTATGCTGTATGACTCTAACACCCACATTTGACTGGGCAAACCCAGCAACCTGGTATCACCTAGCGTTTGCTCCAGAGCCTGGCCTTCCTTCCCCCTCTTTGCCTGCCATGCCACTAGCCCAGTGTATTGCACACATACCTATTACCTTTATCATCCCCTGTTAAAACAAACAAAACACGAAAAGACTCAAACAGAGCAGTTCTGTTTCCCAGCAAAACAAACTGTCTTGGAACATTCTATTGTGTACTTATTGAAAGCCACGAGGATGGTATAACCAGGCAGCAGAAAAAGGGGGAAAAAATTTATCAGGTGAGTCATTCTTGACTTAATTGTGTTAAGGAGAAAGTCAACATTATAAATAAGCACAATAATTAGAACAGAGAGTGGTACTCCTGCATCTGGAGGCACTTACCAGAGCTGAGCAGCTATCACTGGGTTGCTTGCTGTAAAGGAAAAACAGAAAGTTATACTATCCTAGAGCACTTTAGAACTTCCACCATGTGAAGACAGATAGTAACCGAGAGAAGACGTCTCTGGCTCATCAGAGCTGCTGCTTTCCTAAGGGCGTGAATGGCCCCTCCCACCAATGCTCCAGGCACCACTTCCCAGGGCAGGGCAGCGGGGATGTGGACACATTGCGCAGTGGACAAGAGACTTGGACAGTCCTTGCTTTCAAGCGCTCAGGCCTTGAGACAGAGACAAGAAGCATGGAGAAGTGAAGATAGTGTAAGGTAGTAAATGATAAAACGCCAGCATATGTCTGTGCTGAGGAACTCAGGGCAGACATTTTAGGCAGGGGCAGGGGCAGGGGCAGGGGACCCGGGAAGGAGGTAGCATTTATTCACCTACACTCCACTGTTTAATTTTCCTTTTTTTTTTTTTTTTTGTGGTGCTGGGGATCAAACCCTCAGCCTCACACATGCTAGGCAGGCATTCTACCACTGAGCCACAGCCACGCCCTTCATTTTGTTTTGAAAAGGATATGGCAGTGAAAATCATTATAAGTTTTACAAAGATGTGAGGCCTCTGGCTAGAAAAAAATCTCAGTAAAATAAAGGAATAAAGGAGCTGGAGACCAGGAAAGAGAGTGGGAGGAATCCACAGGACCAGGAGTCTGGCAGAGGGCCAAGCCATCTGCAGGCGTCAGGCCAGAGGTGGCCCACCTTCCCTGCCACCAGCCCCATGAGCACTCTTTCCCCTTGCAGGGACTTGGTGCTCAAGCCTGTTTCAAAATAGTTCTTTTATCCATGGTGAATTCCCCTCCCCCTACTGGGCTGTTTCTGAACAACTGTGACCCAATGGGCAACATGCACAAGCATGATCCTGCTCATGGAGGGAGCAGCCCCAGGAACAGAGCCCTCGCCCCTTCACTGCTCCCTCGGGCACTCCCCATTGCCCCAGTCACAATCGCCCTTCAGCAACCCATTACCCTTCTCCGGATCTACTCCCATCCCCTGGCCATTCTCAAATGTGGGGGCCACGTTTTCTGGGCTCTGGGCATTTCTTCTCCACCAAAGAGGCCCAGAAAGACAAAGACTTTCTGGATGTCATGCTATTATGCTATTGTTTCATAAAGAAAGGAAACAGGGAATGAAAAGATTCTAGAAGGCCCAAGTGGTGGAACTGGGTTGCACCGGGGCCCATGAAATCCTGAGCTGTGCAAAAAAACCGTATGGGAGCGGGGCACAGTGACGCATGCCTGTAATCCCATGACACAGGAGGCAAAGGTGGGAGCATCATGAACTCAAGGCCAGAGACAACAGCCTATGTAACTTGGTAAGACACTGTCTCAAGATAAAAACTAAAAATGGGCTTGGGGTATAGCCCAGTGGTAGAGCTCTTGCAAAGTATGTGCAAGGCCCTGAGTTCAATCCCCAAGGAAAGGAAGAAAAAGAAAGAAAGAAAGAAAGAAAGAAAGAAAGAAAGAAAGAAAGACAGACAGACAGACAGACAGACAGACAGGCAGACAGACAGACAGACAGATGGGGAGAGAGAGAGAGAGAGAGAGAAAGGGAATGAATGAACCATATGTAATGATCATGGTGAGTAAATGAGCAGGAGGGTGAGAGAGGAGGAATGTGGAGCCCCTGCTAGAAAACAGCAAACAATTTAGGTGTCCTGAACAGAGGAGAAACCCAGGGTAGAGAAGGAAGATCTACGAGACGGGATCTGAAGGCTGGGTCTGAACAGCAATGAAGTGGGCTCACTCATTCACTGACTGAGCATGTCTTGGTTCAGGGGCTCAGAAATAGACAGATAAGGTTTAGGGAGTTCTGGGCAGTGGGAGGGGCTGCATCCCAGGACCTGGCTACATTCAAGGATGCTGGTGTGTCTGGACTGACCATGGGGACCTGACCCAACTCTCTACAAGTTCCACAGCTATTCTTATGTGGTCAGAATTCTGGTTAGCATGAACTTCATGTCCCTGACAAAAATGGCAAAGTGGCAGGGAGAAAGGACACAACATCTTCTACAGGCAAGGAAGGCATTCTCATATGGTATCTCTGAGGTCCTAGGTTTAAAAGCAGCAAAGAGGCACATGAAAAGAATGAAAGACAAAGTGGGAAGCAAATGATCACACCCACTGGGGGAAGATGGCAGAGGAGCCCGAGTCCCACCGAGAGAACAGCCTTGGGACTTTTTGCAAATGCTTCAGTATGACAGAGCAGAACTGCAGCAAGTTCCCTCACAAGCCTCTCCACCAAGCTGATCAGGGTCTAACCCACTACGCCGCTCTGTTGTTAAATTCTAAGGCAGAACAAACACCACACAACCTTTGAACGTGGAATGTCTCCGGGATGGGTAACGTTTACTAGGCTTCCTCTCAAAGGTGCTGGTTCTTCGCAACCTGGCGCCATGCGTAGCTTGATATTCCGTCCGCCCGCTAGGAAGGAAATATTTGATTGCATGTTACCAATAGCAGAATCTTAGCACAGCATACCTATTTGGAAGTGAACTTCTATTTTTAAGAGCTCCAGTGTACATTTCAATTTGGCTTGAACCCGCCTGGTAGAGACATACTAAGTTTAAGCCTTCTATTTGGAAATGAAATCTCCTTTGCCAACTAGGCTATATTACAGGGCCAGGTATTTCCATCAAAGGACAAAAGCTGCAATTTAAGTACCAATCACTCGGCTACACAAACCAAGTAGGTCTGAGTACTTGCAACACTTGACTAAGAGAACATTGATTGGCACACAAAATAACCTTTTGTGGAACATACTGTGGAGACACTTAACTCATCTTTTAAAAGACTGTTAACAATGCCCCTTAACCAGCTCTCAGCTTCCCTCGCTATGCTCCTGGAAAGATTACTTATTTCACTTAGGTTTTCCAGGATTCAACCACTGTGATGGCCAGCTGCAGCTTCCAGCTTTGCTGATCTACCCATCACTGCTCCAATCCAATTGTTCTTGGCTTATGATGTATCAGATGGAAGGACCCACTGGCCACATGCTCCAAGGGCTTCTAAACTGCAACATCATCTCCAAACTCTCCTTCCTTCTACACTTATCCCGGAAGAGTGGAGAACAATACTTCAGGGCCAGTTCCAGGGGAGTTTCCTCAAGGAAGGGCAAGGCCTGCCTTGGTGATCACCTCCACTGTCCCCTCTCCACTTCAACCCACATGGACATCAGCAGACCACGAAGAAGCTCCACCTCTGCAGCGCTGACATTTCCATCCTCCAAGAGCCCTATGATTTGATTCTTTCTCAAAAAGGACTTGATCTTTTTCTTCCCCCTTGGAGCATTTAAAAATATATTCAAACTAATTCTTTAAACAGAAATGCACAGCCATTTCCTTGCACAGTAGATAAATTTGAAATGAGCAACTCTTTTGGCATTTTAAACAGAGTTCAGGGACATGCCATGTGTGGGTAGAGGTTATGAAACCAAGGGAAGTCTTCTGTCTCGTAACTAAGATTCTCAGACCCATAAATGTACTTTGAAAATCAACCTTGAGAGAGCATTTAAAAGGCACATTTCTAGGACTTACACATACATGAGCACACTCATAGACTACAGTTACAAAGGTCATGGATGAGGCCACACATTCTTATGCCCCATCCCCTACTTTTTTGTAGTACTTGAAGGTTAAACCTAGGATTCTGAATATATTCTTCAAGTACTATACCACTGGGCTGCACCCTCAACCCATTTATCTTGAGACATGGTCCCGTGACGTTACCCTGGCTGCCTCTGGCCTTGAACTCACAATCCTCCAGCTTCCGTCTCCCAAGTCACTGGGATTATAGGCACACACCTCTGCGCCTGGCTTCGTTCCCATTTTTAATAAACACGTAGGGAGTTTTCACGCACTTAGAAACATGGTTGTAGACACACAAGCAAAAATATATTAGAATAAGCTCTCATTTCTTTAGGCTCTTTTTAGATTCAAATATTTACTGAGCTTGCCCTAGGGCACATGCGTGTGCCTGCACACGCACACACATATAGACACCTGCTTTCAGTCTTAATGATTACCAAATTTGACATTGGCATTGGAAAGGAAATACAGTAGTGGCTATAAATATAGGGGCCAAAGCCAGGCATGGTAACATATCACTAAAATCCCAGCAATTGAGAGGCTGAGCAGGAGGATCACAAGCTCAAGGCCAGCCTCGGCTACACAGTGAGATTCTGTCTCAAAACAACAAAAATAAAATAAGAGCAGCCAGACTAGGGTTGAATCTTTACCTCTGCACTACCACTTACTAGCTGTACCCACATTTGAGCCCTAGTCTCCTAGTCTGCAAAATGGGGACAATCAATCCACCTTATTAAGACTGTTTTGGGGATTAAGAGTGGGTACATGAAGAGTTCTAGTGTGGTACTATTTTGACAGAACCTTCCACAGTGATGCGGTATTCTGTGTCTGTCCTGCTCCATAGATAGCCACTAGCTTCATGTGGCTGTGGAGTATAAGAAATGTGGCTGGTGAGACCAAAGAACTGTATTTTAAAATTTATTAAATATTAATTTTAATAGCTATAGGTAGCTAACGGCTACTGCATTGGACAGCACAGCTCTAGCTATATGTTAGCTACTAACTACTTTATTATTACAGATTGAGCATCCTTAATCTAAAATCCAAAGTATAGAGCCAGGTGTGGTGGCACATACCTGTAATCCCAGCGACTCAGGAGGAAATATGAGGATTGCAAGTTAGAGGCCAGAGGCAGCCTGTGTAACTTACTGAGACCCTGTCTAAAGATAAAAAATAAAAAAGGGGGCTGGCAGTGTAGCTCAATGGTAGAGTATTTGTAAAATATGCATGAAGCCCTGGTTGCAGCCTCCTAGTATGGCCATAAATATATAAATAAATAAAATCCAAAGTACAAAATGCTCCCAAATTCAAAACTTTTAAGGCCTCAGTGCTTAAATATTTGTAATATTCAATGTGCAAAGATTTCAAAAAAGCTCCAAAATCTGTAATACTTCTAGTCCCAAGCATTTCCAATAAGAGATCTTCCACTTGCATTATTCCACTTGATCAATTAGGACATGGAGGCCAAAAAAGCTTACATGACTCACCCAAAAGTCTGACCTTAAGAAAGAAGCAGGGCTGGGGTGTACAATCCAAAACACTGGACTCAAATCCACTGCTTCATTCATAAAAGCCAGGAGCTGCCTTTCGTCAAAACACATGATCCACATTGCAGAGATGATGCGCACCTGAATCGGAAGCGGGAGCCCAGCCGGATGAAGTCAGATCTGCTGGACTTGCCGTTCCCTGGGGTGCGCAGGCGGAAGAAAGCATGGTGTTCCACTGCACACTTCCACAGGTGCTTACAGGTCCGGGCGCTGTCCAACCGGAACACAAAGGTGTGCTCCTGCTCGCGTCCCTGGGAGAGGAAGCAAAGGTCCTCATGGGGGCGTGTGCCACATGAAGACAGGGCTACTCGCAGGAGGAGGACAAGGGGAGCAAGGCCTACCTGGTCATCATCCTCCACCACCACAAGGGTCAGTTTGCTCTTTTTAAAATCCATTTTGGTAATCTTAGGCCTGGTCAGAGAGAAAGCATTTTAAAAAGCACAGTCTGCAGTAAAACTACCTACATGTGAAACAGCAGTTTCCTTTCTACTTTTTAAGCTTAGAATGGCTAAGAAAAAAAATCATTCATCCATTTAAAAGTGATTATCCAGAAGTTTCAGTGCAACTGCCATACACCCACAAGGACATTAGGATGGTGTGATTTTAAAACGAATCTGGGTGTTGCAAATATCCCTTAATCATCATCCATCACATAAGACTTCCACCACAAAATAGGAAAAGACATTTTTAATATTAGACAAAACTAAATTACCAAAAGAATAAGCCTATTTTGTTAGCTCCTTCAAAGATTAATATGCCTGTCGGGGTCAGTCCAAGAGAATATTCACAGCCATCTCTTCCCTACAAACAAACGAAGTGACAATCGGTAGAGTGTTCTAACAGGTCGTCACAGAGCAGAATGCAAAAACAATTTCCTCACCACAAGTTACTTTGTTGGCCCACTACATATTTTTCAGCAACAGCAAAATGAAGTTACTTAAACATACACAGTTCTTACCCTGACAACGTGCATGTCTACCCCATACATTTCCAGCCACTTCGCTTTATTCAGATAGGAGAGTTCCGCCTGGGCAGGGCTCTTTCCCCTTTGAAAAATCAATAGAAACACATGTAAACTGGGACTTGTACACCCACAGGGGTCTAAAGGGCACACCATACTATGGAAGGTCATGCAGCAATGACAGCAATAAGGGGTTCCAGTTTATAGGGACACAAAAAGATCTCCAAGAACACAATGTTAATTGGACAGAAAGATCACAGAACAGTGCTTTGTAACAGGATCACTTAAGAAAACAAAACCATGTTTCTGTGTAAATATGTAAATATAAATGCAAAGAGAAAAGACTGGAGCCAGCCACAGTGGTGCACGCCTGCTATCCCAGTGATTTGGTGGAGGGAGGTGGGGTTGCGAGTTCGAGGCCAAGGCAGCCCTGCCTGATTTAGTGAGACTCTGACTCAAAACCATGGGCTGGGGGTGCAACCTGATGGTAAAGCACTCGCAAAGCACGTGTAAGGCCCTGAGTTCAATCCCCTAGTAACACATACACACTAAAAAGAAAGAGAGAGAGAGAGAGAGAGAGAGAGAGAGAAAGAAAGAGAAAGAAAGAACGAGAAAGAGAGAGAGAGAGAGAGAGAGAGAGAGAAAGAGAAAGAAAGAAAGAGAAGGTTGAAAAGCTTCAACAGACTACTCTCTCCATGGCTTCCTGCAGAGAAGAGGGAGGCTGTATGTGGGGTCAGTGGGGTGGGACAATCCTACATCTTCACTTTTCTGTGCTGTTTCAATATTATACAAGGAGAACATACTCACATCACCCTCCATTAAAAAAAAAATAAGTCATCAGAGCTTTTCATGTTTAGACTTCAGCCAAGGACTTCCCCCAGGGAGGAGGTGACAGGGAACAGGTGGTTTTGGGGAGAGAGGAGACAGGAAGGGGAAAGGTGGATCTCTGGGAAACAAGGAGAGAGACATAGCATTGGCAGCCCAGACACAAAAGTGTTAGACCAGAGTGGTGGCTGAAGGGGAAACCAAAGAGGTAAATGATATGACTGGCTTTCAATGTGATGCCACATTTTTTGAAATATAATGCTGTGTAGCACATGGTCCCAAGTGTCAGTGCTGCTATATGACAGGGTTACAGGCTGAACAGCCCTTACCCAAAATGTTTAGGGCCAGCATGGCTTACAAGTTCAGTTTTTTTCAGATTTTAGAAGACTCTGCAGATAGATAATAAGATATCCTGGGGAACTAAACCCAAGCCTTAACATGAAATTCATTTATGCTTCATATATACCTTATATATACAGCCTGAAGGTAATTTTATATGCTATTTTTATTGTTCCTGCATTCTGACTGCAACCTGCCCCATGGAGTCAGGTGTGGAATTTTCAAGTGTGTCATGATGTTGGTGTTCAAAGAGTTTCATATTTTGGATTTAGGATTTCCAGATTAGGGATGCTTCACCTGTACTTCTAGATTTGCTCTAGAAGGTTCAGGTCAGGGTTCTCAGAAATGCAGGTGTTTGGGAAAGTGGTATCGCAGTGGCTCCCTTGTTAGCCACATCTGGGGTGTTACCAGACAGCCCTGGCAGCAACAACCAAATCAGACTAAGGCTCTGTATTTCAGAGAGAAATCAGTATGGCTTGATTCCTGCTGCACGTTTCTCGGAGGAGAGATGACACGTGGGCCTTTGGGAAAACAGGAGTGAAGCACACGAGAGATGTTACAACCCGGAGCTACGGTTTTATGATCATCAGCTGAGCAATTCTATGGTAGACAAAAAAGTCCGACAAACACATATGACAAAATAAATAAATAGGCTGGAATGCAAGACAGTCGCATCAAAGTACCTGCACTCTTTCCATCTCTGGAAGATATCAAATTCCATAGCTTCTGTCTGATTTGGAATGAACCGAAACTCAGACACAAGCTCTGGTGTGTGTTCTGGAAGCTCACACTCCCCAAGCTCCGCTGCACGTTTCATAAAAGAGGAAAACAGGAGACATTGAACACGTTCAGTTATTACTGCAACCATGTCCAAAGACATTTTACATGATTATAAAGCACAGGTACCCCCCGATGTATAACACTCTCTTTTCAGGAGGAATGAACTCTCGCTTGGCAGCCATATGTACACTTAGAATCCCTAAGAATCATCATAATGCCCTCCCCATCCAGTTATACACCATCAACTTAATTATTACTGTCTTTCTCCCAACTGCTTCTCCCACCCAAGGAGGCCCCGATTACATTTTCCCCAGAAGTAGGAATTTGCAATAAAAGACAATTGCAGGGAATAAGGATCTGCCCAGAAACAGCCACTGCCCGGGGCTCTCATTAAGGTAGGTCAGAGCAGCACTTGAGGGTCTGCAGTGCTGGAGAGGATGGATCAAGAATTCGATACATGCAGCATCTGTGGGAGAAAATGAGGAGGGAAGGAGGGGGCCTCCAGAGGCGGGGTGCGCAGGCTGCAGGAGTGACTGCGGCAAGGCAGGCAGAACCTGGGAGGGAGACAGCTGTGCAGAGAGGAGGGGCAGCAGTGGGAGCCACCACAGCAGAAAGCCCGAAGTGTGCTGCATGCCAAGCCACCCAGGGAACAGAGGGCGTGAGGACACAGGTGGCCCCATCCCTCCAGGACATGAATGGGAAAATTCACTCTCTCCAGTCTACTTCTGCAGACCCCAGAATGAAAAGGAATCCTCCAGAGTTTCTTCCAATACCTGGCTACACAGTGTGCTCCACGGCCAGCAGTGCAACCACCCCTGAGAGCCTGCTCAAAATGCAGTATCAGGCACACCCCAGAATGACCCAGACACAGCTGCCTTTTCACAAGATGTCTGGGGAGGGCGCACACTTTCTTGGGAAAAGCGCCAATCCACAACAGCAATTTCTGAATTTGAGGCTGTATCAGAATCATGGGGTGGGTTCACTAAAACACACACCTTTAGACGCCACACCCTGAGTTTTTGATGCAGGTCTAGAATGAGACCTGCAATTTGCATTTCTTTTTTCTTTTCCTTTTTCTTTTTCTTTTCTTTCCCCTCCCTCCCCTTCCCGCCCCTCCCCTCCCTCTCCTCCCCTTCCTCCCTTCCTTCAGGACTAGGAAGCTGAACCTAGGGTCATGCATACTTCTGCAAACACTCTATGAAGGACCTGCACCCCCCAGCCCCTTTTTTATTTTTTATCTTGAGACAGGGTCTCACTAAATTACACGGGCTGCCTCTGGCTTCAAACCTGTGATCCTCCTGTCTCCATCTCGAGTGGCTGGGATTACAGGTGTGCACTACTGCATCCGGCTCACAATGAGCATTTCTAACAAGTTCCCATGTGAGGGTGATGTAGCTGACCCAAGAAACACACTTGGAGAACCTCTGCTCCAGACATCATATCCACTACCAGACTAAGCCATATACTCCCAACCACCTTTGGGGACAGCAGTAACTCACTATGTATCCAGAATCCCTTTTAATCACCCCATTAGGCTATGCCAGCCAGCATAAGGCTTTTGAGGATCCCAATCTCACACTCCATCTTTCAGGCAAGAGACTCCAACAGGCTTACACAAGTGGATAAAATGTCCCTGTAGCCAAGTGTGGTGGCTCATGCCTGGAATCCCAGCACCCAGGAGGCTGAGGCAGGAAGGTCACCAGTTCAAGATCAGCCTAGGCTACATATTGAAACTGTCTTAAAACAAAAACAAAACCAAAAAAGAATAAGCAAAACAAAATGAAAAACTAAAAACAAGTCCTTGTCCATGCACACGAAGTAGTAAAACCAAACTCAAGAGGACAGTGAGAGGCCTGCACAAGATAGTATCTGACATAGGGTGGGGACCTGGTGAATGTCTCCCCGCTTGAATGTAGCCCCTCACCTGTACCCCTCAGATTGAGGCCCAGGGGAGTCTAGGTATGCAGTGGTCTGGTACCTTGGCAAAGGCACGAATGAAAACTTCTCTCTGGAAACAGTATCTACCTAGAAAAGGTGGAGCTGGAACCCCTAGGCTGGAAGGCACCAGTGACCTCTATCTGAGAGGTTCACTGTGGAACTAGGTACCTAGAAAGGCCAGAGAGTTTGTAATGGTCTGCAAAGAGGTTCTTGCAATATGAACCCCCTGCACCCATAGGCCAAAGTGAGGCAGCGGAACCCTATGTTTACTTATGTCTGGACAAGACAGGACTAATTGTGCCACACATGAGCAAGCACTGGAGAGAGAAATCAAACAATGACAAGGTCTCCCTGGTGGGTTCAGACTTGGCAAGGGGTCAGGGGGCCACCTCACCTTTACTGCACTAAAAGCGGCCTGACTGATACCTGGGACACCATTTTGGCTTCTAGAATCTACTGGAAAAACTTGGCATGCCACTAGTCTACCACCTCTACAGCTAGGCCCCAGCTCCAGGGAGGCCTCAGAAGGTGAAGAGAAGGGCTCAGATGTGGGACAGCCTGAATCCTGACTCTGCCATATACTACCTGTGTGGCCTTGGGCAAGTCACTTAACCACTCTGGGTCTCTGATCCCTGTCTCCAGAATGGGGATTGTTACAAGGATGAAAAGACCACAGGCATGCAACAAATGACCGCCGCATTCTCCCTCCTCCCTTTCCTTTGCCCCTTTCCCTCTGATTCATTTTCCAGCCTACCACAAATGTATTCCCTAAAGAGCACGTCTTCCATGAGGGGCCACTGTATCACAACTCTGGAGGCACCATTAATTTAAGCAGAACCACAGCAAGACACATCTTCAAGGCTCAAGCATGGGAGGAAACAGAAGCCTTCATTTTATTCACACCCACAGAGCTGCTCTAGTGATCTGCAGAGCCCAGGGCAAGTGGCTCAGCTGGGCTGAAGATGAAGTGGACAGCAGCCCAGAGCACTTACCCAGGAGATGGCATGGGGGTGGAAGGCACAGAGGAACAATTTGACAAGGGCTGCCCCCCACCCCGTGTGTAGTGTGCATGCCTAAGCTGTAGTTTTTTCATTTGTACCTGACATAATGATTGCATCTTAAATTACACTAATGATATGGCTCCAACTCAAATGGGTAATTTCTCCAACAAAGGCTCACAGTCTATTGACCTTATTCCTATCTATTCTGCTCTCTCTTGCTCCAGGCAAGGCAGACAGTTTAAGTAGAAGCTAGGCTTTGTGTGTGTGGAGAAGCCTCCATCACACAGGGGGAGGGTGGGGTGATATGTGTGCCTCATCCTTTAATTTTCAGGATGGTGGACAAGCTTGCTATATTGTGCCAAAAACCTTAGGAGGAAAACCGTCCAGTGATTAATGACTCCAGGCCTGACAGGGGTGCTTTCGTTTCCTTAACACCTCCATGACATCTGCTACAGGACACCTGCCAGTAGGGCCTCCTACAGCTCAGAGGCCCCAGGGTGGATAAAGGCCACTGGCTGCACTGGTAAAATCTGGACCTGGCCAATGTGGAGAGGCTGCCGTCATGTGCCCAGCCCCACATATGGTGTGGCACTCAACATAAGGCCTGCTGCATCAGAGAAATATGGGTAGGAAGCTCTTAGCCTTGTATCTGACACAGATGGCTCTAGATGACACTATCGCCACATCTACCAGCAGTGTCTACAGACATATGGGCAGGGTCTCCCTTCAGTTTGTCCCTTAAGAGTCTCACCAGCCTCCTTCCTTCAATTCATTCTGCACTTAATGAACATCTACTATATGCCAAGTCCATTAGACAACAGAACTTTAAAGGTGACCAAAGACTAGAAGCATCTGGTAATGGAATTACCCCGCAATCATTAAAAACCATCTTTAGGAGCAGAAACATGACAAAATACACTTATTAAAAATACCAAGTAAAAGTCTGTCTATGCCTATGATCAGAATTACATTTCTCAAAAGTCTACTCAAAACTCATAAGATAGAAAATCTAGTTGCTTGTGGGCAGCAGGACAGGGGATTACTTCCTTCCTTCAACTTGCCTGACTATTGCGCTGTTGTCTCCATATTCTGTAATTAGCATGTACTAATTTTATAACTGGAAAAAACTCCTCAGATCAACTTTTAAAAATTGGTAAAGTACAAAAGTGGGAAGCGAGAAGCCAAACCTTATGGTGCTCACAAATGGCAATTATCAATGAATATATCATAATTCATAATCTAATAAAAGCTAATGATCACATTGATAGGTGAGTCCACAATGTATGTCTATCTGATGTGCTAATAAAATCCCACATGTGCAGCTACACATTAGTATTCTCTTAATTAGTGCTGGAGTCTTCAGCGAGTATTTCTTATGCATTTTAAACTAGGATCCACCAATGCCTCCTATGGAAGAACAGCCAACATGGATGATCCTGCAGGCAGCCCTCCAGCCAGCCAGTTTCCACCTGCATGCTGGTGATCCTGAAGCACGGGTTGCAGCTGGGTCTCGGAATGAGCCATGTTCAGACACTGGAGAAGATGCTTTTGCTTCAGCATCTCTCAGTCCAGAGGCCCACACAAGTTGCCTCCTCCACCACAGCCTGACTCCTCTACCATTCCCCGATGCCATCCCTTGTCCTTGCAAGCAGCCCAAGTCATCTGAGTCCTCTCTCACACCTAGGCTTAGTCTCAAGTATGGCTACCTGTACTGGCAAGGCTGTGTTTGGCATGTGCATGCCAACAACCTCTGTTACAGCAACAACCCATCCTGTGCCCCAGACCCAATCTTGGTCCTGCCCCAGCCCCTTTTCCTCATACAGCCAGTGTGGCCTTTCCAAAATGCACATCTGATCCGGCCTGCTATTTCAAGAGCCTGCAAGGGGTTGTTGCTCACTACAAGAAGTTCATGCTCTCTAAACAGGGTCTGAGGCCATTTACCAATCTAGTTTCTTTAACCTCATCCTGAGATGCCACTCAACTGCCATCATCTCAGTGTGATTTTTTTTTCTTGTGCTAGGGATGGAACCCAGGGCTTCGTGCATGCCTGGCAAACACTCTACCAC
This sequence comes from Pedetes capensis, assembly GCA_007922755.1. NCBI lineage: Eukaryota > Metazoa > Chordata > Mammalia > Rodentia > Pedetidae > Pedetes > Pedetes capensis. The sequence goes on along the minus strand of VMDO01000017.1, from coordinate 364,712 downwards.
TGAGCTACATGCCAGCCCCTCTCTGCACTTTTGTGCCTTGGTTCTTTTTTTTCTTCTCTGCATCCCCACACAACCCTCTGCCAAATCTCCTGGTGGAAAAATTGCACTTTACTCTGCATCTGCCTTCCCCACTGGACTGGAAGTTCTTTGGGACACAGACCAGGTCATATCCTTTCATCTCCTGGGACAAAGTAGAGGACTGGGCCTGGCTTATAGCTGCTGTTGTTGTTAGGTCCCATGAGTTGGGTCTGACCCATAGCGACCCTACATACAACAGATGAAACACTACTTGACACTGTACCACACCTGGCACCATTGTCAGTGCTTCTCTGCTATTCATAGGGTTTCAGTGGCTGATTGCTTTTTGGGAATGGGATGCCAAGTTCTTGTCCCAAGCCTACAGCACCTGGTTTTCCCAGGAAGTCTCCCATCCAGTCCCTAACCATGCCTGACCCTGCTAACTTCTGAGATCTGATGGGATTGGATGCCAGGGTGGAATAGCTGCCGGCCGGCACACAGTAGACACTCATTTATTGAAATAGAAGTAATAACTTTAAAATGCTAAGTGCTGCTAAAGATGCATATACCTTGCAGACAGAGAGCAGCTAATTCCACAGCTGTTTCATAGGGGCATTTCAATCTTGAAAAAAAGAAAAGAAATTAATTCTAAGTATGAAGCTATATACTCATAACATTTCTTCAAAGGTAATAATAGCTAAACAATGATTTTTGGTCTTTATACTTTTTTGTCCACATTAAAGAATACAAACAAACTGACTTAAACTACAAATTAACCTAAGTCAGCTCTCATCATATGGCAAAATAACCCAATCTAGGTATACTTTCTATCAACCATGCAGGCAACCTTACAGAATTTGGCAAGAATGGGGAAGCTGTGGAAACAGAATGAAAAGCCTTCCCTTTACCTTGTTATTTCATTAATGTTTAAATTTATTTTATCTTGATATAACACATGCATCCTTTCAAGCTGCCTGAAATCTTCCTTGATACAAGGTCATAGTGTTTAAAAAAAATAAGCACACAGATACCATATCTAATACTGCCAGGACAGCTGGATGCACTCAGCATTCTAACAAGTATAACTGAGGCACAGCCATACAAGAGTATTACTGCAAATACAGTGGTCTCATTCATACTTAAAGTTCCAAAGTTAGTTAGAAAAATAGTAATGACGCACATTGGTATAGCACTTCATAGTTTTCAAAGCCTTTCAAATATATTGTTCAATTTGGTCAATGCATCAAGTATATAAACCCCTGGATCAGAGTGGCTAGTATCCCCCACCCCCAGCTCCCATTTTACAGATGAAGAAGTGAGTGTTCAGGAATCTTGGATGACAAGATAGTAGTGCTCAGACCAGATACTGCTCTGCTTTGAAATATAGAAAACCAGGTGGAAATGGATACAAACTGCAAAGTACTGTACAAATGCAAGGTGTCGCCATTAATATTTTTCCAAACTGAAGACAATTTCTATAGTTACAAGGCCTTTTGTATGAGGAGCACAGTATGGAGAGAGAGATAAAAATACACACATACACACTCATAATACACACATCAACCAAAGATCTGTATTGCATGGCTGAATAAGGCAAATGTATACACTGTACAATCTACTTGCTCTATAGAGAATATTCCATTGAAATTTTTATAGCCCATATTCTATTGAGAGTTTGCAAATTCAGAAATTACAGCTTAAATCTCCTTCAGTTTACATTCAAAATCTGAATGTACTCTTGTCAGTAACATCAGGTATCACCTCTTAGATTTAATATAGCCTTAGTTTCTCATGTAACAGAAAATATTCAATACCTATGCTGAAAAGTGACATAATTGTAGTAGCTATGATTGTTGAAATCTCTTATCTTTAAAATAAATTAATGTTGCATGCTAAATCAACCACTTCAGTGATAATACTTTTCATGCTCAATAATCATTGAGAGTAGCCAGAAGCCTAGTATTTAAAAACCATTTTTTAAGAGGGGAAAGGAAATGAGATGAGATGTCTAAACCTCTTTCTAGCAGAATCAGAGCATAACCTCTTTACATTACTTCAATGTGGATGGTGATGAATGAGACTTTTTGACTGTCCAAATACTTGTACGTGTATACATACTAATAATGTATCTTGCTTGCAAATACGACAAAAGCCATTATGAATGGGATAGTGATGTGATCAGGGAGAGAACTTTTCCCAAATACACATCACTTAAGATATTAAATGCTGTTGGAAATGCTTCAAGCCAGATAGTAATCATTTAAAATAGGATGATAATGACAGTGATACAAGTATAAGACTCACTTTACAATGCCTGGTGCACTTTTTTTTTTGAATTTTGAAAAGGGAACAAGGGTAAGAGAGTTAAAACAGTGAATTATTTTGAAATATACTATGATCTATCCTGGGTTAAGAGTTAGAACAAAAACATACTTACTTTCCAGAAAGAATGTCATGCCTGAGTTGTAAAACAAACAGGTACCTGACAAACATATACATACAAGTTAATAGAGGGTAACCCTTTCCCAGACACCTTCAGTCCCCAACTTCCCACCATAAATCCCACCCTGCATTCAGCCTGGGATTTTGCATTGTTGAAAGGGAGTCCAAAGCAAATGAGAATGTGGGAAGAAGCATCTCCTCCTGGGCCTGAAGGAAGGCATTCAGACCCTCACTTAGGCAAGTGAGTGCACATGGGGAGCTCGCAAGATACTTGGAGGATGGAACATGGAACACTGAGCAGACTGAGGATGGCCTCCACAACCACTGTAGTACCCGAGAAGTGAGCCAAACAGGCACACAGAACTGGGCACACAGATATGCAACACGTCCAAGAAAATGGGCAGAGTAGAATCACTGAATTCGACTCTCAGCCAGCCCACCCAGCAGATTCTAGAATCCTATCAAAAAGTTTGCAGCTGACTGGAGTCTGCTAGTAACAGCTTGAGGCTTTTCTTTCTAGTGCGGTCTAACTGCTGCCATTGTCTTTTACAAAAACAAAACAGGCACACAACACACACATGTGTGCATGCACACACACACACAAATTCTGCAATTGGGCCGTAACTGGTTACAAAGGAACAAAAAACAAGGAGGAAAGCAGCAAATAACATAAGTGGGGCTTACTTAGGTAAAAAACAAATGTTTTGGTTAAAGTTTTTTTAGTAGGAATTTGTGGGCACCAGGGCCACTTACAGTGCTTTGTACCAACCAAAGCTGCCCACACTCTACTCCATGCCTAAGAAGTCAGAATCCTACACACAAGAATGGTCCCCAAGAATATGATTTCTTCAAAAGCTTCCCAGGTATTTCTGATTCCCACAACCCGGCTTAAAAACCACTGGCTTTGGTGACAGCTAGGAGCAGCATGTTTCATAAAAGAGCTCTGAAGAGGAACACTGAAGCAATTTAATTTGTTTGAACCTTGGAAACAATGCCCCCAGTTACTTTCTGGGGGGTGGATATAGGAGGATGTGGGTGACCTAGAGATCAAAAGGGGCAAGGGAGGCTAAAGGTTCCAGCATATTCCAGAATGTTTCTGCTGCTCAACAGGTGCTTAACTCTAATTGAACTTCACTTCTGAAAATCAGGACACTGGTTTGCATATTCACATCAGAGGAACTCAATGGTGATGTGGCCAGAAGTTCCCATTCCTGCAGAAAAATTGAACTATGGGACCCCAATAGGCCCTTCTAGTGTCAGTCTTCAAAGAGGCACTTAGGTGGTCATCTCCAAGCTAGTGGCCACCACCGTGGGTGATCCAACTGCATATGTGTCACCACTACAATCCAACACACACACACACACACAGAGGAAAACAATGACAAGGAGGCTCTGGGGAAAGTGAAAGCAGCAAGAATTTCACTGATAGAAGGGTAGTTGGATGGAAACCTCACGCTTAAAATGCTATTGAAGTTCTGTTTTTCTTCTACACTGCTTCTGAAGTCCAAGAGATAAACACAGACAGGTACAACCTAAAAATATTCAGTGCAGCTGAAAGATAACACGGAAGGATTCTAACAACTTTGTTCTACCTAATGCAGTTTGTTTAAAGAGAGGGCATCTTCTACTGTAACAACCAAGGTAATGTTTTGCAGCCCCTTAAAAAAAATAAGATGGAAATTCTGGGCTGAGAAATATTCTCCCATTATCTGCTTTCTCTTTTTGTAGCTGAGACAAAAATAAAATGCCATAAAACAAAAAATTATTTTACCCAAGGTTCAAGAAAACAGAATTGGGACAAGAAAATAAATCTAATTTCTGTTCTCTAAGAAAAATACCAAATTAAGCAAAGCTATAGATTTACAATGGAATACAGAAGCCCAAGAAAAATGCTGGTAACCCTTGCTTAGAAATATAGACAGCAAGGCCAGGCATGGTGGTACATGCCAGCACTCGGGAGGCTGAGGAAGGAGGACCATTAGTTCAAGGCCAGTCTGGGCTACATAGTGAGACACTATCTCAAAACAACAACAAAACAGAAACAAAACCACACACACACACATACACCCCCCCAAAAAAAAAGCAAACAAACAAAAAGATATATAGACAACAGATGGATAGGGAGGCCAGGCAAACCCTTGACTTAGAAGACCCATGAACTCTACACAAGGCATGTGTTACTGGGTAGAATCTTCATCATTTCCTACCTTGTAAACTCTTCTCGAAGGTTGTTGGGTTCTGAAGAATAGTACTTAACACGAAAGTGCAAAGCATAAGCAGGTCCAACTAAACATTTGGAGACAGAAGTTTGAAGATGTTTTTCCCCCATTTTGAAGAACACAGAATGGGCAAAAAGAAAAATACGTTAAATCTACACCACATTCACTATGCCATTTGGAGGTGCAACTGCAAAGTTAGTATACTCTTTTCTCTCTTTTCCCCCTTTATTAGTAAACGATGATGGAGTATGGAGTAATACAGCATTGGCTTTTTTCATTATGCAGCCGTTATATCGCTTCTGGCAACACTTTCATCGACCCACAAAGTTTATGGAGCCTTATGGCTACGATGTAGTAAAACTCAAATGCTTATTTGGGTTATCTTCCCCTATTTTTCCAGTATAATATACTCTTTTCAATCCCAGGTTGGAAAAAGTTCAGTTTGGACTTTTATTTTGACTAATATGGTTTAGCTGGGAACCTCATTCTGGCAGAAAATACTAAGGGTCTAGATGAATTACTAAGAGCTGGCATTTTACTTTTACCTCTGATGCCAAGATATTCCAAATTGATAACTATGTTTTACAAAGTATAAAGTGGGCTGACAGAAAGTGACACATAAACAGCTAAGTGCTCTACCATCTAAAAATATAGTAAAAATATTTCAAGGCATTTTTAAGAGAATATAAACTTTTTAAAGCGACCTAAGCATAAACAGCATTACAGAAATGTGGTTATTGTACCTGCAAAGGAGTAAGGTGGACCACACTACCAAAGAGCCCTCCTACTCTCCCATTCTCTGAGTCAACTTAGTAACTTACTTGGAAGTGAATAGAGTAGGTGTAAAATCATATTTCTGAACAGTACATTAGTCAGTTCTTATTGGCAGAGGTGTCTGGTTTCAAAGGAGAGCATAGTTGGATTTTTAATATCTACTAAAAACTCTCATTCAAATTTTAAATGCTAACCTTTGGCCAGCTTTAAGAAATTAAAAATCATCAACTTATCTCTTTAAAAATGCTTCCAAATTCTAATGAAAATATAAGACCTCAAAACCTTAGCAAAGAAGTTTACTCACAGATAAAAGAAATAAATGAGTAGACTAAATTCTGTTTACTTACTTTTCATCTGCTTTTTAATGGGTTTAGAATGATCCAGCCAGTGCTGAAAGAAAGAAAATGTTTCTTTAGGTACAGTTCATCAGCAAGACTATAAGCCTCGTTAGTGGCCACCCTCTACAGATCTCGGTGACTACCCATAAAAATCAAGGACTGGATGGTATCATGAGTTCTTTGCTGAGGATCTGCAAATTGCTTGGTACAGTATTAAAAATTCTGTGCTTATTCACATAAGTGCATTTTTCTGGGAAGAGGGCCACAGTTTCCATAAGCTTTTAAAAGAGGTGCCTGAAAGAAATTAAATCCTGTAATTTTTCTTTTTTCTCTTCCTCTCTCCTTCCCTTCCTCCCTCTCTCCCTCCCTTCCTTCCTTTTTCTTTTTTCTTAAGACAAGGCTTCACTGTGTAATTCATGCAATTCCCCTGCTTAAACCTCCTGAGTGCTGGGATTACAGGTGTGCACCACCATGCTGGGCTCAATTTAAAACTCCTTAACTAACTGGCATGTCAATTCCCTTCTAATCAGGGGAACTGCTAACTGCCTTTTCCTTCTGAGTTTCTCACATTACACTTGATCTTCTCCATTAATTCCAAGTCTCCACTGATCTAGCAAAAAGCACATGTTACAATGCCAAGAACCTCTCATCATACATCAGTCTTGTAGTTCTGATGCCTAACTGCCAAAATTATAGAACCAAAGTTCATGGTCCCTTTATTCTTTTGCTAAGAAAATGACTCACATTACAGATGGACAGTGCCCAGGTAGGGATTTGCTTAAAATGATTTTGCTGTGGTCAATAAGAGCATTTCAACTTCCTCTCCTTTTTATCAGAAGAAGTACAACAGTCTTAGATCACAAAACCACTTCCTTCCCATAACAGTTTCTTTGTAATGTCAAAGTTGTTGATACCATAGTCCTGCGGGGCATCAGCAGCCTAACTTGCATAGAAGCTACATTTAGGAACTTCACACAGATGTTCCTCAACTTACAATGGGGATGCGTCCAGATAAACCTACCATATGTTGAAAATGCATTCAGAACACCCAACCTACTGCATATGCTACTTTACAACACAGTACACTATTGGTTGTTCACCCTTGCGATAACGTAGTTGCCTGGGAGTTGCCGCTTGTTGCCACTGCCCAGGATCTTGAGAGAGTATTATACTGAATGTCAATAGTTCAGCAACAGATCAAAATTCAAAATCTGAGATACAGGCTGGGTGCGGTGGCACAAACCTATAATCTTGGCAATTTGAGAGGCAGAGGCAGGGGGATCATGAGTTCAAGGCCAGAGGCAGCTTGGGTAATTTAGTAAGACCCTGACTCAAAATAAAAAATAACACATGGGCTGGGGGTGCAGCCCAGTGGTGGAGCACGTGCAAAGTATACGCAAGGCCCTGGGTTCAGCCCTGGGTTCAGCCGAGTACTGAAAAAAAAAAACCAACCAACCAACCAACCAAACAAACAAACCAAAAAAACAAAACCATGAGGTGCAATTTCTACTGAATGAATTTGGCTTTGCCTTGTCATAAACTTGAACCAGAAAGACTGAGTGGACTGTGAGCCCCTTTAAACATAAGCCCCTGGAGGTCGGGGCCATGCACTTAATCATTTCTGTGCTTCCTGTGATAGGCACGAGGTATGGTACTCAGCAGGCCCTTACAGAGAAAAAATATATAAATGCTAAATATGAATTATTTTTATTAATGCAAGTTAGGGATAGTCTCCATCACTGTAAGTAATCTCAATGCACACTGGAACTTCACTGTTAGCAAAACAGTTGCAATGACAGCCAGGATGGCTTTCTCCCTAGCTATTCTGAACCAGAGGCCATTCTGCTGGCTGCCAGGGACTTTCAGAAGCAATCTACACTCTGTACATGCTAATAATGGGAAAGCGCAGGGCCAAATTAGCACAGTGCACTCCACACCTAACCACAAAGCTCATGATGACTGTGTGGGAGGAGGGGGAAGCAAATAAGGGATGTATTACAATACAATAAGCTGTGAGCAGTTCAGCGGGATGTGGGCTTCTGTCATCTCCACTCCCGACTAGGAGAGTGTGTAATAAAAGCAGCAGATCAGATCAATGCAGCAGGATGCATATCTCAAAGGCACCTGTACAGGACGCTTTATCTCATTGTTAAAAGCTTTGAATTGGAAATGACCTAAATGTCCATCAGCAAAGATGAATTTAAAAATGGCTCATCTGTGTAATGAAATACTATATAAAACTGATGTAGGCCAGTGTTTATTGATGTGGCAAGAGATCCACAGCACAATGTTAGATGGGGAAAAAAAATCAGGTAGGATTTCATTTAAATAAAATTATTATTTTCTATTAAGGTATGTCCAGAAAGGTTTGTAGAGGTTATTTCAGATGGCAGGACAGTGAATGCCATTTACTTTTTTCTTTTTACTTTGCTGCCTAATTTTTTATTTTATTATTTTATTTATTTTATTTATTTATTTATTTTTGGTGGTACTGAGGATTGGACCCAGGGCCTCGCGCTTGCATGCTCTCCAAGCGCTAGACCACTGAGCTGCACCCTCAGCCCATTTTTTTCTTTTTGAGACAGGGTCTCGCTAAATTACGCAGACTGCCTCTGGTCTCGAACTTACGATCCTGCTGCCTCCGCCTCCCGATTACAGGCATGCGCCACTGCACCCGGCTCCTAATTTTTTATTTTGATGAGATTATTATTTGCAGGGGATGTGGGCTGGGTTGCCACTTCTATATGCACTTATCCTTTGCCTGCCCCAGGCAGGTTTTGATTATGGAGTTTACCTCATGAGAATTAAATATCACCACTGCCCTCAACCAACATGAAAACCTCCAATCTTAGTCTTGAGAGTTCCAGTAGAACTGTGTATTTCCAGTAGAAAGTCTATTTACTTTTCTGCCAACTACCATGCTAATGGCCGCAATCAAACTTGTTCTTAAATGAATTCACCGTTACCACGTACAGAAAGGTTCTCTGCAACCAGCCTTCTAGTCTAAGCAACCCTCAAGGTTCACACCTTAAAGGAGCGTGCCCCCCTTCTTTCCTTTCTCAAGTCTCCTTACCATTATTCCAAATAGATCAAGGGTTTTTTTGGGGGGGTGCAGGAAGGAGGATCCTGTGGATTAAATCCAGGCCCTTGAGTATGTTAGGCAAGCGCTCTACTACTTAGTGATATCCCCAGTCCTTGATTTCTTGAGAAGACCTCTCTATGTAGCTCAGGCTGGCCTTGAAATCACTTTGTAGCCTGGGCTGGCCTCAAACTCACGATCTTCTTGCTTCCACCTCCTGAGTGCTGGGATTACAGGCATGCGTCACCACGCCAGGTCTGAGTAGATCAAGCTTAAGCCCACCTTTCATCTTCCTCTACTGTCAAACTCTCATCTCCATCCTAGTCCAAGTTATGTGGTTTTTTTGGCCCAGGTTTTCAACACTGCCAGTGCATTATAATCACTTGAGAAATTTTAAAGAAGTCAATACCAGGTTTCACTCAAGGCCTGTGAACCCAAGGCCCAAAGCGTCTGTATTTTATAAATGCTCCCAGGGTGCTCACTCAATATTCAGAATTTGAGTCTTCTGCATCTTGCCTACCTGGGAAGATGCCCTGACAGTCTTAAATCATGGACAGCCCCTCTAAAAACAGATACTTGAGTTCTGTAAAATCTCAAGCAATTTCAGAGTTTATGGGCCAGTCCAAGAGGTGAAATGTCCAGATGCCTCTGGCTGGTGTTAAAACATAGGCAGACCACTGCCAGAAGCTAGGGTGAGATGCTCCTATGGGCAGCAGATTGCTTTGCCCTGGGGCCACACTGCAAGGGAGCTCCCCCATCTACTGCAGAGCTAGGCTCCATCGTTCCTCCCTAAAGCAGGCCTTGTCAGCGTGGAGGCCTGGGAAAAGTCTGGGGCTTGCTAAACTGAAAAAGGAATGGGAAATGGCTTCACTATTTAGAATGCTCCTTGATTGTTTGGGGTTTTCAGATCAGGGCTTGGCAGCTGCATCAAAGGCAATAAGAAACCCAGTCACAATCCTAAAACCAGAGATGATAAAACTTATCTTATATCCAACCAGCTCAAATTGACCTGACTTTCCTCCTAGCTGCAGGAGCTTACCAGCATCTGATCACTCATATTTCATCCCACAAGAACCCCTATGACTCGAATATGGGGCAATGAAACTCCAACTTGGCATTTAGTAAACTGTATCCTACACCTGGCTGTAAGGACTATATTCAGCAGCAGCAGGACCTGTCTGAGCTATTCACCTGTGTCCTGGCTAAATATAGGCAAGCTGCCTGTCAGTGAAGGCCAAGGCAAATGGCTCCAGTCTTCTCAACAGACCATTAAACCAGTCACTGCAGGCAGACAGACAGATGGATTTCTGAGTTCAAATGGCAAGACATTTAATTTAAACACTCTAATGGATGTTAGCAAGGTGGTTCCTGATCCGAATTTGTCATCCAAGTCCATCTGGAAAAGCCCCTTCCATAAATCAAGATGTGTGAGATGATCCTGGCAAAGCCTATCTGTTCTAACAGTACCTCGATTCTGGAAATATGACACGCACAGGCTGGCTGTGGAATTTAATGGTCTAAAATCTATATGGAAGCACTGAGCCATAGAAGCTCAGGGGCAAAAGAGCATCTAAAATCTCTTGGCCTGAACATCCCTGGAGCCCTTGCTATATTAAGCCTGAGTGATGGAACTCATAATGGAATTTCTAGTATTGCACCTGTAGATTTTCTTGGCTTATAACGAGTACCTAGTTTGTGTTTAAGCTAGAAGGAATCTGAAGAGGTAATCACATCTACAGAACAAAGAAAGAAGGGAGGGAAGAAATATTTTTAAAGCTTGCTGTGTTGTATCCAACATCTGACTTAGACCTCTGAGGAGGTGGAGGTGGCCCTAAAATAAAGAAGGTGTGACAAGTATGGCCCTAATAAGAGGGGAGACAGGATGCAACTTCACAGGTGTCAACAACCACTGTTTGCATACCACAAACTAGGTCCAAGCATGTTCCCCACTTGTAGGAGGGCTGCTCCCCTTCCCCATCCAGGTGAAGTCCATAAACTTATTTATGCCAGCTACTTGAGGTTTCCATGGGAGTTTGCCTAGATCAGTTACAGAGCCCCCTTTGACAGCCTTCTGTTCAGCACTGAAACTTGCACATGGACAGGAAAACACTTGCCCCTCCCTGCCAGCACTTAGAGGTAATGACTGGAGGCCTATGACGCTTCCTCAGCCCATGTGACACTTCTCTGTCCTACCACGGAAGGATGCAGAAGATCAGAGTTCAAGTCTCAGCTCTGCCACTCACCGCTATGTGGCCATGAACAAAGCCCCCACTCCTGCCCTCAGCTTCCTCCCTGTGAACTGAGCTGGCCCCCAACACTGTCCAGAGATTCAACTGAGTGTCCACAGAAATGGTCCTGAACCATTCAAGTGGATGAAAAAAGGAGCTGTCTGATTTTTTGTAACAGTAACACAAATCTCACTACTAGCATTTATATTCTCTTTCCCTTTGACCTACACTAAGCAGTCATTCCATACTTCTTTTCTTTTTTTGTTTTATTTTTTTGCAATGCTGGGGATCAAACCCAGGGCCCTGCACATGATAGGCAAGTGCTCTACCACTGAGCTTCATCCCCAGTCCCTCTCCTTTCTTCTTAGAATCACATCTGAGACAGCAAGAGTGCTCAGTAGTGTCTGGACAAGAGGTAAATGTGATGACCTTCCAAGCAATCAGCAATGTGAAGCCAGGGGAGCTACAGAGTCCCTTTGGCATGGACAAAGCCGTTCCAGCAGCTACCACATCTATGTATTAACCTCACTACCCAGACCTGCATCTCAGGCTGCCAGAGCCCATGCTGCAAAGGCCGGAGGAAAAACATATGACAGACCCTGAGACAAAAGCCAAAACTGTCTTTCTAGATTCCTGGCTTCAAAATGTACCACTATAACGAACTTCTATTTATGTAGAGAAGAGGCTAAAGAAGAGGACTTAAGGCAGCCACAATGATCCTGCAGAACATTTGCCTCCAAGAGGGGGAGGGAGGCTCCCCTCACTTGGTGGGACTGTTGTTATTACCACCCCTGCAAATCCCTGCACATCCTCTGCATAAGTTGTCTCCCCCTCTGTGGACCACATCAATGCTCACCCTTGGTCTCTGATACCCTGTTCACTTTATCCATGACACCTAGGCACTCCCTCCTCCAGGTTCGTGGAAGGGCCTGGACACCCTCTGCTAGAGGACTGACCACACTGTACTCCACATAACTAGAGTCTGTCTCCCCCACCAGAATGTGGCAGGCAGGGACTGTGTATCCAGCTCATGTCTGCAACCATAGAGCTCAGTACTGGGTATGTTCCAAGTCAAAGTTGGCAAACATTCTCTTTCCTTCAGGGGTGGGGGGAGGAGAATGTGTAACCTGTACAGTCCAGTGGAAAGTGCTGGGCTTTAGAATGGGAACAAGTTCTGAACCCTAGCTTTGTCCTTTTTTTAACATTTACAAGGCTCTTAATGTCTCTGAACCTCAGATTCCTCACTTATAAAATGGGTCTGAATTGTGGCCAACTTTATAGATCAATGATGAATATTGAACAAGAATTATGCAAAGCCTTTAGTTCAATACCTGGCTCAGAGTGGGAACTCAGTGAATATCAGCTATCAGGAACACACAGTGGGAAAGCTGGGAGGCACTGGCCAGAGTCTTTTGCCCTTCAAAGAAAGCTTTAATATGTAAAACCACACTTTCAGCCTCTACTTTGAGTTGTACCAAAGTGAGATTGCAGAGTGGGTCTCTGGATGGCATTCCTCTTTGACACAGGAAAGGGAAACAGGAGGTCTCAGCTTCAACCGCTAAAAATAGGTGATGCCAACAGGCTTTGACAGTTGCTTCAGGGCTGGGCAGGGCACCATGGAAACCAGGCCTGGCTCTTTTCAGGGAGCTGGAGATATAAGCTTGGTAGACAGACAGCCATGCCAAGTGCCCTGCCAGGGCCAGCCCTCTGCCCTTCACATGAAGGGTTGGGTGGGGGTGTGAATACTTGAAGGAGCCTCAACTGTAAGGCAATAAGCTAATGGCCAAGTGATCCACTGCCTTCCAGGTTCGCATCTGCTATCGCACTCTCCCCAGAAACACCTACACCTCCCATGATATCCAGTCACCCCTCTGCTCCTGGCAAAATCAATGACATTGAGCAGCTGCCTCAGCAGACTCCCAAAGGGCTCTTGTTTAAATCTGCTGAGGCTTCTCCTGCAGGCAATCCAGGCCTACCTACAGGTTCCAGCTAACCTTGTCTTTTTAGTGTGCTCGCCTTTGGGGCCCCCTCAGCCTGCCCAGCCAGGGAAAGGAGACTCCTGTGGTCTGGATATGGTGTGTCCTCAAAAGTGTAAGTGCTGGTCACAGTATGGTGGTGCTGAGGTGGCAGGACCTTTAAGGCGTGGAGCCAGTGGAAGGAAACTAGGTTACGGCAGCTCTACTTGCAGAATGCCTGCCTTTCGGGAGTAGGTTATGTCTCCCGGGACTGGATTAGTTCTCAAGAGAATGGGCTATCATAAAGTGAGGCCACCTGTGCCCATGGCCCCTTCTTCACACAGTTGTTTCCCTTTCTGCTCTACCACCAAGTTATGGCACTCGCCAGAGGCCAACCAGATGGGCTGCCTGATATTGGACTTTCTCAGCCACTAAAACTGAGTTAAATCAAACTCTTTATTTTAAAGTACTCAGCTTTAGGTATTTTGTTACAGCAACACAAAATGGACTAAGACAGGGACCTACATCCATGTTATAGATTTCCCTGGGCAACTCAATTTCTTGATGAAATAGATGTTACTACTTCCATTTCACAGAGAGGAATGCTGAGGCTCCAGAGCACAGTGTAATAGAATGAATACATATACACCTGAAATTGCAAAGCCTGGTTTTGAATCTAACATGTGCTACTCACTAAGTGTCTTGCCAGGGTCTAATGGCTTTAGTTTCATGATCTGGAAGATGGAAAGACTGGAAAAATGCCTCTCCTAAGGTTTTGTCTGGGGCTAAAGAAGAAGGTGCCTGGTTGTGTGCCTTGTCCCAAAGAGACACCAGGTTAAAAAGAGGAAGTCCTAAGTCTTAGGATCTAGTCAGAAAGTTCTGTTTGTGTATATATACATATGAAGAACTCAAGACCACGTGAACAAACTACCACAGAAGGCAAAAACACTCCAAGATTTATAGGAAGGAAAACTACTTTAGGAGCTCAGGGGACACTTCACTTCATGAGCGAGGGGCACTACGGAGGGTCTTAAAGGACAGTCAGCAGTATAAGCCTATTGCAAAAAAAGGGGCCTTCTGGGGAAGTAAGAGTACATGCAAGGGCACAGAGATGAGGGCAGGCGTGATGGGTGCTGGCCTGTATTAATGACAGCTGGGAGATCAAAGACTAGGATGACAGGAAGGGTCCTGATGACTGCTGCTGCTACATACTTCTTTCATCCTTAGACTTGAAGGCAGATGGAGACCCCACACCTGCCTTGGCAGGGAAGAAAAGCCTTCCATGTGGGTACAGCAAGATGCTACGGAGTCGTCAGGATATGCAGAGCCTGAGCACCTGGAGGTGTCTGGTCTGGGAAGGACGCCTGGTCCTGCTGTGAACATCCCTCCTGCTGCAAGGCGACAGGGCACCAGTGATGGGCAAGCCTGCCAGCCGAGTCAACAGGGTTCAAGGCAAAGTCTTGGGTAATGGAGCCACACCCATGGCTTTCTGGGAAGCTGAGTGGCTGAAGAGGAGTCATCTTTGGGTGAGGCTTTGCCAGCAAGGCAACAGGCTCTCAGCTTCAATGGCCGAAACAGTCAGTTCCTTCTCCCTTTTAACTAGAAGAGATGGTGGGACAGGCACACCCACCTCCTCTTCAGACTAGAATCACTGACCAGGAGGGCTGGAAGAGCTCTTGGAGAGCAGGTCCAAGAACCTCACTATACAGACAAGGAAATGCAGGCCAATGGAGAAAAGAGAGCCTATCTGAAGCCCACCAATGGGTCAGAGGTAGAGCCAGGAACAAAGTCCAGGCTTGACTCCTGGCCCAGGGCCACAGAGGTTCTGACGTCAACCACGACACCCGGAAGGGAGTGTGGAGAAGAGCTTCAGAGAAGCAGAGGGCTGCAGAGTGACAGAGGCTGGGACAGCTGGAGGATGATGAGGACCGAGAACTCTGAATGTAGTGCTCAGGAAGCAGCTGGAAAGCAGACTGTGGGTGCAGGTGCAGAAAGGAAACCCAGAAGCAGGTAGACTCCTTTTTCTTAAAATGGAGACAGGATGAACAGAGGAAGAGAAATTTAGAGGTGCAGGACAAGAAAATTCAAGTTTTAGCTAAATGATCTCATGTTCTCAGTAGGTGAGGCCAACTGCCAGATGGTCTTGGAGTGGACTAGTTCAGAGGTCTGTGGTCATGGATCACAAAGGGAACTGTGGGCATACAGGTGTCAGCTAGGGGCTGATAAGGTTTGAGGTGAAGCTCAGGGGCATGAATTTGGATGAAGCTGTGATCTGTGCTGGGCCCAAAGGTGCAGCCATGTCTCTCTGCAGTGATGCTCAGCTGCCTGGGAAAAGATGCAGAGGAAACAGGCCTGCATGCCCAGGGGAAGCCAGAGAACAGTCCCAGGGGCAGGAGAACAAAAGGCTGGGAGAGGACACAGTGAGATGGTGAGGATCATCTGGGCCAGGAAAGCAGGCAATGGGAATGAGATGGGAGAGGCCAGGCGGGGTGGTGCAGGCCTGTAATCCTAGTGACTCAGGAGGCAGAGGCAGGAGGATGGCAGGATCAAGGACAGAGGTAGCCTACATAACTTAGCAAGACCCTGTCTCAAGATAAAAAAGAAAAAAGGGGCTAGAGTGGTAGAGTGCTTTCAAAGCTACGCATGATGCCCTGGCTTCAAACCACTGATAACACACACACACACACACACACACACACACACACACACACACACGAAGACAAGAGGGGACTTTGAGGGCCAATACCAGATGGAGAAGGGCCAGAAGCATGGAATCATGGGAAGTTATCATGGAACAAGAAATGACAGATTCTGGATTTAGGAGTGGTAGAGGGACCTAACAGGACTCTGCGTGAGGTATGCTCAAATGATACTGAAATGAGAGGAAAGTGTCCAGAATACTTAGAAGGGTCAGCAGCTTGAATTCTGAGGCCCAGAGGAAGAAAAAAATGGAGACACAAAGGCCTTGCAATATGTGAAGGCGAGCCATGAAGCCAAAGGGTGGAGCACTGAGCGGCTCACCTTCGAGGGAGAAGAGGAGGACAGGGAGGCAGAGAGGGCAAAGGTGCAATACGCTTGCCAGGGCCCAGTGGCCACAGCATGTCTCCAGCTGAGAAAAGGAGAAAGAACCAGGACCACAGGTCAAGGAAGCAATGGCCATGGCAGGTAACGGGATGTGCCAAGGCTGACAGGAGGTCCAGAAGGTGCAGATCAAGTGGCTGCTCTCAAGGAGACACACACGTACAGACTCTGTGGGCGGTCCCCCAGGAGGCATTACAGCCAGGGTCATTTACATCCAGATTCCACCCTGTCACCTCTGGATCCAGCATCTCACTGACATTCTCGGCCAGACTCAATTCCCAGGCACTGATTTTGAGCAGCTTCATCTTATCATGGTCCCCAGGGACTATCTGGTAACCATCTTTCAGGTATGAGGATCTCCATGTCTCCAGCACAAAAATCTTCCCAGTGATCCCAGCTTTTAAGACACAGTCTAAATGAACACCACCTCTTCTTCAATAATTCTTAACCCTTACTACCACCTGTCATGCTAGTTATATCTATGTTCACCCCTTTATCCACAATGCTTAGAATCGGGCCCAGTGCATAACAGGCACTTAGTCAACACTCTAAGGTTGTTGAATGCATTATTTTTGAGACTCAAAAGTATATCTTGCTGGGAAGGGAGACCACAAGTTCATTTCTGCTTTCACAAAGAGGGGTTCTAGCTGGGCGTCATGGTTCACATCTGTAATCCCAGTGACTTGGGAGACTGAGGTGGGAGGATCATGAGTTCGAGGCCAGAGGCAGCCTGCATAACTCAGTGAGTGTGTGTCTCAAAATAAAAAATAAAAAAGGGGTTGGGGTGCAGCTCAGTGGTGGAGCACCCTGGGCTCAACCTCCCAATACTGCAAAAAAGAGGGGCTCTGAGCTTTGTAGGGTCACTCATTTTAGGATCTCTACTGTGAAGTTTCTGTCTCCAGGAAAGCAAGGGGGTTCTGTGCTGACCTCTCAGAGCTTCCCAGAACCTACAAATTGGTTCTTGTGCAATGCTAAGGCCTGTTCCAACTGCCCCCCATCCCCTGCAGCATGTCTGGGGCTCAGCTGTGTTCACAGCACCTGCTCTCCACCCAGCCAGATGCCACAAGACAACGATGGCACTGCCTCTTCTGCCAGTTAAAAATAAAAGCAGCACCACTGAAAGAATTTCTATAACGACATTCCTTCTTCTTCCTTCCTACTCTGGAAATGTGTCCCTATTGCATCCCTATGCTCAGAAATGTTTCCTTAATGCACCCCATACGCAAATTCTCCTGGTTATTGGCCACTTCAAGGGTGGGGAGATGCAACGAGTATCATGAGTCCATGTACTTGGGTCCCATCACCACCTGCCAGTGCTCCTTACTGGAACAACATCACAGTTTCACTCCTACTTTTCTCCCCCAATTTCTGGCAACTGTGGATCTGCAATTAGCATGAAAAGCCATTCTGTCTTGAAATGAATCAAAGCAATACATACTGCGACCTGGGCAGAGTCGAGGAACTGGAGGCCAAAGTAATCTGTTTCCACGAGGTCCAAGTGGTATACGATCTGATCAAACAAATCCTGGCCTTTGGCATGTTTCTGGAAGACAAATGGGTAGATGAAAATTTGGGGTGTGATGGATGGATAAGAAACAAAAAGATGAGAAAAAAATCCTTCTCTCCATAAATTGTATACATGCACATGAATTTTTTAAATTTTAATTAGTCTTATTTAAGTGTAACACAAAGTCCTAATTAAAGAAATTCAAATGCCACATAATTGTATGAAGTTAAAAACCCAGATAAGGTTTGTTAACCCTTGCTAGCCTTGCCTTACAAAAAGAAGGCTTTTTGGATGGAAGCCTCCATGGGATGGTCAGCTTTGCCAGATCAGACTCTCTTAAAAGAAGGTATAATAAGGCTCTACTGTCGAAAAACCTGGACCATGTCTCAATGCAGGTCACCTCAGGAAATCTGCTCATTCATTAGAATTGGCTCCTCCAAACTTGATCTCACAGTGTAAGCAACTAAGGCTCAGAAAAAACAAAAGACCTGCTATAGATTGCAGGTCATCAAGCTGAGACTCAAACCCAAATTCCAGGTCCACTCCAGGGTTCCCACTTTGTTCACAGAAGGCACAGGAGCACAAGAAAAGAGTCAGACACAGGACTGCACCTGACACTTATTATCAGGTGTGACCTTGGACAAGCCATTTCTCCTGTGCTTCTCTTCCTGCGGTGTAAGATGGGCCTGGTGATAGCTGTTCTTCTCCCCTTCTCTTTCGGGGGATCAAGTAAATCTCAAATAAGAAACCACTGGAAGAAGACTGAAGTCTTCGACAAACCATACATCTCAGATAAAAACTCTATCGTTGCAAATACGTTTAAATCTAAGTGTCATAGAAAACAAGGACAAACAAAACAAACAACTTCATACGAGTATGGAACCGACTCCTTAGTACAAAAAGTGGTAAATGAAAGCATTTAGCATCAATCCTGTCTTTAACTGTAGCAACAGGTAATCCGAGCACTCGGCACAAATACAGAAATTAACTCAAAATGGACCAGAGATTGAAATGTAAAAGATAGACTATAAAACTCTCAGAATAAAACTTAGGCACAACACTTCACGACCTTGGATCAGGTAATGATTTATGAGATATGGCACCAAAAGTATAAGCAACAAGAGAATACATGAACTGTATATCAAAGGGTAAAACTTTTGTACTTCAAAAGACATGAAAATATCAAAAAGAAAAAAGATCCAAACATAATCTGGAATACAAGAAAATTTTTGCAAATCATATATAGGCATCTCTCTGTATCTGAGGGGGACTTGTCCTAGGACTCCCCAAGAATATCAAAATCCACAAATGCTCATACAAATGGCACAGTATTTACATATAACCTATGCACATCCTTTTGTATACTTTAAATCATCCCTGGACTACTTATAATACGTATTAAAATGTAAATGGTTTATGTAAATAGAAGTTATATTGTTTAGGGAATAATGACAAAAAAGTCTGCACATGTTGAGTAAGAACAGTTTCATTCTTTTTTGTTTTGTGGTACTTGGGGTAGAACCCAAGGCCTCTACATACTTTGCAAGTGCTTTACCACTAGGCTGTACCCCCGGTGCCCATTTTAAAATCTTTTTATTGTGAGTCAAGATCTCACTAAATTACACAGGCTGCCACTGGCCTCGAACTCAAGATCCTCCTGGCTCCTCCTCCCAAGTTGCTGGGATTAGAGGCATGCGTCACTGTGCCCAGCTGCAATTTTTTTTTAATACTTCTGATCCACCATCAGTTGAATCCATGGATGTGGAGGGCCAACTGTATCTGACAGGGATGTTTATCTGGAATATACAAAAAATTATGACAACTCCATAATAAAAAGACAAATAACCAATTAAAAAATGGCCAAAGGTTATGTATAGATAGTTCTCCAAAGACATACAAGTGGCCAATAAACATATGAACAGATGCTCGACATCACTGGTCACTAGGGAAATGCAAATCAAAACCACAATCATATACTACTTCATAACCCAGTAGGATAAAAATGCTAGAATCAAACAAACCTAATGACAAATGTTGGAGAAACTAGAATCCCTATACACCACTGAAGAGGATAAAAATTTGTGCAACCACATTTGAAAACAACATAGTCTTTCCTCAAATGGTTAAACAGAGTTATTACACGTCCTAGCAATTCCATTCCTAGGTAGATAGGCGAGAGAAATGAAAAAACGTTCATGAAAAAGCTTGTATGTGGATGTTCATGGCAGCATCATTCATAATATCCAAGAGGCAGAAACAACTGAAATGTCCATCGACTGATGGATAAACAAAAGACAGTGTATCCATTTGATGGAAATCATTTGGCTATAAAAAGGCACAAAGTACTAATATATGCTGCCACATGGATGGGATCTAGAAAGCACTACACTTCAATGAAAGAAGCCAGTCACAGAGCCCCATATTATATGATCCCATTGTAAGAAATGTCCAAAGTAGGCAAATCCACAGAGATAGAAATTAGGTTAGTGGTTGCTTAGTCCTGGATGGGGAGAGGGGATGACAGCTAGAGTGGGGTTTGTCAATGAACTGTTCTAAAATTAATTGTGGTGACAGATAAAGAACTGTATCAGTATACTGAAAGCCACTGATTTGTACACTTTAGATAGGTGAACGTATGATGTGTGATCTCAATAAAGCTATTAAAAACATAGTAGAGGGCCAGGGGCTGTGGCACATGCCTATAATCCCAGCACTTTGGAGGCTAACATAGGAGGATCATGAGTTCAAGGCTAGCCTGGGCTACATAGCAAGTCTGCATAAAAGAAAAGTAGTAGATGGGTAGAGTTTTTCTTTATTGAAGTATTCCAACAAATAAATGAAGAAGGAGCAAGAGAGCTGCAATATCAACACTTTGCAATTCCTGGTGAATGGGCAGGCTTTAAGCTCTGAACATCAGTGGCTATTCACATCGCAATAGGAGACAAACTGCTACTGGAATCCACCCATGCAGAACACCCACCACCCGAGTCACGACTTGTTCCTATCTCTCTATGAGATCCAGCCTGGTAAAAGTCTCAGAAACTCCTAGGGGCAAACAATTTGGTTCTTTTCTCCAACAAAGAGAATACAGGAAAGAGAAGAGATGGAAGGGGCACCCATAAGAGAGATTTAAAAGACCTTTTCTTTAAAAAGGCAAAATAAAACTGTAATGTCTGGGATGCAAACTTGGGTGCCTAACTTAAAATGAATAAGGAAGTAATCACAATAAAGTCAGGGTCATTGTTGCTCAGGGGTGAGAAGGCCACACACGGGGTTCAGGCCAAGGGTGGTGGTGCCAGGGTATGAACTTTCAGATGGCTCATTAAACTATACCTTTACTTGTACATGTGGATCTGTATAATATATAAAAAGTAAAAACACAGGCCTGGGGATGTAGCTCAGTGGTAGTATGTACATAGCAAGCAGAAGACCCTGGGTTCAATCCCCAGCACCCACCTGCCTCCCCAAAAAGGAAAAACAAAAATCAAAACTGTCTACCACTGGATTACAGACTTTAGTCTCCTTCCTGGAATGACTCCTTTGAAGGCAACAATTTGACAGAAGCAGAAGGCTGAATGTACATTGACTTTCTCTACAGCACAACCCACTGCAGAAAGAAAGGTGGGGGAGAGACAAATCAGCTCATCTTTCAACCACAGGGACAGAACAGAGGCCAGCAACATGCCAAAGCATTATTCTGCCATTAAGAAGGAGAATTAGGAAGAAGAAACAGAAATCAGGAAATTTCTATGACAACGTTAGGTAAACAGACTGTAAAGGAATATGAGAGCTATAATTCCAACTGTGTGAAAACACATATGCATTATGCATTGTGGAGGGCTTGACAGAAACAGAAAATTTGCTAAAATAAAAATAGTTGTATTAGAATGGAAAAACCGTGGATGGTTTTCGTCCCAAGTTCTCTTTAACATTGATCTTCTGACAGTTGTCAAACAATAAATATAATTTAAAAATGAAAACAAAACACCATTCTGCACTCCTCTTTCTTGCCCATAACCATCAATTGTCTGGGTATTTTTCCTTGTTACTCTTCAGTGCTGCTGAAGATCTATTGCAAGATGCAATTGCAGATGCAAGATCTATTGTTGCAGCCCCAATGCTTATTAGCAGGTTTCCTAGTGGGACAGAAATAGTTAAGTGAAGCTTTAGCAGCAGGATGTGGCAGAAAGAACTAGACCGGGAAGAAGCAAGAGATCTGTGCTCTGGGCCCAGATGGACCACCAACTGTGACCTTAAGCAATTCATAATTTCCCAAAATCCCTATCACCAGCCCAGACTTGTCCCACAGCTGCTCACACTGTGCCCTGAATATACAGACGCCACAAAACTCAACTGGCCCTAGATCCAACCTGCTCCCCATCTGCGTCTCTCTGTTGGAGTTCAGGACTTACCATCTAGGTAATGTGATTTCACCACCTGCAGGATATCAACTAAAAAATCACAGTTCTACTTGTGTACAATGAGGAGGGTCAGCACCAGTTTCCATCAAGGTCAATGCAAACCTCACTTTTGCAACATTTTCTAACAAGGCTTGTAACACAGAGCACAAGTGTGTGTGGGGGGGGTGACCTTTCCAGAGGTGCAGGTTCCTTCTGCCATGTCAGACCCTCAGCTCCCCTGGACTTGGATGTTGCAGGGTCTAGTGAGTATGAAATACCATCTTTACTCACTGCTGTTGCTTTTCTATGCATCTGCAAACACCCTCATGCTCCCATCCCCTCAAATGTGCTCCTTCTTTGGCAACTTTTGCTGGAAGACAGAATCCCCAATGGCCCTCACAAGCTCCAAAAAGAATCTGGTAAAATGATGAGGGCTGGAAAGGAGGGTCCTCAACACTGGACCTACCCAGTAGGTAGGGGACCTACCCAGGCCCCCAGCGGGTTACTGGGTAGGATGAAGATGGAAGGGTCAAGACCACTGTACTTGAGCCCACTATCTCTCCCTCTTCTTAGCCCATAGTGTCCTGCTCTCAAATCTATGGAGGCTCCAGATCCCTCGGTGCAACTGCACTACCAGTCCACATATCCCACCGCCTGGGTCCCACAAATTGTTCTTTCAGGCTTCACCCAGACATTCCCTCTGTCAGAAGTCAGACGCACTATGGGAGCACTGTGTTCTCTGAGCGCCCACAGGCAGGCACAGGCCTGCATTTGGCACAGGATCACCTTGTCCTACAGCTGTGTGTGCCCTGGTGTCTTCCTCTTGCTTCAGAGTGAATGTTCCCTGAGGGCAGGGGCAGGCCATGCTCACCTGAGTACCCATATCTCCATCCCTTCATACCCAAAGCACAGCACCTGGCTGGCACACAGCGGATCCTCCATAAATGACTGCTTACTGTGTGGATGGATAGATGGGCAGGGACAGGTGTGATGGGGCCTAGGGCCAAGAGAGAGATGTTCTGGAAGGGCTGTGCTAAAACACTGACAACAGACTGATGATACTCCACAAGCAGCAGGACTAAAAATGAAAATATGCTCATTAAAATATTTTCAAATTAAGTATTCCATGAACAAGCACCTAGGGAACCATACTGCACTTCCAAGGCCGTTTACCTAAACACAATTTTGTTGCTATTATGTGAAGTGCTATCTAGTGGTTACCATAGAAGATAAGTTAACACGACAAGATTGGAAAGGCACTCCTTGTTGCCTTAGTAGTAACTTGGTCTTCCCCTCTGTGATGGCTTCATTCATTCATTTAACAAATATTTGCTAGTTGCATGTTAATTGCTCATCATCCTGCTAGGTCTGTCTGCAGCCATAGCACCCTAACATCTGATCCCACCTGATCTTGGAAGCTAAGCAGGGTTGGCCTGGTTAGTCCTTGGATCAGAGACCACCTGGGAATACCAGGTGCTGCAGGCTAGGGAGAAAGACCTGGCAACCCACTCCCGAAACAATACACCATTGTAAACCCTATGAATAGCAGAGACACACTGACAATAGTGCTGGGCATGGCACAGTACAAGGGAGTGTTTTGTCCTGTTGTACATAGGGTTGCTATGAGTCAGACCCAACTCAAAGGCATCTAACAACAACAACAACAACAACAACAACAGCAACAACAACAACCCTTCTAGGTACAGAAGACACAGTCTAGAAGGGGAGTAGTTATTCTCCTCTCACTACAGGAAGTCCTCAGAGAATAAGTACTTCTTGGGGAGCTAAGTCATACAAATCAGCTTGAGACTCAAACCCATAGGTAGCAACACCACTTACCTTCCAAGTTCTAATGCACCATGCTTTAGTCAGGATGGCTATTCTAGAATTCAGTGATGTCGCATTTATGCCCAGACTTGCATAGCTAGCTGTCTCCAAACACAGAGGACTCTAGTAAGCTCTACCCTTGAGTTCTTGAACCAATGTTTCTTGATTCTTCTGGCTCTCACCTCAACGTATTACTTTTCCCAAGGACGAGTAACCACTGGCTTTGAGTCAGTATGTCTCTGTGTTGCAGCAGCTCCTCGTGATGTGACATGAGCTGAAAATAACCAACCTTGTTAAATCATGTGTGAAGGAAGAGTACACGAGAGTTAGGGTGGGCAGGCAGCCAGCCAGGGGAGAAAGGCATGGACACTGTGTTATCTCCGCCGGCCAGCCAGAGGTTCCTATTTTGCTGATTCACTGGTTCCCAGCCGTGTTCCTGATAAGGGAGACTGCCGGACAGCTGATGTCTTAACTGCCCCCCAAAATAAATGAACTACCTGACCTTAGATAAGATGTTGTTGGCAATGTCTTACTGCAACCTGACCCAGCTGCAATGTTAACAGGTCAAATGTGGTTTTGGAAGAACAAAGACGATCGGAGCCACCCTGACCAAATCTCATTTAGCCTCAAAAGCATCCCAGGTAGAAGGGAAAGGAAGGAATAAACTGTGTGTGCTCAATCAGTGTACATTCTAGCTGTGAACTAAACTGGAAAAGCATGGCATCTGAGTGGTGAAAGTCATCCCAGGAGCCCTCTCATCACACACGGTAACTGTGGCTTTCTTTCATCCGCCTGCTCCACATCCATCAGATGTGTCCCTGGGTGGCCATCTTCAGGAAGGCCTTTCTCTTCCATCTCCATCACAGCTCAGGCCACATTACCCGCTGCCTGGACCACAGCAAGTCCCAAGCAATCCTGCTACCTCTAGGGAATACCCACTACCACCCCCCTTCCCTGTTTCTGAGAGTGGTCTTTAAACCTAACAGATCTCATCTCAGTCACTTCTTTGCTCAAAAGCCTCCAGCAGAGAAAGAAATGCAGGTGCCCTCAGCTGGTGTCAGGGACTTTGCACAATCAACACCCATGTTGTTGTTGTTGTTGTTGTTGTTGTTGTTGTTGTTGTTAGGTGCCGTTGAGTCGTGTCTGACTCATAATGACTGTCATAGGGTTTTCAATGGCTGATTGTTTCAGGATTGCCTTGGGAGTGGATTGCCACCTCCTTCTGGGAATCAAACTTGGGACCTCAGAGACTGCAGAGTGGCGCTCTACCAACTGAGCTAAATCCCAGCCCACAATCAACACTACCCAACCTAAAACAAGTTTTCTCTCTCCCCACGGCTCTACATATACCCTGGGCTCCAGTCAAGCTATATGAAGCACGCTGTTCGTCAAATACATCACCCCTCCTTACACAGTGGGTTCCACTGCCAGAGCTTGGCTTGTGTCCTTCCCTTATCTAGGATGCCCTTCTCCTACACCCCCTTTCCTATGATAGTTGCTGCAAGCCAATCTCCAGGGCCAATTTCAAGTACAATTTTCATTATTCAACTTCTTGTTGGCAGCACCCTAACCTATTCATTGTTTGTTCCTCTGCTATCTGACATTTGGAGGTTGAAATAAACATAAACACTGAAGTGGATGAAGGAGAATCTTCAGTTCCCACAATGAGTGTACATTCCTACAAAGGTTCCCACAAAGATTGTCAAAGACCCACTATTCAGAAGTCTGAGCTCCCTGGTCCAGCTCCACTGGGAATTCTCTGTAACTGGCCAGGCACAACTCTGATACTATCACCACCCCTCCCAGACCTCATGTCTGCTGTAATGCACTTGTTGTTGTTGTTGTTGTTTGGTGCCGTCGAGTCGGTATCTGACTCATAGCAACCCTCACAGGGTTTTCAGTGGCTGACTGTTTCGGGATTGCCTTGGGAGTGGATTGCCAGGTCCTTCTCCCATTTTTGAGGTGCTGGGAATTGAACTCGGGACCTCAGAGACTGCAGCGCAGCGTTCTGCCAACTGAGCTATATACCAGCCCTGTAATGCACTAGGAAACCATAATTCACTGTGGCCTATCCTTATGGCTAAAATGCTATGCCATTGGCATGTGCATGTATGTCTATATCCATCCATCTATCTGTAGTAACGGAGATCAAACCCAGGGCCTCGCACATGCTAGACAATTAATGCCTTTTACAAACAAAATGTTAAGTTCTACATTCTTATGCAAAGGTTAAAAAACAAGCAAAAAAATTTTTTGATGGTGCTGGGGATTGAGACCAGGGCCTAAACATGCTAGGCAAGTGCTCTACTCAGCTATACCCACAGCCCTTGTGGTGAGGATTTCTAAACCTAAGTGGGGGTGTTGTTGTTAGGTGCCATAGAGTCGGGTTTGACTCATAGCAACCCTCAAAGGGTTTTCAATGGCTGATTATTCAGGTATTGCTTCAGCAGTGGATTGCCATGTCCATCTCCTGTTTTTGCGGTGCTGAGGATCGAACCTGGGTCCTCAGAGAGCACCAAGCAGTGCTCTACCAACTGAGCTAAACCCCAGCCTAAGGGTAGGCTTTTGAATTATTCCAATTCAGTTTCATCTTCCTTAAGTTGGCCTGTGATCTATTCTGTTGAGAACATTTTGAGTCCCAGTCTGTTGTTCCATCTATCAGTTACTGATTCCAGTTTTACAGAATATGGGAAATTTCACAGGCAAGCCTGGGTGGAGAGGGATGGGGCTGCAAGTACTTTCCTTGCCTCTCCAGGGGAACCTGAGTGGTTGTGGCTTCCTGCCGGTTATGAACTCTCATGGTTGGTCCCACACAGGGCTGTGCCCTGGAACTCTGAGGGATAGAAACACTGGGCTGGAAACCCAAGTCTAATACTTTTCCAGTAATATGACTGTGCCCTTAGGGACCCTCAAGCCTCAGAGTCCTCATCTGAAAAATAAGAATACCCTCATCTGCTCTATTAACCTTCCTAAATTGCTATATTAACCAAACAACAAAAACACAAGAAAGCAAATGAGTGTGCACTAGAAACTGTGCTATGCTATACCAACAAAGGAAATTACCATTACTTTCCCAAACTTCCATCTCCCACTTGTCCACAGGAATAACACCATGCATTTTTTGTCAAACACTTAATGAAAATCTAGCTATGTTAGGTCTAATAATCCCATTAAAAGAAAAGTTAAGGTGAGTCTGGTTTGGGGATTTTTGTAAACCCACCCTGATCTCTAAAGATCAGTTTCTTCTTTTCCAAGTTCTTAGTACCCTTAATTTAAACCTGTCTCAGAACTCTACCTGGGATCAAAGCCGGCTTCTCAGTCAGCAGTTCCCAGAAGGGACCTGCCTCAAGGCTTGTTCCAGCTGCTTCTAGGAAGTGCTAAATAGTTACCTGGTCTGTCCCTCCCCATACTGAAAACTTGCCAGTTTTTGATGAGCCTTAGTAGGAAACTAGCTCCCTGACACACATACCCCAAATGGTCTGGGAGTCTGTCCTTGGTATGGTTTGACTGAATGTCCCCCAAAGGTCCATGTATTAAATAAAAACTTGGTCCCCAGGACAGTGCTACTGGGAGCTCCTGTGGACCTTCAGGAGGTGGGGCCTAATGGGAGGTCCCTGGGTCATTTTGGGTATGCCCTTGAAGGGGATTATGGGACCTTGGCCCTCTCCTGCTTCTGCTTCCTGGCTAATGATATAAGCACGCTCCTGCCATGTGTGCCAGCTTTGCCATAGTCCCCAAGACAATGTCTCACTTGATTCTGGACTGGCACTTCCACATTAATAAGCCAAAATAACTTCTTCCTCTTTATAAGCTTATTGCCTCTGGTATTTTGTTATAGTAATGTGGTAACTAATATGGTCCCCATTGACAATATGGCTAAATCATCATAAACAAATACACACAATAAACCCAAATATCTGAAATTACCAAATAAGTCACCTTGATATTTTATCATGAGTGAGCAATACCATCTCAGCCATTAACAAGATTTGGTGACTCAAAACTGGAGTATAGCAATGCAAAGACTATGCAGAAGTGCCCACAGCCTGCTGGACTTGAAGCTAGGCTGTCCAGATTAAAAATTCCACTGGCCAGTTGAAAAGTTCTTCAATGTTTGCAAGAGTTCTGTGGTCCCATTTTGAAGAGGAGACTGAGCCTCAGAGAAATTTTGTGACCAAGTTATAACTGCATCTAAGTGGCAGAACCAAACTCAGGCCCCAGGCTTCTGAGTTTTAGTGCAGAGTTTTTTCTAATCCATTCCCACTGCTTCCCTAGCCATCTCATTTGCCTCTTTGGCTATGCACATATACAAAGTGCCCTGCAAATGAGAAATATTTCTTAAGCCCAATTCAACACACAAATCCTGAGAGCCTACCACATACATGGTTTTGGCTATGGCTGGGATGCAAGGCCACCAGGTCCAATGCAGGCAGATCTCAGGGTGGAGAGGCAATTCCATTTTGCCTGGAGAGTTGGAAAGTTGTAGCAGGGTGCAAAGTAGATTATTGCTTACAAACGGACACAGAAGCCAAGACACTGTAGTGAAGGAGGACATAAACAGTCTGGACAGCTCCTGGAAATTCAATTCTGGTAAAACAGAGCACATGCTTATTGTTAATTTCCTGACTTGCCTGGCTAACATTCTCTTAGAAATCAGAGGAAACAACACGAACAATTGTCCTTAATTTTGATCAAGGAAGAATCATTTGAAAAGAAAGTAACTTATCTAAGTGTGTACGAGTGGAAAGAGGTATTGCTGGTCAGTTCTACAGATAACCAGTACTTTCCATGGGTGAAGGCCTCTCAATGTGCTGTGGGTCTGGGCAGGGAGATTCTAAGCGTAACTGCTCCACCACAGAACCATAGACAGACTGGCTTCAACTAATGGAGAGATCAATCAAAAACAGACTTCTGCCCTACTGATCAACTACTGATTGATCTCTGTTCCAGGCTGATAAACTATCTTCAAGCCAGGCTATACTTAGATCTCGGCAGAGATTCAAAGCTCTTGTTTGCTGCATTTGCACGTTCCTAGGACTCTACTACTCATGATCCTATGAACTTTTTCTTTCTTTTTCACAGTTTTAGGGATTGAACCTAGCTAAGGTCTCAAGCATGAAAGACAAATGCTCTACCATTGAGCTATGTCCCAAACTCCTGAACTTTCTTTCAATTAATGGGGAATACCTAACATCTGCTAGTGAACTCAATTTCTGTCTGCCTATACTCCTATCCAAATATGCTGAACACAACTAATTCACGAGTTAGGAAAAAGGACAGGTTTCCCAGTTACTCTGCTGGGTGCTGAATGAAGTTAATGACACCTAATGCTACTTGCCCCCACAAGTCTGTCAGTTTGCCTTACTGTGGGGGCTTGTATGTTGCTGAAAGATATGCCACCGGTATCTCAGATACCAGCAGGGTCACCCATGGTGGACAGGTTTCGGCTGAGCTTCCAGACTAAGACCGACTAGGGAGCAGGACCTGGCAAACCACTCCTGAAACAACTAGCCATTGAAAACCGTATGAATAACAAAGAAACACTGTCAGATATGGTCCTGGAAAATGAGCCCCCAGGTTGAAAGGTATTCAAGAGTGTATTGGGGAAGAGTTGCCTCCTCAAAGTAGAGTCCACCTTAATGATGGAAATGGAGTAAAGCCCCAGGGACCTCCATTTGCTGATGTGGCACAACTCAAAATGACGAGAAACAACTGTAAACATCCATTAATACTGGAACATGGAATGTACATACTACGAAACTAGGAAAATTAGAAACTGTTAAAAGAGAAATGGAGCATATAAACATTGACATTCTAGGCATCAGGGAGCTAAAAAGGACCAGCTTGGGCCATTTTGAGTCAGATAATCATGTGGTCTACGATGCTGGAAATGACAAACTAAAGAGAAATGGGGTTGCATTCATCATCAAAAAAGACATCTCAAGATCTGTCCTGAAATACAATGTTGTCAGTGATAGAATAATATCCATACGCCTACAAGGAAGGCCAGTTAATATGACTATTATGCAAATTTATGCACCCACCACTAAGGCCACAAATGAACAATGGGAAGATTTCTACTAGTTTCTGCAATCTGAAATAGAGCAAACACATTGGTGACTGGGATGCAAAGGTTGGAAACAAAGGCAGCTCAGTAGTTGGAATATATGGCCTTGATGACAAAAACGATGCTAGATATCACATAATAGAATTTTGTCAGACCAATGACCTTTTCACTGCAAATACATTTTTTTCACCAACATAACCAGCGACTATACACATGGACTTCACCAGATGGAACATACAGGAACCAAACTGACTACATTTGTGGAAAGAGACGATGGAAAAGCTTCACACCAAACGTCAGAACAAGACCAGGTGCTAACTGTAGATCAGATCATCAACTCCTCATATGCAAGTTCAAACTGAAATTGAAGAAAATTAGAACAAGTGTACGAGAGCCAGGGTATGACCTTGAGTATATCCCACCTGAATTCAGAGACCACCCCAAGAATAGGTTTAATGCATTAGACACAAATGATAGTAGACCAGACAAGTTGTGGCATGCCATCAAAGATATCATTCATGAAGAAAGCAAAAGGTTATTAAAAGGACAAAAAGAAAAGAAGTCCAAATTACATATTAAAAGAGACTCTGAAACTTGCCCTTGAACATCAAGCAATTAAAAGGAAGACATGATGAAGTTAAGGAACTAAAGGGAAGATTTCAAAAGGCAGCTTGAGAAGACAAAAACAAATATTTTAATGACATATGCAAAGAGCTGGAGACAGAAAACCAAAAGGGAAGAACATGTTCTGTGTTTTTCAAGGTGAAGGAATTGAAGAAAATATTAAAGCCTCAAGTGGCAATAGTGAAAGACTCTACAAGGGAAATATTAAATGATGCAGGAAACATCCAAAGAAGATGGAAGGAATACACAGAGCCATTATACAAAAAGAACTGGTAGATGACCAACCATTTCAAGAGGCTGCAAATGAAGAGGCACCAATGGTATTGAAGGACAAAGTAGAAGCTGCCTCGAAGGAACTGGCAAAACACAAGGCTCCAGGAATTGATGGAATACCAATAGAGATGTTCAAACAAATGTATGCAGCACTAGAGGAACTAACATGTTTATGCTAACAGATTTGGAAAACAGCTGCCTGGCCAACTAACTGGAAGAGATCCATTGTTGTTGTTGTTAGGTGCCAGCTGAGTTGTGCCTGACTCATAGCAACCCTTATAGGGTTTTCAATGGCTGATTGTTTCAGGATTGCCTTGGGAGTGGGTTGCTATGTCCTTCTCCTGTTTTTGTGGTGCTGTGAATCGAACCCGGGACCTCAGAGACTGCAGAGCAGTGGTCTACCAACTGAGCTAAATCCCAGCCCCAAAGAGATCCATATGTGTGCCTATTCCCAAAAAAGGGGACCCAACTGAATGCGGGAACTATCAATCAATACCATTAATATCACACACAAGTAAAATTTTATTAAAGATCATTCAAAAGCAACTGCAGCAGTATATAGACAGGGAACTGCCAGAAAATCAAGCTGGATTCAGAAGAGGGCGGAGAACCAGAGACATCATTGCTGGTGTCAGATGGATATTAGCCAAAAGCAGAGAATATCAGAAAGATGTCTATCTATGTTTTATTGACTATGCAAAAGCATTTGACTGTGTGGATCATAACAAATTATGGATAACACTTTGAAGAATGGGAATACCAGAGCACCTAATTATACTCATGAGGAATCTGTACATGAACCAGGAGGCAGTTGTTCGATTAGAACAAGGAAACACTGCCTGGTTTAAAGTTGAGAAAAGTGTGTGTCAGGGCTGTATACTTTCACCACACCATATCTCTTCAATTTCTATGCAGAGCAAATAATCTGAGAAGCTGGACTTTATAAAGAAGAATGTGGCATCAGGATTGGAGGAAGACTCATTAACAACCTGCATTATGTAGATGACACAACTCTGCCTGCTGAAAGTGAAAAGGATTTGAAACATTTACTAATTGAAGACCAAAGAACATAGCCTTCAGAATGGATTGTGACTCAACATCAAAAAAACAAAAACCCTTACAACTGAGTCAGAATGCAACCTCAAAATAAATGGAGAAAAGATTGAGGTTGTCCATGATTTTGCTCTACTTGGTTCTACAATCAACACCTGTGGAAGCTGCAGTCAACATATCAAAAGATGCATTGCTTTGGGAAAAGCTGTGGCAAAAGATCTTTTTAAAGTATTGAAAAGTAAAGATGTCACATTAAAGACAAAGGTACACCTGACTCACGTCATGGAATTTTCAGTCACATCATATGGTTGTGAAAGCTGGATGTTGAACAAGGGAGACAGGACAAGAATAGATGCTTCTGAATTATGGTGCTAGAGGTGAATATTGAATATACCATAGACTGCCAAAAGAACCAACAGATCTGTCCTAGAAAAAGTGCAACCAGAGTGCTCCTTGGAAGCAAGAATGGCTAGACTGCATCTTACATATTTTGGACATATAGTCAGGAAAGACCAACCCCTGGAGAAGGACATCATGTTTGGGAGAGTGGCAGGTCAACAAAGAAAAGGAAAACCCTCCACTAGATGGATTGAAACAGTGTCTGTAACCCTGGGATTAAATATAAATAAGATTGTGTGCCTGGCACAGAATTGGGGAGTGTTTTGGTTTGCTGCACAGAGTCGCTATGAATCAGACTTGGCTCGATGGCACCTAACAACAACGATGACAGTGCTACTTGATTTTTGCTATCCTAGAAACTGGTTTCACCCAACACTTCAAATATTATTCTTCCTGCTCTCAATGACAAATATCAAAACTACACATGTTGACTAATTTTTGGTGACAGTTCTACTAAGTACATTAATATCTAGCAACTTCCCTAATGTAAATGTCCCTTGTACCAACTCCTTCAAGTTCTGGACCAGGAACCACTCTACTTGTCTTTAATATCAGAGAAGCTGAGTCATATAACCTATCACAGTGCTCCTGTCCAAATAAGTCCTCTCAGTGTCCTAGTGAATGGTGCCTCTCACACCAGTGGCTTCCATCTTCCATCAAGACAAACAACTACACAGGACTTAAAAAGTAGTAGGTACTTATATGGTGGCAGTGTTATTCTTTTGAATGGTAGCGCTTACACACATGGCTACCAATTTTCTGACAATTTTCCACTGAGAGAGACTCTTCATCCCCTTCCCTTGAATTTGGAAGAACTTGGCACAGCTTCAACCCAAACGAACATGGTGTTGGTGATGTTCTGTGATTTCTAAAGCAAGGTGACAGTTCCTTGGGGATGCCTGCTGTAGGAGAAGAGCCAGCCAGCATGCAAAAAGTCCAGCTACCCTGAGGCTGCCATGCTTACCAAGCCACAAGTAGACATTCTAATCAACTATTGCAGTTGGGTTAGCCTTCCAACCTCCCTGCCAAGGCACCAGATATGTGCATGCACCATCCCGGACCCTCCATGTCAGCCTCTCATCAAACTGGGTACCCCTGAAAGACCTGGCTGATGCCACAAGGAGCAGAAGAAACTTCCCTCTGAGCCCAGCCCAAATTCTTGACCAACACTATCCATGAACCATGGTAAATGGTGGCTGTTTTAATCCACTAAGCGCTGGGGGATTTATTATGCAACCATAGATAGCTGGGATAAAAACCAGACATATACACATACACACACACACACACACAGCATGTGTGCTTGGCATATGTGTGTATATAAAAGATTTCATATGTATGAATTTTTTCAAAAAATTTCTAAATGTTTCTTTGAAAACTCCCATGCAGTGATGCTAACTTATGTATCATCTGCTTGGAAACAAGAAAGTTGAAAAAACATATACAGTCTCAAAAAAAAAAAAAAAAAAAAAAA
>VMDO01000017.1:309889-330854 GCA_007922755.1 Pedetes capensis | reverse complement strand
TAATCCCAACTACTCGGGAGGCAGAGGCCAGAGGACTGCAAGTTCGAGACCAGAGGCAGTCCACATAACTTAGGAGATGCTGTCTCAAAAATAAAAAGTAAAAAAGTGGGCTGCAAGTGCAGCTCAGCGGGACAGCACTTGTAAAGCATGCAAGCACAAGGCCCTGGGTTCAACCCCTCAGCCCTGGAAAAGCAAAACAAAACAAAACAAAAAAAAGATGTATCTACCAAACGTGATGCGTGATCTATAGGAGGTTCCTGAATCAAGCAAACATGATAAACAAGGGGTTTGAGATGAATGCAGAAAACTGATCAAGTACTTGGTAACAGACATCACAGGGAATCAGTTTATTTTGTTAAATATGATAATAATTTTCTCATATATTACATGCATATTTGTTAGAAATAGCCATTTAAGTATTAACAGGTTAGATACCCATTTAAGTATTTACAGATTAAGTAAGTTAACTGGGATTTGCTTTTAAACATGATATTCCAGAAATAGGGCCAGGAATGTAGCTCTGAGGTAGAGGGCTTGCCTAGCGTACGTGAGGTCCTATTTTGCACCTTCAGTGCCGCGAAAGGAAGGAAAGAAGGAAGGGAGGGAGGGAGGGAGGGAAGAAGGAAAGAAAGAACAATATACGCCAGAAAATAATAATAAATGGGTATTGTACACAGAAGAGTTTGATCATACTAGTCTCTCTAATTCGTGTACTCAAATTTGTCCACAATAAGAACTAAACAAAATCTTGCAAGGTACAAAGGAGTTGGAGATTGTAGGGTGCCAGCACATGGTGGCCTGAGCCCTGGCTTGGAACATCAGAGCCACTGGTTGGGAAGGGATGCTATGTCCATAGTGAAGGTGAATGTGCTGCAGGACACAGACAGGGAAAATTACCCCAATTAATTTTCTTCTACATCATTAAGAGAAATTACAGTACACAGACCTCTGCTAGGACCCAACTCAGTACCTCTATATTCACCTCCAGTCCCATTTCATCCCCCTCCCCCTAGTCTTTGGTTTGGCTTACACAAGGGCTGTACTATGTACTTTGTGCTTAATTTCACAAACATAAAAAACATACTTTTACAGAAAGAAACAGAGTACACACAGCAACGAAAATTATATTTTTAGCTTCAGACACATCAAAGTTAATTCTCCATCCAATCTAATTGCATGGAAATAATGTTTTTATATCCCTCATGAGGGATCCCAGATTGACTTCTAAACTTGAACTAATGCGCCATAATCCTCAACTCAGCAAAGTAAGATATCATGAGATGGAACAGAACAAGCTCCTAAGTGGACACTGCACAGCGACCAGGCCTGGGTCTGGCATCCAAGTAACCAGGTGAGAATGCAGGAATATTCTAGAAGTCTGTACATTTGAGTCCTTCAACTTATAGATGGGAAAAATAAGATGAGACACAGGTCACGCTGCCAGGCAGCTTCTGCAAAGCCCAGAATAGAATATGAGCCTTCTGATCCTGAGACCAATGCACTTCTTTCTTAGGACTACCCTCAGACGACTGCATTGTGGTTGCTACCAGAACAGGAAAGGAAAAGGCATGCTTCATCCTTCTGCTCCTGAAAGGTTGAGAACCAAATATGTAACACCACAAAACAAAACAAACCAGACATCGCAGTGCTAAAAACTCCTTGACTATAAAAAGTGCTTGCTTGGAGATATATTTTTTGGCTTTTTTTTTTTTATGGTGGACCAAGGAGGGGAAAATCCTGCTACCTAAGAAGAAAGGGGAAAAAAAGAGGCAGCAAATTTGTGCCTGACTACACAGTAACATGCAATTAAAATGATGGATGTCTCTGTGCCAGAGGTTGAGGTTGAAACAAGCTGCTGGAAGAAGGGCAGCCCTGGAAATAAATTGCCAAATTACTTCTTACTGCCAGATTGCAGACATCCCCCATGCAATTCTGAAAGCAAATAACTCTACACCAATAAATATGCAACAAATTCTCAGGAAACCTAGCCAAGAAACGTGAACAGAAAAAAACCAAGTTTGGGTGGATGACGGCCCCCACTCATCCTGCAACTAAGGGATATGGATTAAATTTGAAAAGCGAGGCGCATGATGCTACCTCATACCCACAGCTTCCCTAAACTCCCCAAGCCTGGAGGGACTGCTACCCTTGAATCTGTGCAGCCCTTTGCAGCTCTGAAAGTGGGAGTTTTGGATCTCACCGCCTGCCCTGAGATCCACTGTACTGAAGGGATGGGTTTGGTGTCAGCCCGATGGAGTCTGAGGTCCATGAAGTTGCTTACCTGGTAAGGATGTTCTAAAGATTATATGAAGTGGGAGGGTGAATTTAACAGGGTTGGCTCAGGGTTTACCCACAGGGCACAGCTGGCGATGGGTGTGGCCTCATTCTCAGTGGCATGCTCACTGGCAGAAGGGAGAGGCAGCATAATAAGCCGAACTGTGTGCTGCACTCTGACCTCTTCCAATTTATATATCGAGGCCCTGACTCCCAATACCTCAAAATGTGATTGTATTTGGAGATAGGGCTAACCAGGTGAAATGAAGGCTGCCAAAATGAGCCCTTATCCAATCTGACTGGTGTATTTCTAAAAAGAGGAGACAAGAGAGAGAAACACCAAGGATGCACGTTCCCTGGGGAAAGCCATGGGAAGACACAGGAAAAGAGGCAGCAAGAGAGCCTCAGAGGAAACTAACCTGCTATGGCCATGATTTCAGACCGCCAGCCTCCAGAATTGTCAGAGAACAGATTTCTTTCTTTCTTTCTTTCTTTTTTGCAGTACTAAAGGGGTTGAGGGCTGGGATTTAGCTCAGTTGGTAGAGTGCTGCGCTGCAGTCTCTGAGGGCCTGAGTTCAATTCCCAGCACCGCAAAAATGGGAGAAGGACCTGGCAATCCAATCCCAAGGCAATCTGGAAACAGTCAGCCATTGAAAACCGTATGAGAGTTGCTATGGTCAGACACCACTTGACGGCACCTAAAAACAACAACAACAAGGGGGTTGAACCCCAGGGCCTCACACATGCTTTTGGAAGTATTCTAGCCCTGAGCTGCACCCCAGCCATTTTTTACTTCTATTTTGAGACAAGGTCTTGCTAAATTACATAGGCTGCATCTAGCCTCAAACTCAGGATCCTCCTGCCTCTGCCTCCCCAATTGCTGGGATTACAGGCTGCTCCATCAAACCCAGCTAGAGAGAAGATTTCTGTTAAGGCACCCAGTCTGTGGCACTTTGTTATGGCAACCCTAGCCAACTAACAGAGGGAGGGACAGGGGCTTCAAATTAAGTTAGGGACCAAGTTTGTATCTGGGCTCCAACACCTACAGCCAGAATGACTCCAGCTCAGTCCCTTAACCTTCTGAGCTTGTTTCCTCCCTGAAAGTGGAGATAAAAACACAGTACCCAGGCTGCCAAGTAATGTAACAGCAAATGAGAGGGTGTGCAGAGGGCTCCATCCAACCTGTGTACAGCTGGCTACCGGGAGAACCAAATCGTGTGCCTACGATCTCTGACTGACAGCCTAGGAATTTCCCATCCCATCCCACTGGTGAGCGAGGGCCTTCACTGTACGGCAGTTCGGGAACACTTTGCATGGTGCTCCCCTGCACTGACACTGAAGGGGAGGCCTGGCCCCAGCAAGCCAGGGAGCTTCCTCAGCCACAGCACAGTCTTGGACCCCAAACTCCTTGGGCCCCGCTGGTGGCTGGCATTCTAGAAATGTGGACGATGAACCCAGTGAGCAATTAGCCTTTACTTTAGTACTTTAAGTGATCACACCCACTGCTAAGGTGCCAAATTTTAGAGTGATGTGTGTGTGCGCATACATGTATAAGATTTTTGAAAAGGTTAATGAGTGGAAACACCCATAAACTTTTTCCCTTTAATCCTCTCTAAGGTGAGCTTGGCTGTTAGGGTCATAAAACTGTAACTGAGGCACCACTATTCATTCATATGATGGAGGGGTACACAAATAAAGCTGTATTTTTATAGGCAGCCTTTGATTTTTCTTTTTCTTTTTCTTTTTCTTTTCTGGAGGGGTGGTGGTGAGTCAGTAGCCTTAAAAAAAAAAAAATTACCATTGCCTTCCCTAATAAGAAACAGGCAAAGAGAGGGATACAGGTGAGAGTATAGTATGCTTAGCATGCCCAAGATCCTGGGATTATTCTCAGCACAGAAAAAGGGAAAAGAAGGAGGAGGAGGAAAAGGAGAGGGAGAAGGAGAAGGAGAAGGAGAAGGAGAAGGAGAAGGGGGAGAAGGCAGACTACTACACATTCTATTGGAGAAAAGAAAGGTGTGAGGCTTATAGCCTCTCCTTTGGTTGGGGTCTACAAGGATGGCATTATCAAGATAATTTCCCCCAGGTATGTGCTTTGCAGTTAGTGTGAGCTGCTATGATTAGAATCTTGGCTGTAAGTTTACCATACAAAGTTAGCCTTCCCATACCCATTAATAAGAAAAACATTTCCCAAATGATCATATATGCACTGTGTAAATTGACAACTAAATGCCAAGCAAGGTACAAAGATTACTAGGATTATTATGAAATGGTACTTTAAAACAGTATGCACAAATAGGAAATTATTTACAGAGCACCCAGGAACAAATATAGTAACTGCCACAGGTTGGTCATAGGCTAACCTCAACTTTCCCCAGTTTGGATAGAACTCACTCACGTGGAATGGCTTAACACACAGGGTCCCGGGGCTTCAAAAGATATTACTACAAGATTGCTGCCATCCAGGCATGGACCCTCAACCACAAGGCGTCCAAGAAAACTAGAGATGTAAAAGGAGGGAAACCTGTCATGGCGTTACAGAGGTGCCACTCACTTGCCACACACATTGAGGAATTTCTGTTGGATGGGACCGAGCTAGGAATTGGGTCACAAGGAATGGGGATAGGGTGGGTGCTCATGACACAGACTGAGCCAACTGCCACTCTATGGGAATTCAGACTGTGTTGTCACATTCTCCAATTTTTCAAGAAAATCTAGAAATAATGACTTTTTATGTGAAATAGGGCAATTTTTAAAAACTTGATACAGACTTCTAGGTTTGGTTTTGTTTTGTTTTTTGGGGGGGTGTTTTTTAACAGAAGTGTGACGTGTAGAAAGTGCACCAGTCATCCATGTACCACTCAAAGATTTACCCATAGTGAATATCCTGCCAACAACCCCCAGGACAAAAAATTATACCTTCTCATCTCTGCCCCCAACCCACCATGAGCCTCTTCCCGATTTCTCTCTCTTCCTTTCTTCCCACAGGTACCACAGATTTGTTCTGCATGTCTTGAAGTTCATGTCCACAGGATCAAACAGCATGTACCTTTCACAGGTGCCTGGAGAGGGTGCCCCTGCAGTTCCCAGCAGAGCTTGTGTCCAGGAACAAAGGCACCCAGGTGGCACTTTACAATTCTAAGAGGAAGAGCAATGAGATCCAGTGAATTCACCCTTTGTGGGTTCACCCACAGTAGAGAAAGACTTGGAACCACAGAGGGAGGGCAGAATCAGAGATAAGAAGAGACTAGGTGGTGGGTGGAGCAGGCTGGTCAAAGTCAACAGAAGGGGAGGATCTGTTCTCTGATCACAGGGACAGCAAAGGACAGGGATGGTGGCAGGCACCTGGGGGAGGAAGTCAAAGTTCATCGTCACTAAGAAAGCAGAGAGCAAGCAGACCCAGAGAAATTGTAGCCAGCAAGCCTGGGACCAGCCCTATTGCCCCAACTCTGACTTGGCCCAGGGGACAGATGCAAGTAACCAGAAGAAGAAATCAACAAAGATGACCTGAGGCACTGCTTATTTCTCTAAAAAACTTCACTGCAGACAATTTCAAATAATATAAAATAAACAGAATGGTCAATGCCTGTCACTCCACTTTAGCAACGATCAACATTCTGTATCATCTTTTCCTTATTCCTCCCTTGGACCCCCATTACTTTTCTTACAATTCTTTTCCAGGGAGGGTGCTAAGTTGTCTTTATATTGAAATGCACAAATCTCAGCTGTTCAGGCTTCACTAATGGAAACATCTGTGTAACCCACACTCCTCTATCAACCCAGAGGCAACAGCTACTGATTTGCTTCTCTACAGATTAGTTCCGCCAGTTCTAGAACTGCATATAAATGAAATCATGGACGCTACTCTTTCCTGTCAGGTTAATTTCACTCAGAATATGTGTGAATACAAAAATGAGTTTTTGAAATTCAGTCTGAGCCCACATGGTAGCACATGCCACTGCTACTTGGGAGTCTGAGGCAGGAGGAACTCTTGAACCCAGGAGATCCAGGCCAGCTCTGGGCAACACAGTGAGACCTTAACTTTAAAAAACAAAGATTCAGATTAAGCCAATCTGGTACAGACATGTCTACATTACCTTTCCCATGCCATCTTACCTAGATATCTATAAAGCCAAGAGGTAAACATTTCAGGGTAACTCCAACTGGATTCAGAACCATGATTTTTAAAGAACTGCTCAAGTCCTGCTTTCTTCCCTTGGTCCCATGTTATAGACCCCAGTTTCTGAACCTAAAATGTGCCAGAACAGCTACCCAGAGCTCTGAAAAGAGCTGACCTCCACCATCCTCACAGAAACAAGGTGGATCACTAATTGTGTGTGCGTGTGTGTGTGTGTGTGTGTGTGTGTGTGTGTGTCCTGACCAAGCTCTAAGCCTCTGAGGAAAAAAAAAACAGAAAACAAAACAAAACTGGGTGAAAGCACATAAAACCATAGCATTCTCTGAAAATGCAAAACACATATCTCACTAAACTGGCGGTGAGTTGGGGAAAGAGATCTATCTTTGACTTAGTCTAGTACCTACCAGACCCTTGGCTTGGTTCTGTATATAATAGCAGGTTCTCAATAAAGTGCCTGTCTCTTTGCTATTTTCTCTCCCTTGAAAATGTCAACTCCTCCCAGGTATGTGGCAACAGAGTAGAGAGGGGGAGCTGCCTGCCTTTCCTCATCTGTACTTACTGGTGTCAGTAACACACACTCATGTCCAGGGAGTCTGCGAGCTAAGTCCACAGGAAGCAGCCAGCCCTGAGCTTGCAGGGAGAGAGCATCTCACAACACCAGCTATGGCTCTGCTCTGTTTGTTTCCCGCCGTGTCAGGCATGAATTTCATCCAAACCCTATTAGACCTCACTCCAGGTGCCTGTAGCCGTAGCACTGTGGCATCCGATCCTATCAGATCTTGGAAGCTAAGCAGGGTCGGGCCTGGTTAGTACTAGGATGGGAGACTGCCTGAGAACACCAGGTGCTGTAGGCTTGGGAGAAGGACCGGCAACCCATTCCCAAAAATCAATCTACCATTGAAAACTCTATGAATACCAGAGAAGCACTGGCAATAGTGTTTCACCTGTTGTACATAGGGTCGCTATGAGTCAGACACTGACTCAACGGCACCTAACAACAACAACCTGGTGCCTGATCTGCTGGCCCCTCAGGTTGGCTTCATCTAAACCAACCAGGAATAAATCCAGGTTCTATGGCACCTTAAAGCTTATACCATTTGGAGTCCTCCTGAAGAAAGAAAATATAGAAGTATCTTTTGTGTGTGTG
The DNA here is from genome assembly GCA_007922755.1 of Pedetes capensis. Classification (NCBI taxonomy): domain Eukaryota; kingdom Metazoa; phylum Chordata; class Mammalia; order Rodentia; family Pedetidae; genus Pedetes; species Pedetes capensis. Next base: position 323,298 of record VMDO01000017.1, on the reverse strand, counting down.
TGTGATACTTGGGGGTTGAACCCAGGGCCTCACACATACTTTCCAAATGCTTTAACATGGGGCTGCACCCCAGGCCATTTTTTATTTTTTGTCTTGAGGTAGGGTCTTGCTAAATTATGAAGGCTGCCTCTGGCCTCAAATCTGCAATCATCCTGCCTTTGCCTCTTAAGTAGCTGGGATTACAGGCATGAGCCACCATGCCCAGTGAAAACATAAAAATACCTTACACTGGCAAACTTTACAAAACCAAGACCCAGTGAATGTGATACAAAGGTTCCTCCTTAGAGCAGATCCACCCCCTGGGTTTTAATCTCACCCATCTGCCATGCACAAAACATGGGGCTGCAATTCCCTGTTACCATCAGTCCCATCCCTAACTGCAGCCACCAAATAAATCCACTGGATTCCAAGTCCTCAGACTCCACTGCATCTGCCCTGCCTACTCCTCCGCAGCACCAGCCTAATCAAGACCTGTGATGCAGCCAGCCACCTCTTCACATCACTGCCCACCTTCTGGGACCCCATGAGCCAGGACTCCACTGCTCAGAACGTTCGAGGGTCTTCGCCTTCCTTCCACCTGCTCTGCTTCAGCATCCTAAGTGTTGTATCCTGTTTCCCAAACACATCCTCCATGCACCTGGCTCAGAGAGGCTGTTCACACCACCTTCCATCTGGACTGCCAGTCCTCCACCATTCAGCACTGTATCACCTCTCCAGAAACCTTCTCCAACCAAAATCCACCACCACTTCTAATGAACCTCACATGGGCACATCTGTCCAGCTGTGAGAGTGCCTAAGTCATTCTGCCTTATATTATAGTCACTGGAGAAGCCCAGGGAGGTGGCAGAGAAGTGAAAAGAGTCAAAAGAACACGTAGAAATTTCTGGGTCTTTAACTCTTGCATTGAGGGCTGGGCTTTAGCTCAGTTGGTAGAGTGCTGCTGTGCATGCTCTGAGGCCCTGGGTTTGATCCCCAGCACCGCAAAAACAGGAGAAGGACCTGGCAGCCCACTCCTAAAACAATCTCAATACAACCTGCCATTGAAAAGCCTATGAAGAGCAGTGAAGCACTGACATAGTGCCAGGCATGGCACAGTGTCAGGGACTGTTTTGTTCTGTTGGACATAGGGTTGCTATGAGTCGGACCCAACTCAATATCACCTAACAACAACAACTATTGCATTACTTTGCTAGAGCTGCCATAGCAAAATACCACAGCCTCCATGTCTTAAATGACAAAAATTTATTCCCTCCCAATTCTGGAGGCTGGAAGTCCAAGATCAGGGTGTGGGCAGAGTTGGTTTCTCCTGAGGCCTCTCTCCTTGGCTTATAGACAGCCATCTTCCCCGTGTCTTGACATGGTCTTCCTTCTGTGTGGGTCTCTGTCCTAATCTCCTCTTCTTATAAGGATATCAGGAATATTAAAGACTACCCCTATGGCCTCATTTTAACTTAATCACATCTTTAAAGACATGACCCTCAAATACAATTGTATTTTCAGGTTCTGAGGTTTAAGACTTGAATGTTTAAGTTTGAGAAGTAAAGAGGGGATACCATTCAGCTCATGACAAGAACCTCCTTGCTAAATGGAAATGGCAATCGCCACTCTACTGATCTCAGAGAATTATCAGGAGGGCCGGGCACACACAGGGAGATCCAGCAGGACCTTAGAACTTGTCAGCCAATCTTAGTTCCATTTGAGCCATAGATACCCAGTAAGTGCCTTTTCCACCAGGGCCACTTGGGATCCTGCTGAACCAGAGTGTGCCATAGCCTGTAAGATAAGAGTTCACCTCTCCACAACAAGAACCAAATCTCCCAAAGCTTTTCTGTAACTATAACTATATAACAGACAGTATAGGATAAAGACTAAGATCATGTTTTGGTGATCTTGGAAGACCAGGTTGCTTTGGATACCAGGTATACAGTTCTATCCTCAACATTTAACGCTTCTGGGAAACCTGTAACAAAACTGACCCAGCCCAATGAAGCCAATAACTTGCACTGGTAACTCCATTCTGCAGTGCCCTGGGGTAGGGGCCCCCAACCTCTCGGTCCCTGGACCAGTACCAGTGTGAGTGGCAGGTGAGTAAGTGCATCTTCATCTGTATTTACACAATAAATGAATGTGCTTGCATCATCCAGTAACACCACCACCACTATCTCCCATCTGTGGAAAAACTGTCTTCCACAAAACCAGTCCCTTATGGCACAACGGTTGGGACTGCTGCCCTGGGAGGTACCTCTGATGATTTCTCCTCCCAGAGCTGTTCATAGGCTGTAACTAATTTTCTCTTGATGTTTTACCCTTGCCCTTCAAATCCAAGTTCAGAGGTTGAGCTTATAGCACCAAGGCTGTCACAACCTCTCAAGGGTCAACAGTAGACACTAGCAGGACAGTGCAGGGGCCAAGAGCACTTATGCACTGTGTGTGCTCTAGTAGTTGTTTAACCTCTCTGTGCCTCAATCTCCTCATCTCTATAATGAGGCTGCTGATAGGAGCTATCTACTTCATAGCGCTGTGAAGAGTAAGCTAAGCCATGAAAGGGACTGTGGACAATGTAAATGGTCAATGAGCCTTAAAGACATTATCCTAAGTGAAAGAAGCCAGATATAAAAGGCCACATATTTTATGATTTTATTTAAATTAAGTATCCAGTGTCAGCAAATCCATAAAGGCAGATAAAAGATTAGTGGTTGCCAGGAGCAGGGAAGAGGTAGGGAATGATTGCTTAATGGGTACAGGGTTTCTTTTTGGGGTGATGAAAATGTTCTGGATCTAGAGAGTGATGATGGGTGCACACCAGTGTGAATGTCATTCATGGTAAATTTTATGACATATCTACTTTACCATAATAAAAATTATTTGCAAAAAAAGGGCCAGATATACTATATATTACTTGAATGACTATATAAAGAACTACCACAATATGAAAAGTTATAGTAGTTATTTGTTGTTGTTGTTGTTAGGTGCCGTTCAAGTCGGTGTCCAATTCATAGCGACCCTATGCACAACAGGCGAAACACTATTGTGCTTCTCTGCTATTCATAGGGTTTTCAATGGCTGATTGTTTTCTGGGAGTGGGTTGCTGGGTCCTTCTCCCAAGTCTACAGCACCTGGTGTTCCCAGGTGGTCTCCATCCACGTACTAACCAGGCCTGACCCTACTTAGCTTCTAAGATCTGACAGGATTGGATGCCACAGTAGTACAGCTGCAGGAACAGTAGTAACAGAAGACTTATAGTACCTACAGTGCCAGGTCCCACCCAGGCAAATGTGCCCTGCAAATTGCCAGGTAGGAGAGGCAAGCAGGGTGGGGGATGGTTCAGAACAATCTCCATATACATGGTAGCCTCTGGGAGGGGTCCTAAAAGATGACCGAGCCCTGTGGTGATGAGAGTCAGCCAGAAGGAAGGGAACCAAGCCACGGTCCCCAGGTGAGAAGTAGAGGACCTGCAAGAGGACCTGTAGGCAGGTGTGGAGAACTGTGGAGAAGAGGACTTGGAACCCAAAAATGACTTCAGGTCTAGTTCTGCCACTTACTAGCTGCAGGAAAATGGGCCAAAATCTTACCGGTGAGCACTCTATAAAATGAGAACATCCACAACTCTCTCAGAGAGATGCTTTGTTGTGTTGTCAGGTGCCGTGGAATTAGGTCTGACTCATATCGACCCAATGTACAACAGAAGGAAACACTCTCCGACAGTGTGCCACACCTGGCACTATGTCAGAGGTTCTCTCCTATTCACAGGGCTTTCAATGGCTGACTGTTTCTGAATTGCTTTGGGAGTGGATAGCCAAGTCCTTCTCCCATTTTTGCAGTGCTGGGAATCGAACCCAAGGCCTCAGAGAGCACAGAGCAGCACTCTACCAACCGAACTAAGTCCCAGCCCCCAAAGAGGTGCTATGAGGATTAAACAAAACTATGAAAGATAAAATCTTGATTAAAACACTACACAGCTGTAAGGAACGTAGCCCTGTCAAACATCAGTTCTCAGATGGTGTGCGGTGCACATCTGTAATCCCAGCATTCTGGAACCAATGCAGGAAGACTCTGAGTTCAAGGCTAGCCTGGGCTACATAATGAGTTCCAGGTCAGCCTGGGCTACACAGTGAGACCCTGCCACAAAACAACAACAACAACAACAAAATGGTTTTCACCTTGGCTGCACCTAAGAATCACTTGGGAGTTGTGAAATATTCAGATGCCTGGGTCCTGCCCCCCTTTCCGAGTAATCCTGGGAGTCAGTCTGTAGTGTGTACCAGAAGTTAGACTCTAAAAGTCTCCCCAGAAGATTCTAGACCACAGTGAACTTTAAAAATCCCTGTTGTAACTCATTAGTCAGCCCCAGAAAAGCCAGGGAGTGAAGAAATGATGCTCTGAAGGCTGGCACACTGTACAAAGCTGCCCTAAAGACCCAGATCATTAAAAGCCTGGGGCCGCTGGAGACAGAAGGGACCCACCGGTGACCTCTGTATGCTCTAAGTGAAGCGCAGGAATCCTGCAGACCAGACCAGGAGAAAGAGAAGCACGTGGGCACGTGGCAAGCTTTCTCGGGCACTGAGACAAGACTACAGTCGTTTACTCTCCTTTTTAGGAGGGTTGAAGAATGGGCAATACACTTCAAGAACAATTCCATGCCCCACCCCACATGGGCTCCCCCCATATTTTTGACCATTTCCTATTCTTCACAGAGGGCCTCATGTAAGCTAGGCGCTCTATGGTTGTTTCTTTTCCCAACACATAAATGAAAGTGTTGAACTAGAACACAGAATAGGTCTTGTCTATAAATGGAATAAACACTATCTGGGAAACTCATAGATGCAGAAAGGTTCAGCCTTGAAGTGAGTTAATAAGGTAAATGACATGTTATAGTAATTCTAGTACATGCAGGCTCTCTTTTTCTTTTAGAATACAGCACATAGCTGGGCGCAGTGACGTACACCTGTCATCCCAGTTACTTGGGAGGCAGAGGCAGAAGGATCACCAGTTAAAGGCCAGAGGCACCCTGCGTAACTCAGCAAGACCCTGTCTCAAAATAGAAAATACAAAAGGGGCTGGGGCTGCAGCTCAGTGGTAGAGCACTTGCAAAGTATGTGCAAAGCCCTGGGTTCAGCACCCCAGTGCCACATAAATAATTAAAGAAATAAGAATAAAAATAAATAAGTATAAAAAGATACCACATATTTTTTGCATTTTTCTTCAGCAGTCTCTTTAATGAAGAGACTATAGATTCATTTTGCTTGGTAGCAGAGTAAGGACGGGTAGTGGGTTTCTCCCCTACCCAGTGGTCCCAGGCTTCAAAGCAAAATCCATAGTTTTAGAATACTGAGGTGCCCTGAGTAAACACCTCCAACTGTGGATTCCTTGTGTTCCTTGCGTTAAAATACTCCATGTCCTGTAACTTCTTCCCCAGTGTTCACCTTGAGTATCCCACTGAACCTGCTGGTGCTGGCTCAGGTGTAGGACCTGGACCAGTTCCAACGCAGTCTGGGCCTCACCCTGGACTTTGACCAGCCATTCTTGCTACCATCAAAGCAGTGCTAATGCCACCTAATACACATTGCAACAGACTGAGCAGGTGGCTCAGGCCCTGGGCTTAGGCTCCAGTCAACAGGATTAATAAAAGGACTGGCGTCAGTGAATACCACATCCAGGCAGCTAAGAGTGCACTGCAGGTTGATAATGGAACCCCTCAGCCTTCACAGTTACCAGGCTTTCCTGGGTAAGGCCCCAATCCATTCCCTGGGCAGGAGAACCCAGCCTGCTTTAGAACAGGTAGTGGAGACTCAGGCCACAAGGCTTGCTGAAGCCATGCAAAGCAGGGAAGCTGCCTGCCTTACACCTTAATGACCCATTTGCCACAGGTGAGCAGCAGTGGGCTGGGCAAACAGTGGGCATGCCAAGGATCTGGGAAAGGGCTTCCACTCCACAATGAGGCTTTGGACCATGTGTTTTCCATGGGCTCCATCAGGGGTAAAACCCAGTCATTTTTACCTGTCCCATAGTTGGTGTGTTTCCATCTCTCTGGAGTACTCACATATTCTGCAGTTCCTAAGATACCAGTGGCATCTCCAGCCAGGAAACATGGAAAGGGCTCACCAAGAGCCTCCCCAGGAATGGAAAGGGTACCTAGACAAGAGGGCACTACACAAATAAAGAATCTATGGTCAAAAGCAGTCAAGGAGATGATGAAACAAAAGGTAGACATAAGAGAGGAAGAAGAAGAAGAAAAAAGCTCTTTCACCAAATCTACTGAAAAAGTTCTAAAGATGAAGAATGTGGACCTCTTCAAAGAAGTTAACTCAGTGGAAAAAGAGGATGGCTGCGCTCAATGGCAGGAGCTGAGCAAAGAGCAGGAATCTTGGATGCAGTATTTCAAGCCTCAGTGCCTTTGCATACACTATTTCAACAACCTGGAAACCTGTTTTCCAAAACATCCTTACAGCCCAAAGTTTCTCCGATATTTTCCTGGCTGCTCATCCTGGAGTTCTCATCCCTCCCTCTTCCCACCTTAGGCCTACCTGTGAGCCTCTTTAAAGCACTCTGGGGTACTTTTCACATCAGTAGTAGTCAGAGTACTTATCTCCACTCAAAGCTACCTGAGGACAAGGAACATATTCCATTAAGCTATGTGTCCTGCGTCAGATGCTTTAAATATGGCTGGTTCCCCGTGACAGCTGTCCTTTGGGATGGTCAGATATACAGGATGCACCCAGCAAAATCCAGAAATCTGGAAATTATGCAGGACAAACACCTCAGTGTCTTCAACAGATAAATGGCAAAAAAAAAAAGTGGGGAGGGAGGGTCTAGATTAAGAGCGTTATACAGACTATCAACCAAATGCAATAAATAGACCTTACTAAGAACCCAAGTGGAGAAGTTTGATGTTGACTAAATATCTGATACCAAAAAATAATTGTTGCATTATTTTTAGGTGTTTTAACAGAATGGTAGATTTTTTTTCTTTTTAAATATAGCCCTTAGCTTTTAGCAATGCATGATGAACCATAGGTTTGAAATTTCATGTTCGGAATTTGTTTTAAAATATTGTTGAAGGTATAAATGAGTGGTGATACACTGCTAAGTCCTGAAGCCTGAGGATGAGCACTTAAAGCTTATTTTATAGTTCCTTCTACTTCTGAGTGTTTTAGAAATGTTCCAATAAAAATGTTCTTTAAAAATGGGCTGAATAAAGACTATGGACCAAAGGCCCCCAGCAGTGGCTCCCTGCAGCTCATACACAGTGAGAATGGAGTCCACACAGTAAATCCTACTCAGGGAGGCAAGGCTGGCTGAGGAAGTCTGTCAATGTCGGGTCTTCGAGTGCTCCACTAAGATGCCCACAGATGAGGAAGGGATATAGAGGACAATCTCATAAAGAGCAAGGGCAAAAGAGCTGAACACAGTGAGAAAAAGGCATCTACCAAAAGGCAGGCAAAATCCATAAAACAAAGCACTCCAGGGGGAAACAGATGGCTAACAAACACAGGAAATACTCAGCCCCACCAAGAACTGGACAGAGGTGGAGGCCCTGGTCTAGGGATGTGGCTCACTGGTAGAGCACTGGCGTAGGTTCAATTCCCAGCACTGCTTAAAAAAAAAAAAAAAAAAAGGGAAAAAGTGATGACCGTAAGAGTTTCCATCACTGTCACTACACAGGTGAAATAAAACGAAACAGCTGCACAATCTCAAGTGTTGGAGAATGGATTAGGGAAGCTTTTAGATGTTGCTGGGACTCTGGGAAACCATCTTGCATGGTATTAAAGGCCTTGCCCCTCTTCCTCCCAAGTACATCCCAAGAAAGATGCTGCTTGCACATATGCACCTGGAGACCAGTTCTAGAAAGTTCAAAGCAGTTATTTTTTTCTAACATCCCCAAACTGGAAACATCCCAAATGTCCAGAGACAAAAGATAAATAAATGCTGGTATAGGCATACAACAGAATAACTACAGAGCAGTAAGTATTAGAGCCACCCCATCCACAAGGATGAATCTCACATACACAATGCTGAAAGAAAAAATCCATTAAAGTTCACAGACACCAAAACTAACTATATATCATTTAGGCAAAACCTGTAAAGAAAAGGAAGGGATAAAAGACAAACTTCAAGAAGGCTGGAAGGAGGGAACGTGATTGAGGAGGAGCATTTGGGGGCTTTAATCACACTGGTAATGGTGGTTTGTTTAAGCAAGGTGGTGTGTACAAGGATGATCATTTTATTATTTTTTCTTTAAACTATTCACATTATAGTATGTCTTTTGTATTTATATTTCATCACTAATTTTTTTTGAAGTGCTGGACAGAGGACTTGCCAACACTTAGCAATGCAGATAAATATATGAGAGGGAAAAAGAGACTTGCCTGCCACATAGCCCCAGACTAAGATCAGACAGTCTTCATGATGCTCAACACACACCAAGTCCCAACACAGAGATGCCAGAACTAAAGAATAAAACCATCAAGTGAGGACTAAGCATATAGGTGTCTCCAATGACAGTGCCATTAATGAATGGGTAGGACTGATTTAACAAGGTCCAGACCTGCATAAAAATCCCTTATTTGGATGAACAACATGTGGTTCATCCAGCCAAAGGATCATTAGTCAGTCTTAAAAAGGAATGAGGAGTTGGGCACTATGGCATACATCTTTAGTCCCAGTGACTTGGGAGGCTGAGACAGGAAGATTGCAGGTTCGAGGCCAGAGGCAGCCTGCTCAACTCAGCAAGACCTCATCTCAAGATAAGAAATAAAAAAGGAGCTGAGGGTGCAGCTCAGTAGTGGAACATTTCCCTAGCAGGTGTGAGGCTCTGGTTAAATCGCACAGTGCCACAGGAAAAAAAAAAAAAAAAAAAAAAAGGAATGAGGTTCTGACACATGCTATAAATGAGGGATCTTGAAGACATTATGCTAAGTGATATAGGCCAGCCACAAAAGGGCACTGCTCTAAGGTTCTACATACAGAAGGGACCCATAATAGTCAAATTCATTGGGACAAAAATAGAATGGTGGTTCTCAGAGCTCAGGGGAGGAGAGATGGGCAGTGTTAACAAGGACAGAGTTTCAATTTGGGAAGATGAAAAAGTCCTGGAGATGGATAGTGGTAATGGTTACACCATGTTGTAAAAGCCTTTTAATGCCACTGAACTTACACTTAAAAATGGCCAAAATGTACATTTTATGTTGGTTATATAGCATCATGATCTTTTTTTTTTTTTTAATTCATTCTTCGGGTGCAGCTGAGCAAGAGACCTGGTAGGACAAAGCAGCAGGATTGTCAGGCCACCCTCAATGTCCCTGAGCTGGTAACAATACAGACAACATTCCGATCAGGTAACAGACATAGAGGGATACCCCAGAGCTGCCAACTCAGCAGGTACCTGCCTGCCCAGGCACATGGTTTCCTCACAGCTAGGCTGGCAGGGTGGACATTCCCACCCCTACGTCAAGCTCAGCACTGGTACCAAGGAAGCACCAGATGGTCCCACAGGTGGGACAGAACCCTTGGGACATCTTTCACTTTTTAGCTGCAAGAAGGAAAAGCTGAGCACTCAGCACTTTGGGAAAAAGAACCTGCAAAAACTGCTGCCAATCAGCAAACGGAACCCAGATGCCTGAGCCCGGAAGGCAAAGTGGTACAGGAGAGACTGGGAGGTTACTGTGTGAAATTCTGACCTTCCTGGGGAATTCCCAAACACACGTGTGTACAGCACAGGCTGGAGAAGAGTACCAGAAAATGAATGGGAAGCCCAGATTCAATCTGGCTCCACCACACTTACCAAGCACATAGGTGTATGGCCCATGGTCATCTGTTCTCTGAGACCCCCGGGAAGGAGATAATAATATCTTGCCCAGTCGAGGTCATTAAGGGGAGCAACACAAATTCTGTGAGCCTGAAAGGCAGGGCTGCCTAACAGGCACAAGAGTAAATGCTCTGCATATCAACCTCCAGCCCCAAGAGGAAGGCAGAGGCAGGTATCACTCACACCCCACACAGAAAGAGGTTGGATTTAAGTCAACCAGGGGAAGCATGAGGAGGATGCAGAACTACTGACAAGTGTCAGGAAGCTTATCTGGGGAGGAAAACATTTAAAAAAAAAGGATAGGGTTGGGGTGCAGCTGGTTGTTGTTGTTAAGTGCCATTGAGTCACATCCGCCTCACAGCGATCTTTACAGGGTTTTCAATGGCTGATTGTTTCAGGATTGCCTCACGAGTGGATTGTCACATCCTTCTCCCATTTTTGAGGTGCTGAGAATCGAACTCAGGACCTCAGAGACTGCAGAGCAGCCGACACCTGAACTGAATCCTAGCCCCACGGTGTAGCTTAATGGAGGGCTTTACCTAGCATGCAGGAGGCCCTGGCTTCAATCTCCAGCACCACACACACATACACAAAAGAGATATATACACCTTGCTTACAAACATGTATACAAAAGCACAAGAACTGAAAGGAAGAAAGTGAAACCAACCAGTTGCTAAGCAGCAAGATGAGGATACTGAAAATGCTTTTCTTGGTGATAATTTTAATGTTGATGTATTAAGGACTTTTTAAAAAAACACGTAGCCTACTTCTGATCTGGGTGTTGAATTGTTGCCATCAAACCAGAATGCACTCTCAAGAAACTGCAGTCTCTGGAAATCCCAAGTGGCCTGCAAGGCAGAAACCCTTCTGAGGCTCAGGGATCCCCATTTCGGGGGACCTCTGGGGCAGGCTCAGAACCCACCTAGCTCTCCCATGACTAGCTGGGCTGCTGGAAACTTCTCAGACCACGTATCTCCACCAGGCAGACTGTACCTGAAGCTGGACTCAACCTCACTAGTTGTGTGGCTTCGGGACAGACTCTCAACCTGTCTGCTAACCCTGACTCTCTCCTCTACAAATCAGGGAGGACAGTAGGCACAGCCCCATGTTTGGGCACTGAACAAGATAATCCCGGAAGCACTGAGCACATACCAGGACTGGCAGCAGATGCTCAGCAAGAGTGGGCTGTATTACTGGCTCATGACACTCATCTACACTTAAAAGGTTCTTCACTCCTTCAAGACCCAAGGACACACATAATCATCCCTATCCCAAGGAGCCAGAGCCCAGAGAGGGAGTGGGGTTTGGGGGCCCCCACCCTCCATGTGTTTGTACTTGCTCTATGCATCCTTTGGAACAACCAGTCCTTCTCTATCTCTATCCCACAGTTCAGTTGCTCTGCCCCTGCACTGCCTCGTGGGGTTATATGTCTGTCACAGATTGGGAACTCAAGGAACCATCTTCTCTTTCCCATATCTTTCCCAGTGTTTAAAGCATGGAAAAGTGCCATGGCCTTCATTTACCCTGGACAAACAAAAACACTTGGGAAAATAATGAAAAATAAACTCAACATCAAAATCAAGTGGGACGGGTGAGATACATCCAGCTCTAGAGAAAAGCCACAGAGCCTGCAGAAGACATGAGATAAGGAGGCTGGGGCCCAAGTGACACCAAGCGGGCTGCAAGGCTCTGGCTGCGGGCAGAGTCACAGGCAACCTGGGACAGGCAGCAGAGTTTGACCACCCAGAAGAGATACTCTGAGATGCAAGAGAACTTGGAGGCCAAGTCAACAGGACGTTTAACCTGCCAGCAAGAGGAGGTGACTAGGGGAGGGAGGGATCTTGCTTCTCACCCAGGCAGAGGCAGGAGGTAGCAGTCAGCTCAGATAGCCAACCAGCGTAGCATAGCTCCCCAGGAATATGAACAGAGGCAGGCCATGGGCCTCACCCTATAGAGACACAAACTCGGGTCAACAGTCCCTTTTTAATTGTGCTCAAGTGGTGAGGAGAGACGCTTCCAGCAACCGTGGCAAGTTCATCACTTGAAATGCATGTTTATATCTAACCACAAAGAAATAAGGTGCAGATGGATATATGCCACAATTTCACCAGCGGTTATAACCTCTGATGAAATTTTAGATGCTATTTCAATGTCACTTGGCTCACTATATTTTCTAATCTTTCTGCTGTGAACCTGTTCCACATGTGAAATGAAAGTGGGGGAGGGACATACACATCAACCTGGAAAAAACACACAGATGAATCAGCAGCCAGGGCGAGTGGTGGCAGTGAGTGCAGATCCCTGTGGAAGGCGGTTCCAGGTGAAGCAAAGAGGCAGTGGGACATCCTGCAGCCAGCCCACCAAAGGCAGTCCAGCAGTGGGAAGGATGCAAAGCGCCTGTGGAGGAGTAGAGGTAGGCAGAGGATCTGTGTGGTTACCCGGGTGAGATATTTTTAAGTCCCCATGCAAGAATTTAAGGGAAGGCCCCACCCGCACCAACCTTCTGCTATTTCAAAACTACGGACAGAATTCAATGAGATTACGCACGTGGAAGTGCTTAGCAAGTTAATATTTGGTCAGAGCCCTGTACCACCGTTGGGTCATGTTACTGCCCCTGGAGAGGCTGGGCAGACCCACTACCCACTGCAGATTCCCTCCCTTATATTAACACTGACAATCCAGTAAGTGTGGATTAGAGACTTTACCTCTATTCCACATTGGAAAAGTGTTCACCACCCACCTCTCTTGCCCCCAGCTCTCCTTTTAAAATTAAGAAAGGAATTTACAAAAATAACACAAACTGAAGATCCACGTACATATGCAAGGCTCCCCATAGTCTCATTTGTTGCCTGTTGTGGGATGGGGCACATGCTGCAGGGCCACCCTTAGCCATCCTGCAGGGACAGAAAAGCAAGCCACCCAGAGACTTATGACAAAGCAAGGTACCTGTAGCAGCCAGAGCCCTGGCAGAAGGCGGAAATGAAAAGCTGCCTCCTCCTATCTCCTGTGGTGTCATATATGGCCCCTCATTTTCTCCCATGACAGAGGGTGAGGGCAGCCCTACCCTCTGAGCTGGACTCCACTCTTCCTTCACTGTGCCCTCCCCCACATGCTCTGGCCAACTGCCCCATCTCCTAGCCAGGCTCTCCTCACAACTCACCTGGACTATTGCCACAGCACAACTGGTCTGAAGTCCCTCCTCCGGCCCAGCCTCCACTCCAATGTGACAAAAACAGACTCTCTGAAGCACAGGTCAACTACCTTCCCCACCCCCAATCAAAGACTGCCAACACCCTACCCCACCCCAATCCTGATTGCTCACAGTGGTTTTTAATGCACAGGGCAGCTGCCGTTGGTTCTCACTGTTCTACAGCTGGGGTATTTCAGAGGGTATGAAGGGAGCCCCTGTATCAGAATTACCTTCAGTGGAGAATCTGTAGGAAGCTCAGCTTTCTGAACTATAGAATTAGAATTTCTGGGGGTGGGTTCTGGGAATTTTAACTGAAGGGGGAAAAAAATTCCACATGGGTCGGGTACAGTGGTACTTGCTCACAGTCCCAAGACCTGGGAGGCTGAGGCAGGAGGATCACTAGCCTGGGAGTTT
>VMDO01000017.1:151565-293374 GCA_007922755.1 Pedetes capensis | reverse complement strand
TGCCTCCCAAGTTGCTGGGATTAAAGGCATGTGCCACTGCGCCCGGCTATGATTTTTATTTTCTTATTGACAAGGCTGATATATGTTAGGAAAGGGAGAGGCAAAGGGGATGAGGAAGTTCCTGAGAACAAACATGTAGATGGTGCTTGAGGGATGGATAGAGCAGGTGGCATTTTCTGAAGCTGGAAGGAAGATGGGCCAGAGAAGGCGGGTGGGGCTGGAGACTGACAAATGTTCATCAGAGACACCCTGCTTTTCATTCCCAATGGACTGAGAAAGCGGAGAATGCCTCTATGCCGCACAGAGATCTATGGCTTAGGAAGTGCTGTCGCAGACGTGACTGCATATAATTGCTTTTCCTCCCACCCCTGGCAGGGAGGTGTTCTGGTCCTCAGGGTCTACAGAGGAGCGGGAAGCTCAGGACAGCAGTGGGCGGCCCCCAGGTCTCATAGCAGCTAAGCAGCAGCAGGCTGGGACGGGAGCCCCAGGGGCCCACGGCGATTGGGCTGGGCCTCTTGCTTTCTCTCATCCCCTCTCCAAACTGAAACCTGGCTCTTGCCATGGCCACACCTGGCTCCACCCGCACTGACTCACCGGGAGGGCTCCCCAGTTCTTTGCTCCCCAGAGCCAGTTTCTGGCCTGTAAGAGGCCACCCTGTTTTCTGTTCCTGCTCTGAAACCCCTGCCCTTCACTGTCCCGCCCCCAACCTTGTTCTCCCTTCTCACTAAGCTGTTAGGAATAAAAGCAGGTGCTTTGATGATACTAAGTGGGAACCACTACAGGACAACCCTGCCTTGCTGCTCCCCGCTCTGCCCCTGGGATTCGCAAGGGCCACCACAGGCAGAAGCAACAGGACACAGGCTGTGCTGCTTTTTGCCTCCCAGGCCCGCTTCCCTCCCGGAACCCTCCTTAGCTCTCGGCTGTTTCCTCCTCCCAACCAGTAGGTGCCTGGAGAGGCAAAGGCCAGTGTACTTAGGTGTGGGTGTGAGGAACACAGGCCACATTCTGGTGTGGCTTCTTTTTTACGTTCAGTGACCCTACTCACAAGTAAACTTGGCCTCATTCTCACACTGGAATCTGACCAATCAGATCAGTGCTCTCTCCTCTTAAGCCCCAAGAGCTGAGAGGTGGGCAGGAGACTTTTCAGGGTGGGGAGTTGGGCAGGGCCTTCCTCTACCAACAGTTGAAGCTAGAAACATCCGTGGTCCCCTCTCCCTCACCCTCCAACATCTACACCCCCATCCCCAGTGTTTCCACAGCCAATACTTGAACCCCTGGTGGACTGTAGTGACCTCCCCCTGCATGCTCTCCCCTCCAACCCATCCTTTGCCTGGCATCCAGAGCCACCCTTCTGGAGGGAAATGGACTAAGTTGTTCTCTTATTTACAATCATGTAGCAGGTCTGATGACAGGGACACCAATAAAGATGACAAGAGTCGGAGGCTGGAAGGGAGCCTGAGGCTGTCTCAGTTGCCTACCTGGACAAATGCCACAGACAGATATTTAGCTGCCCTATATTTGCTAGGGAGACTGAACACATTTTAAACCAGAGCTGACCCTCACTCCAGGAGGGCCTGTCTTTTCATGGCACCCCATTACTTGTGGGGAAAAGGACTTTTCAGTTTGGCCTTGCTACGGCAGACTTGGTTCTGTCATTTTGCTCCCATCCTAAATTTTAAATTATTATTCTTCAGTTGCCCTAAAATGCCATGAGCCTTTATATGTGAATCTGTCTGCCCACTGATAAACTCTTATTCACTCTTCGGAACCCAGGTGCGACTCCTCTGTAAAGCCCTTTCTGATTGCTGTAGACAGACCTGTCCTCCGATGGCACAGTATGTCCATGCATAGCCTCTGCCACACAGGTGGGGCAGCCCCTCGGTGCTGAGAGGTCACAGAGGATGGCAGCTTGGATTGGCACGGAGAAGGAAGGAGACACAAAAGAGGAGGAATGAGGAGTTAGATTCCCACGTGATGGTTGGGATGGATGGATGGGGTGGGGAGGGGTAAGGGAGGTAGGTAGCAGGTCGCGCCCTGTTTCCCTAGTGTCTGGCTGGCAGATCCCCTTCCTTCCCAGATTGGGAGCTCCTTGTTTACCTCTTCATTCCCTGCTATGCAACAGACCTGGTTGAGGGAATGTCTTCAGAACAGGGCAGGCTTGAACCTGCTAGCAAGGCAGTATCAGTGAGAGCCAGGAGGGGCTGGGAGGACACAGGCAGAGAATCAAACCCCATCTGGTGGGGGTGGGGGTGTTATATTCCAGAACTATCATTACGAGTTGCCTGGTTCCTCACCTCCCACTGCCCTGTCTAGGAATGACCAATACCCAGTGGGCACTAGAAGGATTGGAGCTGGAAACTTCTACATGTGCCTCCTATCTCCTGACCTTAGTTAAGCCACTTCTCCCTGGTATAGCCCCCTTCCCCCAGCCCTATTACACACACACACACACACACACACACACACACACACACACACACGCAGTAGCTAGCACACAGGGCTGTCCATTTAATGCCCACAGCCACCAAGTGAGAGTGGGCATCAGAGAGCTGAGTCCGGAATCATGGTTGTTGTTGTTGTTGTTGTTAGGTGCTGTCGAGTCAGTATCCGACTCATAGCAACCCTCATAGGGTTTTCAATGGCTGACTGTTTCGGGATTGCCTTGCGAATGGATTGCCAGGCCCTTCTCCCATGGAAGCATAGTTGGGAGGTGGCATTTGAATCCTGACTGTGCCACTCACTGGCTGTGTGACCTTAGGCACATAATTTGAGCCCTCACACCTTAGTTTCTGGTCTGTTACCAAGGCATAATAATAGGATCAACTTCACAGGTCTGCTGTGGGGAGTAAATGAGGTGATGCCTGTAAACTATACCTACTAAGTGCCCAAGAAATGTGAATTGTTCCTGTTTGCATTACAGGTCATGTTATTATTGATAATTTTAGATCCATTAAAAACCTAGAAACCTTCTGGGTCAGAGGCTGACTGGCCTGGCAGGGGGCCCAGGCCTTCCAGGGGTGGAAGGGCCCAAGGCTGCCCAGGACAGTGGTGAGGTCAGCAGCTCTGAGCCTTTGGGGTTGACAAGGATCGACCATGCAGGCTCTGGGAGAGAGGAGAGGAGAGGAGAGAGGAGTGGAGACAAGGAATTTGGGAAGAAATAGAGCCAGAGAAGGGGGAACATAGGGGGAGGGAGGGGGAGGGGAGAGAGGCCTCAGCAGAAGCTGTGGCCAGGGCACCAGCTCCAGGGGGAGAAGAAAGCCAACAAACCGGTCTGGGCAGTCCTTGCGCCAGGCTGTGTCAGCTGGTATGGGCTGGCATCCAGAGGGTGCAGCCCAGCCCAGCGCAGCTAACCTTGGGTACTACTTGAGGCCTATCCTAGCTGGGAGACAGAGTGAAGGTCTCCCCAGGCCTGGCCTGTGGTGGCCCCAGAGTGAGAAAGAAGGCTTTCAGGAAAACTGGGGCCCCCACTCTACTACACAAATGCCCACTGCCTAAAGTCCATCAGAGCCATATTCAAAACCCTGCTCCAACAATGGTGCCAAGGTCATTCAACATGAAAAGGACAGTGTTTCCAACAGATTTGTTATTAGGTGCCATTGAGTCAGGTCCAACTCATAGCAACCCTATGTACAACAGAACAAAACACTATCCAACACTGTGCCGTGCACACAATCTTTTTATGTTTGAGCCCAATGTTGTAACCACTATGTTTCTTCTCATTTTGAGTTGTGTTACACAAGCAAAAGGAGGTCCTAGGGATTTTACTCCATTCCCGTCATTAAGGTGGACCCTACTTTGAGTGAGTCAACTCTTCTTTAGTTGTTTCTTGAATGGCTTCCAGACTGAGGGGCTCATTTTTCAGCACTATGTTTGACAGTGCTTCTTTGCTATTCATAGGGTTTTCAATGGCTGTTTCAGGGTCTGCAGCTGTACCACTGTGGTGACTGACCCTGTCAGATCTTGGAAGCTCAGCAGGGTTGGGCTTGGGAACACTGGGTGCTGTAGGCTTGGGAGAAGGACCTGGCAACTCATTTTCAACAAACAAACAAACAAAAACAATAACAACAAATCAGCCATTGAAAGTCTTATGAACAGCAGAGAAGTACTGACAATAGTGTCAGGCATGGCACAGTGTCAGAAAGTGTGTCATCTGTTGTACATATAGTTGCTGTGAGATTGGACCTGGATCATGAATGATCTCAACTGAATGGCACTTAACAACAGCAACAATTGTTTCAGGAGTGGGCTGCTAGTTCCTTCTCCCTAGTCTGTCTTAGTCTGGAAGCACAGCTAAAACCTGTCCACTCTGGGTGGCTCTCCTGGTATCTGAAGTACTGGTGACATAGATTTCAGCATCAGAGTAACAGGTAAGCCCTCACAGCAAGACAAGCTGATAGACACATGGTGGTTCTAAAAGATGGTGCAGAGAAAACCGGATTTTCACATTCCAAAGATGTAAGTTGGATCCTTACCTTACGCTATATGCAAAAATTAATTCAAAATGGATCAAAGACCTACACATAAGGACTAAAACTATGAAAGTCTTTTTCTTTTTCTTTTTGTGGTACTTAAAGGTTGAACCTAGGGCCTCACACATACTTTGCAACTGTTCTACCACTGAGCTGTACTCCCAGCCCCCTTTAATTTTTTAACTTGAGACAGGATCTCACTAAATTATGCAGGCCTCCCTCTGGCCTCAAACATGAGATCCTCCTGCCTCTGCCTCCTGAGTTGCTGAGATTACAGGCGTGCATCACTGTATGCAGCTAAGAAATAACATGATAAAAGTCTTAGAAGAAAACACGGGGGAAAATGTTCATGACAAGAAGTCAAGTTGGATATGACATTAAAAGCACAGGCAAAAAAAAAAAAAGAAGAAGAAGAAGAAAAAGGAAAAAAACGAAGAGAAAAAATGAAGTGGACTGCATTAAAATGATAAACTTTTGTGCATCAAAGTATACTATCCAGTGCTTGAGGGTTGGGAATACAACTCTGTGGAAGACCACCTGCCTAACATGAGACACACCCTGGGGTCAATCCTAGGTCTAGCAATTAAGTAAGTAAGTAAATAAATAAATAAATAAATATAAAATAAAATGAGTGAAACCATCCATAGAATGAGAAAATATTTGCAAACCATATACCTGACAAAGGATTAATACCTAAAATATATAAAGATCACTTAAAATTCAACAAAATGATGCATCATTTGCATATTATCTATGCACATCCTCCTATGTACTGTAAATCATCTCTAGATTGTATGTAATACCTAATACAATGTAAATGTCCTACAAATGTTATTCTATTATATTATTTAGAGAATAATGACAAGGAAAAATCTGTACATGTTCAGTAAGACATAATCTTTTTTTCTGAAAAAAAACTTTTTGGGTACTAGGGATTGGACCCAGGGTCTCGCACATGCTAAGCATGTACTCTATTACTAAGCCACACCTTCAGACCCTTCTGAATATTTTTGATCTGCAATTGGTTGATTCTTTGGATGAGAAACTGGTGGATATAGAGGGCCAACTGTACATATTTTCAGATATTTCATTTATATATATATATATGTATAATTTTAAGTAAACAACAGTCTTTAGCTAAAACAGGAAACTATAGTACAAACATTTAAAAACATTTTAAAATAAAATATAAAACATAACACAATGGTGCAGTTCAAACAATTTATTGTTGTTAGGTGCCATCAACCCTATGTACAACAGGTGAAACAGTGTTGTTAGTGCTTCTCTGCTATTCATAGGGTTTCCAATTGCTGATTGTTTTTTGAGAGTGGGTTGCCAGGTCCTTCTCCAAAGCCTACAGCACCTGGTGTTCCCAGGTGGTCTCCCATCCAAGTACTAACCAGGCCCGACCCTGCTTAGCTTTTGAGATCTGACGGGATGGGACTCCACAGTGCCACAGCTGCAGGCTTTAAACACAATAGTCTATAATATAAACATATTCTAAAATTTTAAGAACATTTGGAATGGCCTGCATGTTTTGACATTCCTGCCCTTGGAAACTTATATTCTAGTGGTAATGGGAGTTGAAGCAACAAACAAGTAAATGACATTGACTTTAAAAAATTTGGAAAGTTAAGGCAAAAAGCAAGATGCTCTTTTTTCTTTCTTTCTCTCTTTCTTTCTTTCTTCCTTTCTTTTTCTTTCTTTTTCTTTCTTTTCTTTTTTTTTTTTTTGGTGACATTGGTGATAGTCTCACTATGCAGTCCAGGCTGGCCTAGAACTTGCTAGGTAGCCCAGGCTGGCCTCAAACTCTCTATCCTCCTGCCTAGCCTACACCTCACAAGTACTGGGATTACAGGCATGAGCCACAACCAGCTGTTTTCTTCTTTTTGTTTTGTTGGATTTTCTTTTGATTTTTGTTTGTTTTTTTCAGTGCTGGGGATCCAATCCAAGGCCTTGTGCATGCTAGGCAAGTGCTCCCCCACTGAGCCACCTCCCAGCTCCCAAATGGTATTCCTAATGCTGGCAGAGCAGGGGTGGAGCTGTCATCCTCAGGTAATTGATGACACTAAGTTTACACAACCCACTGGAAGACAATATGCAGCAAGATACATAAAGACAATTATCTTTTTAACCTAGTAATCCTGTTGACCTAGTCATCCTATTGCTAACAATCTATCCTCAGGAAATATTAAATAGAAAGCTTACACTGAAGGACCACCAATGGCAAAGTGCTCTCTGCATCCTAAAGCTCCAAATGAGAGGTATGAGGTGAGCTAGACACGTCTTGGTGGAGGTGATTAAGTGTGTATGGAATTAAGACAAGGTGAATATCAGTGTGTTTGAATTGCTTAAGGGATTTTAAAACTACAGAGTTCCAGACTCTATCCCATTTATGCAGAATCAGTCTCTGGCCAGATTTACCCATCTAAGTTGTTATAGATGACTTTTTGCCTCTAACCCCCATCTGTCACTTCCAGTGTAACATTCCTCTTGCTTCCAGTTTAGAGTCCAGAGAGGAGGAATATGATTGGAATAGGGGAAATTCTTTTGTGCCAGGTCATAAGTCATTGACCAGCCTATGAAATTGGCTGCTCTGGGGTCAATGCTGAGCACTGATCCAACCAACTCTGTGGCTGAGCAGAGTAGCTCAGAACCCAGTCCCCTGTGCCTCCCTGCTCTCTTCTCATATGCATAGGACAGTTTGCCTGGGTTGCAAAGGCAATCATGAAAACATCCTGTAGATCTTTTGGGGGGCAAGCAGATTATGTGATTCCAAATTTCCAGTTGATAAGAAATCAGGCTGAATCTTTAGCTTCAGTGGTGGTAGATCTCAGTGAATGCAGTTGCTACCCTGGGCCAAGTATTCCAACAGAGAGAAATAAATATTCCGTGGCCATTTAATAAACAGCCACTGAGACAATTAGCAAACACAACCTCCAGTTGCCTGGACTTTGGCCTCCTACAAATCCCAGATATGTTGCCTTTATTCCTGTCAGGGGTTTAAGTAGCACTTTCCCAAATTATTTTAGCAAATTAGCAGTTTAGAATATCACACTCAGCTTTAGTGATCCTTGCCAACCTCATCTTGCTCAGAGAAAGTCACATGCAGTCTTTTCAAAGCAGAGAGTGGGATGTTACTTCTTGCTGAAGTTTGGCCATTGCAGTAGAGTTAACTGAGGAGAGGTCTTGGCAAGGGAGCTGCCAGACAGAAGCACAAGGAGAAAGCTGAAAGGCCAGGATGCAAGAGAAAGGAGGTACCAGGAAGATACCCTTGCTTCATGAGCATCTCTGAGCCAGCAAGCATCTTGCTATGCTGTCTATTATAATAGCCCCTAGCCACTTGTGGCTCTTAATTTTTAAATTCATCACTTATTTTGTTTTCTTTGAGATAAAGTCTCACAATGTAGTTCAGGCTGGCCTCGAATTCCTGAGACTCCTACCTGAGCCTCCTGGATGTTGGGATTATAAGTATATCCCACTACACCTGGCTATTATTTAATTTATTTTAAAAAAATTTAAATTCCATTCCTTGGTTCCTCTAGCAGTATTCAAGTATTCAATAGCTGTATGTATCTAGTGACTGCTGTATTGGACAGCCCAGGTGCAGCCATCGCTGCAGAAATTTCCGCTGGATAGGGCTCTAGAGGAAGCTGTGTTTGCTTTCCACATCCCTAGCCCCTGCGAGAAACATTACACATGGGGTCAGAGGTCACAAAGCCAGTCTGCAAACCTCTGAATAGTTTAGCATTTGTGCTTGGAGACCTAAAGACACATAAACCATATAATCTAGGTCCTCTGAGGAGGGTTACAATGTGCCATGAAGCCACCACTCTGAGGTTTCCTGGAGAAGTCCTGGGTTTTCTCTCCCTTTGCAGAGAGAGGGCGATCCATCGGTCCTCTTCTGTCTTCTCCAGCAATGTGGTCTTTGTCTTCATTTCCACAAGCTAGTCATCTGTTTCTATGCTCCATCAGGGAGAGAAGCCTTGAAAGTGGGAAGTTGTTCCAGGATTCACATGCCCTAAGGTTTGGGGAAACCATGAAAAGCTATAGTTTAAAAATAAACTGAAGTAACCATGCCCCTGCCCATTGGACCTGGCCAAATGACAGTACCAAGCAGAGGGGTTTCCCTGGGAGATTCTTGTGGGGTAGGGTCATGTTAACCTCCTCCACAGAGTGGCCACAGCCATCAGCAAAAGCCGTAGGCAAGGGGCTTCACTCAGCAGAGCTGAGCCACCTGCACCCCAACTCTGGTGCTGGCAAGATTACTGCATCATGCCAGGAGTCCCGAGGTCCCACTTCCAGCTGCATCTTCCCTTACTCTAACTTCAGTTCTGGAGGCATTGGCACAACGTTCCCCTGTGAGGACAATGGGTACTGGCTTAGTGGAGGCTGCAGGTCCCTCCTGCAGGGTAACATTCCCAGAGCAACTCTTATGCGTTCCCAGCCTGCTACTCAGGAACCTCAGCATGTGCTGAGCAGAGCTGTGTGAATTGTCTGGAGCGATCTGGCCAGCTCCATTACAAAACACCCTGATGATATTCACCCAAGTTTCCCATCTGAAAGTTTGATTTTTTTTTTCTTCCAAGAGAAGCTTTAATAGATTACTTAGTTCTTTGCCTCTAGGGCATTTGGCAAATACACAATGTTGCATTTATACCAACCTTAAGTATAAAGGACCAGTGTTTCATCATCAAAACGGGCCAACCTGCGTTTAACATAAGGGGTAAGACAGAGTAAAATTAAAGGATGTGTTTTGTGGGGAGATGAGGATGGGTGTGGAGGTGAATTTATTGCATGTCAGATAACAAATTGAAACATGTTTATGCTTTGGTGTAATGAGATTTGTTCGTGATCTTTCAGGAGGATTGGACTCAGAACTGTGTGTACATTGTTTCAGAGAGTTAGAGACCTCATTAACACTCAAGTTGAAAATGGTGTAATATTTATTTATGCATTTATTTAAGTTCTTGGGGTTTGCAGAAGATTTCATTTAATAGCGATTTTTCTTAAGGAAAATCAAGTGAAGTACCAAGCGTATCAAATGAACTTCCTGTGATTTAAAATGTTTTCTTTATTTTGAAGTAAGTTTCTCTCTCTGATGGTTTAAAAAATATAGATAGGATCGATGATAGATTCAAAATTTAATCAGCAAGAAGTCCAACATATATATGGGTTAAATATTCCTTGACATTTGTTGTTGTTGTTGTTAGGTGCCGTCAAGTCGAGT
The DNA here is from genome assembly GCA_007922755.1 of Pedetes capensis. NCBI lineage: Eukaryota > Metazoa > Chordata > Mammalia > Rodentia > Pedetidae > Pedetes > Pedetes capensis. Next base: position 283,675 of record VMDO01000017.1, on the reverse strand, counting down.
CCGACTCATAGCGACCCTATGTACAGCAGATCGAAACACTTGCCGATTCTGTGCCAGGCAAACTATCTTATTTATGTTTAAGCCCAAGTTGTTGCAGACTCTGTGTCAATCCATCTGGTCAATGAGGAAAACCTTGACATTTAGTAACCACAATTTTAAAATTTCCCAAAGTTTATAGAAACTTTTCCTGATGAAGAGGAAGTAATAGTATGAAGCCTAGAGCATTTTTTTTCTGTGATCCATGAGGCAATGTCAGAAAGCTTCAAGGCCATTTCCGTATGGTCCAATTACCTGTCCAGGCTCCTTTCTTTCTGGCCTCCTCTAAACACCTTGGGGTTCATCCTTCACTGTCCTTTGACACGCCACCTCTTCTGTACCTGCAGCTCTTTGCAGACTCTGTTCCCTGTGTGTTCTGCCTTCCCAGTGGGTTTCTGAACTACTTAGCATACTCCTACTTACTGTTTAAAATGCAGAAACCAAATGGGTACTTTCAAAGTACAAAGTTGATACATACCAGCAAATTTGAAATACTGCTTAGCACCATGAACCAGTTCTGCTGGTTCCAACTACTCAGAGAAGTGTGGCTTCTGGGAGGACTAGACCATAAAGCCAGGATCAATTCTCTCCCCCTCCCCCTTCACTGGCCCTTGAGGAAGCCTGGCCAGTTTTCTACATTATTACTGAGCTCAGGCCAATGTACCTCTACAGACAGCTTGCAGGGTCCCCAGAGTGACTGTTATCCCGTCCCTGCTTCCCATACCCAAAGTCTCTCTCCCCATGTTTTGCCAGGAGGCCTGGGCTCCTGCAGCCCCACCTGCTCTAAGTCTGCCTTCCTGAGATGCTCTTCAAAAGGGGACAGTCTTCCTGGTTGCCATAGAAGCCATTTCTTTGGCTACGTTCCTCCACCCCAGTGAATCAGCACAGCACAAGGCTGCTCCCTGGACAGAAAAGAGGGACATGTTGGCCCGCTAGAGGAGTCTGTTCTGCAACTGCATGTTTTAAGAAAGACTCTTACAGAGCACCTGCTGTGCATGCATTCATCTGGGTTTTTGTTGTTGTTGTTGCTTTTGTTTTATTTTATTTTATTATTTTATTTTATTTTTATTGTGGTACTGGGAGTTGACCCTAGAGCCTTACACATGCTTTGTGAGCACTCTACCACTGAGCTGCACACCCGGCCCATTTTTTACTTTTTATTTTGAGACAGATTCTCACTAAGTTTCACAGGCCACCACTGGCTTTGAAATTGGGATCCTCCTGCCTCTGCCTCCCAAGTCTCTGGGATTATAGGTGTATGCCTGGGTTTTGTTGCATTTAATTCCCACAACCTAAATGAATTTATTTCCCCCACCCCGCCGCTCCAGGCTGGCCTGTTACACCTGTAGGGCAAAGGTGGGGTCCCCATGTCTCAGTTTTTTAAAGGTAAAAAGTAAGCTGTTAAATATGGTCTATGCTAACCTCTCAACAAATGTCCTCATAATGACCGGGAAGGCCAGGTTCAATTCTTAGGTTCATTCATTCCGTGCTGCACTGTGGCAAGGCAAGGAGAGCTGTCCCCTTCCATTCTTAAGCCTGAGTCTGTTTTGAACCACCATGAGGACATGTCTGTGTGGAATCAGGATGTCCTTGCTCTGTCCATCTCCTTCCCATGACCCCTCCTCAGTAGCTGCCCTTAACCTCCCTTGGGGCCTAGAATAATGTAGTCTATTCTTAAGAGGATGAATCTGGGGACCAGCCCTCATGGATGCTAGATAGGAAATTCAGGGTCCTGGCCCTTGTGGTGTGGCCTAGAAAGGAAAGCAATGATTTCAAGAGACATGTGTCTTTGGCCATGAAGTTCTCAACCAGCAGGCAAAAGAACCCAGAACAGAGGGATAACCAGAGGAGGGGCCCCTCTTGCGTCAGCCCAACTGCTTCCATGGTCTTATCTCTTACACAAATGAGCTAGTCAAATATGGTTGCCAGGAGATGCTAGTCCCCAGGAAGATGAACCCAGGTGGAAGAGGCAAAGTCCTTTATCTGAGGGGAATTGCTAGTCCATCTTAATCCATGGGCAATGCAGAGTTGGTACAGTAGTACTCCACGTTCTCAGATCACATGCTGAGCTCATGGACAAAAATTGAAATGGGGAGAGGTCAAAATTCCTGCAACCATCACGCAGCTAGTAAGTGATGGAACTAGGCAGTGAATCCACATCTGCCAGACTCCAAGATCCCTGCTTTTTCTTTGTCTTACACTAGTCCTTAAAAATCATAGAGAACGGTGGCTGGGGTTGGAAAGAGAAGAAGCAGCAGAAAACAGAGGGCTGAATTATTGTTTATTTTATTTAATTTTATTCTTTGAGACAGGGTCTTTTTATGTAGCCCAGGCTGAGCTGGACTTCACTATGTAGAACACTTTGGCCTTGAACTTGTGTTGATCCTGTTGCCACAGCCTCCAAAGGGCTGAAGTTAAAGATGTGCACTCCCGGCTGGAGAGTTGAATTTTGAGGCTGTGGGATTTGATGACTACAGGTCTTCCTGCTGACAATGCAAACAAAAGCCCAGTTCCAAGGGCTCCTAAATGTTAGCAGGCCACCGAGGTAAACTCCTGATCCTTTGCCAGCTTTTGGCCCCAGGAGGCTGTCCTACTTCACCTACTCATAAAATGCAGAATTTTTCGCATGAGTGCATATCTGATTGTCCCCCAGCTTTTACACCTGCTATCTTTAAGTTTTTGCCTTGATGAACTCTGACCTTTCCTCTCATTCTTCCAAGCCATTCTGCCCATTCAGTGAAAAAAGGTAGCCTTGGGTTCACCGGCCAATGAAACTTTACTCAGGCAGGGGTAACTTACAGAGCACAAGTGACACAACAAATTATTTTTTCTAATTAAATTTAGGCACTGAAGTTATAACTTATTTATAGATCTCTAATTGGCTTTGAAAATGGAGGCCAGTGTGCATTATAGAGCAAGATTTAAAGAAATAAAGCACTCAAGTACAGACTGGAAATATAGGCATTAAATTTATATGGCTATCAATGCATTAAAGCCTTGGTCTTCTTTCAACATCCCTTTAAGGTCAGTGGTTCTCAACTTTAGCTACATGTAGGAATCACCTAGGGAGCCCCAAGAGACATTGAAGTCTAGGCCCCATCCGTAGAGATTCTGATGTGACCATTCTGGGCATGGGATTTCTTAAAAACTCCCCAAGTGATTTTATGCACAATTAAGACTGAAAGCCATGGTTTTTAAGGAAAAGTCTTACCTTAACCCTGTCTGGGCTGCTTTTAGCACTTGACTGTATGGGTGTCTTATGATCTTATAGTCTGGATCTTGCTACGTTGTCAAAGCTGGTGTGGAACTCCTGGGCTCAAGTAGTCCTCTCGCCTCAGCCTCTGAGGAGCTGGGACTACATACAGATCTGCGCCATTATATTCAACTCTGTAATTTGGATCTTTTTTATTTATTTTTACTAGTAGTGCTAGAGAGTTGAACCCAGGGCCTTGAGCATGCTAGGCAAGTGCTCTACCACTGAGCCTTGCCTCCAGCCCCTTTTTTGTTTTGAGACAGAGTCTTGCCAAGTTCTTCAGGCTGCTTCTGGCCTCAAATTTGCAATCCAGCTTCAGCCTCCCAAGAAGCTGGGATTACAAGGGCCATGGAGCCTGGCTATGGCCTGGACCTTACATGTACCCCAAAGACATATGTGTTAAGTTTAGTCCCTAGCTTGGCACTATCTGGAAATTTTAAGAGGTAGTACTTAGAAGGAGGTCTTCCAGCCATTGAAGGCATGACCTTGAAGTGGATAGTGAGACCTCAGCTCTCTTTTCTTCCACATTTTCATGTTCCAGTCATGAGGTGAACAGCTTTGCTCTTCCACGTGTGCTGGCCAAAATGTGATACCACAGGCTCAAAGCAATGGGGCCAATTAATCGTGGAGTGAAGCCTCCAAAACTGTGAGCCTAAACAGACCTTTTCTCTCTATAGTTTGATTATCTAGGGTATTTGTTATAGTGATGGAAAACTGACTAACACCATGTCCTTGAATCTGTCTAGATTCAGCATTTTTAAAGGTTGCCATTTTTGCCAACTATGAAACTCTTCCTGCCTTCCTAGTCACATTAGTACTGTGGCATACAGTCAAGATCCTCCATATGATTCTAGTTTAAAGGAAAGAGGATCTCAATTTATCTCCCACACAAATGAGCAAGTCAAGTATAGTGGACCAGGAAGGGTCCATCTCTGGGAAGATGGATCAGGAGAAGGGACAAAAGGGGAGCAGACAGGGCCATCTTTGTGCTTGGGAGATAGGGAGTTGACATACCAGTATTCCACAGTCCAGATTACTTAGTGAGGGTTTTTCCCTCCCTTTGCTGTTGCACTTGCCCAGCCTCTGTTGGTTGCATGTGACTATGGGTTCTGGATGGCTCTCCCTCTTCAGAACCTCTGTAAGAACCATCTCAAAACCCTCCACACAGAGGAGGAGTCCAGGCATAGGAGCTGAGGTTCCTGCCCCCAACTCCTCCTCCCCAGTACTGCCCTGGTCACATGCTTTGCCACCAACTCATTTGCCGATGACCCTAAGCCTTGCTTGGGGACAATTACCCACTGCAGCCTCTCAAGCAGCTGCAGAGAACTTGTACATCGAGTTCCACAACAAGGTCTGGCCTGAGGCTCTGGGAACTCACACAGGGACTGCGGTTCCCTGGGGCTGGGGTGGGGCCTTCGTTCAGAGCCTCCTCACATTGACTTTCTTCATCAACTGAGCATGGCCTTGGTGATCACCCCCTTGGTCATCCACAGATCTAAAGATTTATAACTACACTTGTCGTCAGCCACAATAACAAGCTGCGCACTCCTCCTGACCCAAGATGGAACCAGCCCTGGGAAGAGAATGCCCACATTGTTTTATTATGAGATCAGGCATAGCTTTCCCAGCGGTGGAGGGAAACCCTCAAATGCCTTTAATATTTCTGCCAGTCCTGGCAGGTTCTTTTCATTCTTCACCAGGGCACAGAAAACTATTGTTTCAGAGAACTCCTAAGCGCCCTCTAGTGTATACAATATATGGGGCATCACATAATTCCATCAGCATCAAAATTCTGATGGAATTATGAAAATAATCAGAAATGTGGACTAAGACTTATGAGTTATGATAAGCATAGCAGTGATATTTATGATATTTATGAAAGCAAAAAGATAGAAGTAACAAGTGGGGAAATGGAAAAATTTTCATGTTACATTATGGAATACAACTTTGAAAGAGGATTGTCAAGAATTTAATGATGTGAAGAAATGATCCTGATACAACTATGTTAACAAAATTGTGTGTACATTGAGATATATAAATTGTGTAAAAAAATGTACGTAACATGTGTCCGAGAAAATGTTGGAATGTCCCTAAATGTTATCGCTCTCTAGGTGTGGGGTATAGGTGATTTAAATTTTCTTCTTTAGTCTATACCTGAAAGACTCATACTGAACATATAAAAAAAGAGATAGAGTATAGAATATCTGTATATAATCTACAAAAAGTTATTTTATCAGTCTTGATGTCAATAGAAATCAAGCGGCACACTGAGGACAGTTTGAGGAAAGTTGACAGAGGGATTAATTACAAAGGTGTGGATATGTAGGGGGACCTCAAGGATGCTGGAGGACCTTTGGTATAGCAATAACAGATATGTTACCATGCCTAGGCTGAAAAGAAAAGCAAGGAATGGGTTAAACTACAAGGAAAAGGAGTTGTACAGAGCTGCCCAGATTGAGAGAAGCAGTGACCTTCAGTTGAGGGAACAGCCAACCAGTATTCCACAGTCCAGGTTTCTTGTTGAGGGTCACTAAATGGGACCTCACAGAATCACAAGTCCCCTCCTCTGATCCCATGTTGAGGGTCCATATGTTGCAATGTCCCTAAATACTAGACAGAACCAACTCAAAGCCAGGGGGCAGGGAGACCATGGTGAAATGTGTACAGGTTTATATTATGAGGCACAGGTGGGGGTTAGGGGGACATATGGGAGATATCCAGAGGGGAGTTTTTTAGTGAATTTCTAAGAACTTGAAAAATTTATTGAGTTAAAGTTGGAATGGATTTTAGAGGATTTCTAGTCCAACTTTACCTCTCATTTTGAAAAATATCTTTGTCAAGTCCTGAGAAGATGACTGTTTGGTGTCTTCAAGGAGCCTTTAGGCATGGGCAGCCCCCCTGCTCCTGGAAACCCCCAACTCTGAACAGAATGATTATTAGGAGGTTGTATGTGAGGATGCAGAATGATGTATTGGGAAGAATAGAGACAGGACACCTTGATTCAATCCTTGCCATTAGGAAAACTTACTTCATTGTGGTCTCTTTCCTCATGTAAAATAGAAGTAAAGAAATTCATCTGACAGATGTGTTGGGATGATTAAAAGAAATACATGGGAAGAAACATAGTGCATATCTGGTACAATGGGAAGCACTCCATGGATGAACCTGAACTCTGTTTCCTGGAACTTCTATCATGGGTCCCCTATGACCCAGTACACATCCTCCATTCTCCACGAGATGGTCTTTCTGATGTTTGAGGATAAGGTGACTATTTCCCCAAGTGTTCCCTGCTTCAAACTAAGCATTTGTATTTCCTTTGACCACTTTTGCTTTTTTAGACACTTTATCCTCCTCCAAACAAGAGTCTGCCTTGTTCTGAGATGGCCTATCTCTAAGGCTAGAGTGGATTGTTATAGACAAAGTATTTGGCCAAAGCTGACCAACTGGATCCCTGCCCTGGGAGTTTTCATACTGAAGCGAGTCACATCCTTTTTCCTGGTAGGAGCTAAGGGAAGTGAGCAATAGGAAACATCAACAGTCATGTTTTCTGCTGTGTGGCTGTGCAGGAGTGTCATGGTTTGAGTATAAAGTGTCCCCGGGAAGAAGCTCATGCACTGAAGACTAGAGCTGGTGGACCTGGTCATTTACAGGCTCCAAGGAAGGCTCTGCATTCACCAATGGATTCATTACTGATGGATTTGTAATTTGCTGGCATTATTGGGAGGTGCTGGAACCTTTCAGAGGTTAGGCATAATTGGAGGTAGTAGGCCACCATGTGGTGCCTTTGAAGGGTATCTTACCCTTAGCCTCTTCCTGTTTTTGAGCTTCGCTTCCTGGCTGCCATGAGGTGAGCAGCTTGGCTCTGCGATGCTCCTCCACCATCATGGTCTTCTTTACCTCAGGCCCAGACCATGTACTCAAGCCTCTGAAACTATAAACCAAAATAAATATTTCCTTTAAAATAGTTTCTTTCAAGTATGTGTCACATCAGTGAAAGTCTGACTAACACAAGGAGAGAGAATGGCGGCGACCCTAAGAGGAGCACAGAGATAGAAAATGAGGGCTGTTGGCAGCATTCAAGCATCTGGTTGCCACTGCTCCGGAAACGCAGTGGTATCTCTGCCTTTCCAGGGGATTGACATTCAATCCTTCCTGGATTCTGTGAACTAATACAGTCTCTTTGCCCTAACCAGTTAACTAGGTGACAAGACTCTCTAATAAAAGAATCACACTGGCCACATTTAAAAGTGCTTTGGAATCTGAAACACCTGGGTTGAATCCTAAATCAATCATTTACTAGCTACGTGGCCTTGCACAAGTTTCATAACTACTCTGAGCCCATTTTCTTTACCTATAAAATTGGAGTGGCATTACACACCTTCATGCAGCCATTTTTTTTTATAAGGAGTAAATAAGGATAAGGTATGTAAAGCTCAGTTCTGTACCTGGTACACGGTAGACAACGTTGTTGTTGTTAGGTGCTGTCAAGATGAGTCTGACTTGTAGCGACCCTATATACAAAGAATGAAACACTCCCTGACACTGTGCCATGCCTGGCACTATGTTAGTGCTTCTCTAGGAAAGCAAAATAATCTTTATTATTGCTGAGTTCAACAAATTCAGACATTTGCACAACCTGTCACAAAATCTGTTTCCCTATCCTGAACTTGCACCAACTTTTTGAGACTAATTGTGGGATTTAAAGAATTTCCCTGCTCATTTTCAGAAATTGTTTAATAAGAATGTTGAAATATTTGAAAAGACAGATGCTCTTCTGTCCCCAAGGAAGCTTCTGATTTGTGTTATTTTCAGGGTTTCATGACCAGAGCAATGGTAGCAGTCAACGTTTAAAGAAGTCTTTCTCCTCCCCTGCGTGTAAATTCTTGGGTCCATTCCCAGAAATGACTTTCCAGAATAATTGTCCTAGAAAGCTACACACAGACTGCCTGTCTGCTGAGTTGCCACACACTGGAGTTAATTCCCACCACACGGGAGTTAGTTCCCACCATTCACCCATAATCGTGATATGCAAAAACTTCTTTGCTTGGAATTAGAATATTCTAGGTTCAAGTTCCAGCTCTAGAAATTTCTAGACTCCTTAGGTTTCTAGTAAGTGTTTGCTGGAGGTGTTGACACACCAGGCAGAATGATTCATTGACTTGTAATTCATTTGATACATATTTAAGGAGCACACTTCATGTTCCAGGCCCTGCAGGGGCTGGAGCTGGAATTATCAGATGAACACCTGCTACTGACCTAAAACAGATTAGAGCCTAATGAAAGAGATCTGTAACATACCTATAATTTAATGTAGTAGTTAGTGTAGCTAAAGGTGGGGGCTGCAACAGGCAACACTTCTCCCAAGTCGGTGGCTTCTCAACAAAAATGTTTATTTATTTATTTTGCTCATGCAAAGGCCAATGTAGGTTAGGAAGCCTTCTTCCTTCTTAAAACCACATCTTATGGAAGACATGGTTTTCACAGTTGGGTAAAAGAAACAGAGGAGGTATACTGGCTCTTTACTAGATCCAGAAGTGACACTCATCACTTGTGCTGATAATCCATTGACTAGAACTGATCGCATGTCTAACTCTGAGCTAATGTTGGCAGAGGCTGGGAAATGGAGGGAAGTTTATAGGTGCTAAGTGAGCACTGTCTCTGCCCCTGCAGGTAAAGCTATGACACCAGTGAGGTAAGACAATATTTAAATTACAATCCTGAAGAACTTCCTTTAGCATTTCCTGTGGTGCTGGCTTGCTAGTGATAATATCTTTTTGTTGGCTTTTAAAGCCTTTTTTTTTTTTTTTTTTTAAATCCTTATTTTATCTTTCTTCTTGATAGATTTTTGCAGGCGATTGAATTCAGACTTGACAGTTTTGGGTTTTGTTTTTATTTCAGCACTTTAAAAATGTTCCACTGTGATGTGGCTCCTATAGTTTCTGATGGGAAGTCTGTTATTAATCAAGTTGAAACACTCCTGCATGCAATCTGTTGTCATCCTTTTTCTTCTGTCAAGATTTACTCCTCATCTTCTACTTTAGGCTCTTTAGTTTGTAATGTAATTCAGCACGGTTTTCTTCATGCTCATCTTGCTCGATATTCAGTGAGCATCTTGAATTTGTAAGTTTATGCTTTTATTTCTCTTTAAATATTTTAAATATTTTTTCTGCTCCATTCTCATCTCCTCCTCTCCTTCTAGGACTCCAATTACAAATTTGTTACCCATATATGTTGAGATATATCTATATCTATCTATCTATCTATATATATATCTATATAGATATAGATATATATCAACACACACACACACAAACACACATACATACGCACATAATTTGTTGATGTTATCAACTCAGCAGATCCCTGAGTCTGTTTTATTTTTTTTTAACTTATATCTCTTTTCTTTGTATTACATAATTTTGAGTGCTCTATCTTCAAGTACACTTATTCTTTCCTTTGTTACTTCTGTTTGGCTCTGCTGTGGTTTGGATGAGTGTCCCCCAAAGCTTCAGGTGTTAAAATTTAATCTCCATTGTGAGGCATTAGGAGGGTAGAAACTTACTACAACTATGGTATTTGGCGGTAGGGACTATGGAAGGTGATTAAGTATAGATAAAATCATCAGGGTGGTGTCTCTGTGATTGAATCATGGTGGTTTTTTAAGCAGAAGGAGAAAGATAAGACCAAAAAAAAAAAAATCTAAGATATATGACCACCCCCACCCTCACCCTGCATCTTCAATGCTGGAGATCAAACTAGGGCCTTGCACATGCTAGGCAAGCACTCTACTACTGAGCTATATACACAGCACTTATGTAACAATTTCTTCACAAATGATTTCTCAGGTATCTTTGGCTAAAAGGTTTGGGAGTTGGAACTAGAAAGTCATCAAGATGAGCTGTTCTCTTTTTCTTTCATAACTACTTCCTGTAAATGCCAGCTTTCATGACCTCTGGTCACCCTGATACCATTTTTTTTTAAGTATGGGGGGATTTAAACCCAGAGCCTTGTGCTTGTTAGGCATATGTTTGGCCACTGAGCTGCACCTTCAGCTCTTTTTAAAAATTTTATTTTACTGTATTTTATTTTATTTTGAGACAGGGTCTTGCAAAGATGCTCAGGCTTCCTCTGGTCTTAAACTTGCAATCCTCCTGCTTCTACCTACTCAGTTGCTGGGAATACAGGCATGGGACACGGCTTCTGGCCCTGATGCCGTCTTAAAACTTCTTTTCAACTTTGTCACCCACTGCTGACTCTCTCCTTCACTAGGTATTTCTGTTCAAGTTCCTGCCAGAAAGCATCTGAGAGGTTTAGGACGTCAAGCCACCAGTTGGTTGCCCGCAATCTTATAGACTGGCTGCCTTTGGATCAGGGACTGTCCTGGGGCCAATCAGCTGTGGTTCTGGGGTAGCGGTAGAGAGGAGCTTCAGGGCCCTGGCTTCTCCTTCAGCTGGGAGCGTGGGGTGGGGAAACATGAGAGGGGAGTCCAGCATATTTTAGAGGATGGCTTCAGAGTGAATTAACCCCTGAAAGCCCAGGTGAGAGGAAAGGGGTAGAATCAGAACGCCCTGTCAGGCCAAGCAAGGAGGCGGGGCTGCTGCCCCTGTCTTTCTGGTTCAGGAGAAAACCAGCTTGATTTGGAATGAAGGTTTCAAGGAGGCAGAGGAAGGAGTGGGTATGTGTGAAATGAAGCCGTGTGGGCTGGCTGTGCCTGTTTTAAAGGGAACTTGAACTCCAGCTAGCAGAGAAGGACTGTGGGAAGGAAGCAGTGGAGGCACCCGGGACAGACTGCAGGAGAGAGAAGGGAGCCGGCCAGCAGTCAGGTGGCACTGGACTGAATCTAGTTACCTGTGTCCTCTCCAGGACACAGTGTACTCTGCAGGGAGTCCTCAGCCTGCCCCTGCCCCAGGAGCTCCCAGACCATGGTCCAGGACTTAGTCACTGCAATGTCGGTGCCCTGACACTCAGTGTTTTCTTCTACTCCCCATGCTACCAGCTCTTCAAAGTCACTGCAGCTGAGCTTCCTCCTGCAGCTGGATCTGCCTGAGGCAAGAGGAATCTCACCTCTGAAGAGGGTCACACAGTTCACTTTCTACATGGCTTTGATGTTCTCACAAACTGTATAAGATAGGGCCCAAGGCATCATCGGCTTCTTATAACGCTGCCCAATACAGTAGTCCTCAAGTGGCCATTTAAAATAATGACACCTACGCCAAATAAAGGGCTGGGATTTAGCTCAGTTGGTAGAGCACTGCTCTGCAGTCTCTGAGGTCCTGAATTCTATTCCCAGCACCGCAAAAATGGGAGAAGGATGCGGCAAGGCACTCCTGAGGTAATCCGGAAACAATCAGCCATTAAAAACCCTATGACGGTCGCTATGACTCAGACATGACTTGATGGCACCTAACAACAACAAGCCAAATAAAACATTCTGTCAGTCATGCCACATCTCAAGTGCTACCACTTTGGGGCAGAGCAGGTGTAGGATATTATGGTAAAGTTCTGTAGGACAGACAGCATCACCTGAGAAGTTGAACTTCAAGCAAGTGTCTGTCTTCCTCTTTGTGGTAGTTGCCGCCCCTGCAGCTGTGCTGAGCACACAGTATGTATTGAGACTAGAAGAAAGCAAAACATCATGTTGTTACTGTTGTTATTAGGTGCTGTCCAGTCGGGTCTAACTCATAGCAACACTATATACAACAGAATGAAATGCTACCTGACACTGGACCATGCACATGATCTTTTTATGTTTGCGCCCATTGTTCTAGCCTCATTTTGAGTCATGCCACATCAGCAAAAGGAGGTCCCAGGGGCTTTATTCTGTTCCCATAATTAATATCAGCTCTACTTTGAGGAGACAACTCTTCCTCAGTCATTCTGACTTCCAGCCTGGGGGTTTATTTTCCAGCACTATGTTTGACACTGCAGCCGTACCACTGTGGCGACTGATCCCCATGAGATCTCAGAAGCTAAGCATGGTTGGGACTGGTTAGTGCTTGGATGGGAGACCGCCTGAGAACTCCAGGTGCTGCAGGCTTGGGAGAACGACCTGGCAACCCATTCCCAAAAAACAATCAGCCATTGAAAGCCCTATGAATAGTAGAGAAGCACTAACAATACTGTCTTGCATGTTGTATGTGGGGTCGCTCTGAGTGGGACACCGACTAGATGGTACCTAACAATAACATCAACATGTTTGACAGTGCTTCTCTGCTATTCACAGGGTTTTCAATGGCTAATTGTTTCAGGAATGGGCTGCTGGGTCCTTCTCCCTAGCCTGTCTTAGTCTAGGACCTCAGCTGAAACCTGTCCACCATGGGTGGCCCTGGTGGTATCTGAGATACCGGTGGCATAGCTTTCAGTATCAAAGTAACATGGAAGGCCCCACAGCACAACCTGACAGATATGTGGGGGCAAACAGTCATGGGAGGAATTAATCTGCATTGACAGAGAAGGAAAAGGAGATTGATAGAGGTGACTTACTTCCATGGGTGGTTCAATGAACCCATGACGGAGCTGGGCTTCCATCTACTACTTCCAATTCCAAGTACAGGCCTTGTTCAGCTCCTCCCTGAAGCTGCCTTTATTTGTCACCAACCTCTGACAGGAAAGAATTCTTGATGTCACCTCTGTAACCTCCTACAGGCTGAATGGAAAACCACATTAACAAATGGTTTAGGAATTTTCATCTCCAGGTAAAAGGAATAGAAAGTATAGAAAATACAGAAAAATAGAGTGAAAAGAAAAAGCCATTCATTCTTCAACACTAAAACCAGCTCAGTTAACATTTTGGTATATTTTCCTTCAGTCTCTCTTCAACATAGTGTTTTCTTTTTCTGCATGGCTGTGACATTGCTTTTGAAAACTGATTTTTCCAAGAAATTACTTAGGCCAGAAGTTTTTTACTTTCTTCTCCCAGTCTCATCTAGACACCTCTGGACCCATTTCTCTCTTTAAATATCAGCACAGTCCAGGGTTTATGGATACTTCTCTCACCCATAATGTGTGTACAGCACAATGTGGAAGATAAAGACAGTTCTGTGGTCTAAAATTTGTGTTCTCTCAAAATTCAAATGTTGGAGCCTAACCCCCAAGGTGATGGTGTTAGGAAGTGGGGCTTTGGGAAGTGATTAAGTAATAAGGGTGGAGCCCTTGTTAATAGAGTTAATGCCCTTGTAAGGACTAAGGAGACCAGAGTTCTTCCCTAGGCTAGGTGAAGATAGTGGAAGACATAGCTATTAATGAACAAAGAAATGGGACATTATTAGACATGGAATCTGACTATGCCTTGATCTTGGACTTTTTAGCCTCTAGCACTATGAAGAATAAATTTTTGTAGTTTATAAGTCTTCCAGTTTATGGTATTTTGTTATAATGTTCCAAATGATGGACAGGGACTATCAAAACTGATTGGTTGGGGTTAAGGATTTTATACCTGCCTTTAAAGGAAGTCCAGCCACAAGCCCTGTGTTTGCCCAGGCAGATGGAAATGAGTTGCCTGGCTAAAAAAGAAATAAGATAAGAAAAATTCTACCTCTTGACTCCATGTCATGTACAGTTGTGAGTTCTGAGCTCGTGTCACCTGTGTGGCATGGGGTTCCTAGTGGGCTGGGAATGTGAGATTTACCTGCCCTATGTGAGACCCTGGGTTTGGTCCTTAACATTGTCCAAAAAAAAAAAAAAAAACAAAAACACAAACAAGTAAAAAACAACAAAAACCCCACACTTGTTCAGAGCTGATAAAAATGAGGAGACCTGAGTGCTCATGAATCCCCAAGACAGGGGGACTTCCACAGTCAGTGGTCATGAGCGCTCACAGAAATTCTATGAAGATGAGTATGCAGTACATTTCCAAACCCACTTGAGGAAATAAGCCACAGACAGCAGCTGCAACAAACAGATTTTATACCCCAAGAACTAAAGGAAATAAGCTGAAAGCGTGGAACAAGCAGGTTTAAATTTTTTGAAGAGATGAAGGAAGGAACGTACACCTCAAAGCCTTAAGGCAAGAGCAGAACAGTATGACATGAAAAGAACAGCAGGCTCCTAGAACATCTACATAGATATTCTAGGAAAGATATAATACAGTAATCGAAATAAAGAGAGCCCCTGAAGTCAGAGATGGGAGGAAAAAGTGGACATGGCCTTCAAATGATGTGTCTGAATGATAACAATTGTTATTCTTCTGCAAACCAGGTACCACTTCAGGCATTGCAAACATTAATTCAGTTGATCTGCAAAGTGACTTTGAAGCGGGTAATACTGTTCCATACTAGGCAGGCAAGGGTCTTCTTTCTTCCTTCTTTCCCCTCCTTCTTGTTTTCCTTGTCTTCTTCCTTCTTCTCCCTCTTCCTCTCTCTCCTCCTCTTCTGTCTTATTTTTTTCTTCCTCCTCTCCTTCTTCCTTTTCTTCCTCCCCCTTCCTTGTTTTCTTCTCTTTATTTTTTCTCCTCCTCCCCTTCCTTTCTTCTTTTCCTTTCTCTTCTTTCCTCCCTTCGCCTCTCTCCTCCTTCTCTTCCTTTTTTCCACTCCTCCTCCTCCCCCTTTTTTCTTCTACTCTTCCTCCTCCTTTTCTTTCTTCTCTTGTTCTTCCTTCTCTCTCTTCCTTTCTTTCTCTTCACTTCTTTTTTCTTTTCTTCTCAGTTTTTTGAGACAAGTTCTTGTTATATAGCTCAGGCTGGCTTGCAACTGGCAAGGCAGGGACATTCTGATGGACCTGTTGGATGGCCATCCTTAGGTCAATCCAGGAACAATAATGGTATTGTTCAAATTATTTTTAGTATTGTTGTTTCTATAATTGTTAGTGCTGTTATGCAGAATCTAAAACACTTTCCACAGATCACTTCGTGGACTCCCTACAGTGACCTCTCATGGCAGATGTTATCATCTCCATGTTGTGCATGAAGAGACTGAGCTTAGAGCCATTCGTTCTCCAATATTTACACAGTCACGAAGCAGTTTAGTGGGAGTTTAAATCAAGACACGTTGAATCCACCATCCCAGCTCTTACCAACCATGCTAGGGAGCCAGTGGTTCTTAACTTCAGACATTACATATCACTGAATAGGTTAGACAGTCACTGACTGATTCAAAAAGTACCAATGGGTATATAGTAGTATGTCCCTTCTCCACCTCAGTCTCCCAGAGGCACTGGAGTCGTCTGTATCTCGTGTAACCCTCCAGAGTTACTTATGGCTGCAGAAACAAGTGTCTGTAGATGCTGTTATATACAAAGGGTATATAAATTTTAAGTATTAAAGTTGTAACACTCAATATATACCAATAACAAAGAGTAATACAAGTCATGTTTGACTTCTGCAATTACAGGAGACGCTCACAGTGGTCCCGTTGTAACTCAATTCAACTTCAAAAAGAAATACATAAATAATACCTCTTAAAAATGTGTATACAATTTTTAGCACCCTGGTATATCTATTCACATAGATGATATTCTTTTCTCCCAAATCTTTACACACACTTAGAAGCTTCTTCTATACCTTGTTGTGTATCTTGCTGTTTTCATTTAACACTATATTGGAAAGAGTTCTGTAGTAGTAAATAATGCCAATAATATATTTACTGTTCCTAATAAATAACTAGAATAGATAATAATAATAATAATAATAATAATAATAATAAGGAAAAAGGTTTCCTCATTCATGATTATGACTGCAGACTATTCTAGTGTGGGTGTGAACTATAATTTATTTAACTAGGGCTGGGACTGTAGCTCAGTGGTTCTGTGAATTCTCAACATGCTCATGGCCCTGGACTCACCCTCTAGGAACACAACAACAAAAATTATTTAGCTAGACTTGTATGATGAGCATTTGGGTTGTTTCTCTACACTTGCCATTATAATGCTGCCGTGAATGACTGGATACACAGTCTTCTTCACACAGGTAGAGAATACATTTTTGAAGCTTTAGTTGCAGGGTCTAAGCCATTAGAATCAATGATGATAACTTGGACTAGGCAATGTAAATATTTAAAAGTGCTTAATAATTATTAATTTGTCCTTTAAAAGGTTAAAGGTTGTATCAATTTGTGCTTCAACACAGGAGTCTTGCTACTTCCTTTCCAACATTGGGTCTTATAGGAAATTTGGCAAAAGGTGGCATCTACTGTTTGTTTTAAGATGAGATCTCACTGTATTGCCCAGGCTGGCCTCACACTCTGGGCTCAAGAGATTCTCCTGCCTCAGCCTCCCACATAGCAAGGACTATAGGCATGTGCCACCAAGTTGGTTGTACTGTGTTCTTCTAATTATATACATAATGCTTGTTTATTATTTTTAAAAATTGGAAGACAGAAAAACTTAAAAACAAACAAGCAGATGAAAAAGCTCAGGCTGGGCATGGTGGCACATACCTGTAATCCCACCACTCAAGTGGTAGAGGCAAGAGAATCATGAGTTTGAGGTCAGCCTGGGCTACACAGCAAGACTCTGTCTCAGAATAAAAATAAAAACAAAACAAAACAAACAGAAAACAAAGAACAAAGAAAAATTGCCCCTCACTTGTCATCACATAATCTTAGTCTAACGTTGGGGCTTTTCTTTCCAGCATTTTTCTAGTCAAATATTTTCCATAAAATTATCATTAAATGTGCTTCAGAAACATGACTTTTATTTTCTGCCAAGTTTAAACTAAAAATGGCATCTCACTTTGTCATATTTGTTGCATATACTTTTCTCAGTTTCTTGATTAGTTTTTTAAAGTCATATTTATGGTATTCTGAATTGTAATATGGTCATATCTAGAAATCATTTTTTCTCATCTTACCCATGGCTTTTAAAAACTTCTTGCCATGAGGACAAGGGTGTTAAATTACATTGAAAAGGAAGATAATCAGTGTAAGGGAAAGAGGACTGGTCTATATTCATCCAATAGGCATTTGTTGATGCCAGCTTATCACTCATGTGTGCACTCTTGCGTGTGTGTTTGCATTAGTGGCACAAAGACGGATCATGCATGATTCTCTCTCCTGCAAGAAGACAAGGGGAGCATAAGCTAGTAGAGAGGGCCTTTGAGGAAACAGGGCTCACTACTCTTGAGTCTGGTCGTCAAGTTCTGTGGGAGTTGGTCTGTGACTCACTGAACCACTCCTGGCCACAGTGATTGGTGCACAGAATGAGGGTTTACCCTCAGCTGGACCAATTAGAGTGTTCCATTAAGCAGTGCTGAATTGTAATGGAGGGAGTGTTCTCCTTCCTTTTCAGTTCTGGCTCCTGTAAGGAAAAGCCAACTACCAGGCCATTTGAAGACATGGAAAACAATGAAGGCTGAGAGAAGCAGAAACAAAGGATCCAAGAAGCCCATCCCTCCATCAAGTCATCCTTCCTCCTGAAACCTTCTATCTGGCACTGCCCAGGAGTCCCTTTTGGCTTCAGCTTGTGTGAGCTGGGTTACTGCCACTTGAAATCAGAAGAACTCTGCCTGCCACAGGAATAAGAGGCTTTGATTCTTACATCTAATTTTGCTGCTAAGGTTAATGTTTTTCAGTTTTTCCATATACATGTATTAATAGCAATATTCTAACTTAAAAAATCATACAATATATACTCATTACAGATACTTAGACTATACTAGTAAACAAAAAGGAAAGGAATTCCATCTATAACACTATTCCTATAGTCATTCTTTACCACATTAGCCACATGTGCATTCTCCCATCCCCCTTTTACTTGCTTGTTATCTATCTATATATTATCTATATCTATCTACTTATCATCTTTTTTCTATCATATATATTTTGTCTATCATCAATCTTTTGTCGACCCATCTAAAACAATAAAAGATAATACTTTGCCAAATTTGTTGTTGTTAGGGGCCATTGAGTCAGGACTGACTCATAGTGACCCCATGTACAACAGATAAAACACTACCCAACATTGTGCCATGCCTGGCACTATTGTCTGCTATTCATAAGGTTTTCAGTGGCTGATTGTTTTTTGTGAGTGGGCTGCCAGGTCCTTCTCCCAAGCCTACAGCAGCTGGTTTTCCCAGGTGATCTCCCTTCTAAGTACTAACCAGGCCCAACCCTGCTTAGCTTCTGAGATCTAATAGGATCAGATGCTACAGTGGTATGACTGCAGGCTATGCAAAACAAATAGTATAAATTTCCATATAATGTAATCTTCATGGCAATCCTATGAATAAGGTACTATTATTATCCTGCACTTTATAGATGAAAAAATGGAAGTTCAGAAAAGCTCAGAGAGGTTAGAGAAAACAGGCTCAGAAAGGTTAGGGAACTTGTTCAAGGACATACAACCAGTTCATGGTGAGAAGCTTGGATTTGAATCTAGGCTGTTTGGCTCCACAATCTATATTTGTAGCCACTCCATATACCAACTGCTTTTTATTTTTTTTTTTTGCAGTACTGGGGATTGAACCCAGGGCCTTGCACTTGCATGCTCTGCAAGTGCTGGACCACTGAGCTGCACCCTCAGCCCATTTTTTTTTTAACTTTTTGAGACAGGATCTCGCTAAGTTACACAGACTGCCTCTGGTCTCGAACTTGCAATCCTCCTGCCTCTGCCTCCCAAGCCGCTGGGATTACAGGTGTGTGCCACTGTGCCCAGCACCATATACCAACTTGTTTCTGAAATTTGAATCACATAGTAACACCATTCTGTAGGTTGAGTTTCTCACTTAACAAAATACCATGGACACTTTCCAGGTATATGGACAGCTACAGCTCCCATATCAACTTTGGGTGCTGAATGGTATCTCATAACAAAGATGTATTGAATTTTACTGAACCAGATCCAGACTTAGGAAAACAGAGGTTGCTTTAAATTTTTTACTATAAGAATACTTTGTTATAAAAATCATATTAAATTTTTCCTAATATCACCAAATAAATCCTTCTCATTACTCTCTTAGATCAGAGTCCCAGAATGAAATTATTGGGTTAGTGGGTTTGCATACATTACAGCTTTGATGTCTGCAAAGGACTTGCCACTCAAAACAACTTACACTCTTTCTCATGAAGATTGATAACCTTCTTTTTAGCTTTTCTCCCTGCCCCCATTTTTTTAAAAAAATGAAGCTGAGCATGGTGGTGCACACCTGTAATCTCAGCAGCTGGGAGGCTGAGGCAGGAGGATTATGAGTTTGACTTCAGCCTGGGCTACATAGCAAGACCTTGTCTCAAAATAAAAATTACAAAAAATATTGAGATTTATTTCACATAAAAGTCAGAGTGTGAAGTTCTGTGGTTTTATATATAGTCTCATCATTGTACCATCACTACCACTTTCTAATTCCAGAACATTTTTATTACTCCAAAAAGAAACTCTATACTCATTAGCAATCACTCCTAATTCACTCTACTCTTAGCCCCTGGAAATCACTGATCTACTTTTACCTCTATGGATTTGCTTTTTTTGGAAAATTCATACGAACAGAATCATGTGGGTTTTTTGTGACTGGCTTCTATCACTTAATATGTTTCCAAGTTTCATCCATGTTGCAGCATGTTGTGTCAGCACTTCACCAACATGACAGAATTCCTAAGAGGAACAATTTAGAAAGAGGAACAGTTTATTTTGGTCCATGGTTTTGGAGGTTTCAGCTCATGGTCTACTGCTTCATTGTGCTGGGCCTGATGGGAAGCAAAACATCATGGAGATGGGAACGTGAGGTGAGCAGCCTCACCTCCTGGAAGCCAGGAAGCAGAGGAGTGAGGAAGGGGCCTGGGGACAAAATATACCATTCAAAGGCACACCCCCAATGACCTACTTTCTTCAACTAGACTCCACCTCCTAGTTTCTGTCATGTTCCAATAACACCATCAAATCATAAATCCATCAATGGATAAACCACTGATTAGGTCATAGCTCTCATGATCCAGTCCCCTTTGAACTGTATTGTAGGACCACCCGAACACATGAGCCTCTGGGAACATTTTATATCCAGAACATAACATACGTGCTCCATTCCTTTTCATCACATTGTATTTATCTGTTCACCAGCTGATGGATAAGTGGGTTGTTTCTACTTTTGGGCTATTATGAAGAATCTTGCTATGAACATGTTTTCAGTTCTTGATGGTATGAAGAAAGGAGACATCTTTTTCCTGAAGTGCATGAGGAAAGCCTGAAAGCAAGGTGATAAAAACCCTTGCTCTGGAGGGCTTGCCTGGGGCCAGTGTGCCTAAGTAGGAACAGAGAGGAAGAAAACAGGTTGGGGTGCAGTGTCTAGAAGAAAAGACCAGGTGTTTGGCCCTTTGTGCTTGTTTGCTCTGGGGAATGCCTGCCCAAGGCAAAAAGAATTCCTACAAGCTTTCTGTAATGGGAATAATCTGGACTTGATGGAAGAAGCAGTGAATGAAGTACTATAACTTTAATATTTACTTTAGAGTAGATTTCTCTAGACTTTTCCCCGTTGTTTCTGTTTCAGGTTACTGAGTTTTTATGATGACTTATAAATAGTGTGTCTTTTGTTTAGGAACCTTACTGGCCTCGATTACTATCAAGCTTGTGCTCATATACACCTTCTGAGTTTGCTAGGCAGGCCTTGTGTCTCAACAAAATCTAAGAGCCAAGTTTCCTCACAGGAACCACAGGGACCTAGGTCAGTGTGATCTCACACTGGGCACAGTCCAGCAGCAGCCTCACTTGGGCTGTGCCCTTGCCACCAAACAGTTCTATTGTATTTTCTCTTGGTGGTATCATGTATATTTTAAAGTATTTTATCTCATGTTTCTTTTCTCTTTTACTTTTTTATCAACTGTACTGATAGCTGTTCTATACAATTCACTTTATGGAGCACAAGAAAATGAGATATGTTCATGATCAAATAGGAAAATAGGGATTAGCATTTGTCACTACTGTAATTAATGAGTTCTGCTTGGCCTCTTTTGGGGAACAGATTTTTTGCATATAAAGGATGGTTGTTCTATGTTAGACAGGAGCACCATTATTTCTAGAAGCATGAAAAGGATATTGAATAGCAAAAAGGGTGGACTGTAGGGAACACTGGTTTTTGGCCTCCCAGCTTCGGCATCTGGAGATTATACCATAGGGGGCAGAGATCAAATCCCATGTCTCCCATTACAGGTTCCAAAATGCCAAATGCTTGACTTCCTAGCTTCCCTTGCAGCTAGGTATGTGCATGTAGGCTAGGCTCAGTCACTGGCAAGCATCTGCCTCCAACTCTGACCACAACACAGAGATGCTGAGAAGCAGGGACTGCATCAGTTGGTTATGGTGAGGTGGCAGCTGCAGGGCTAGGTCTAGTGTGTCCGAGACAGGATGGTCCCAGTGGCATCAGCAGTTCACATTGTGATTAGTGTCTGGGGGCAGTGGCATGGGGTCCTCAGGTACAGGTCTGAGATGGGATTTTAACATTGCTTCTTGCTGAGAAATCGGTCTGGGCTATGACCCCTCATCTGCATCGTCCCTGTTCCTGTCTCTCTCTGGACATTGGCTGTGGCCTCCTAATGAGTCTTCCCTGGCTCTTCTTCTGGCTCAGACAATCCTGTTGGAAGCCCTGGGCAGCCTTGGGGAATTCCTAGAAGCTTCTGTGACAATAACAGGAACCCAGATTCTCAGGGACTAACCCTCCAAGAATCCAAGAGTGCTCATAGCTGAAGATGGACCTGTTTAAGCTGGGGTGGGGGATGGGCAGGATTCGGAGGTTTCCAGAGAAGGGTGTTAATTGTAGCCCAAATAATCATTTTTCTTTCTTCAATAAAACTCCTGGATTTTGGCTGTGTAGAACTGCCACCCAGAATATAGACTTCCTAACTTGCAGCGAGCTACACCTGTATGATTAAGTTCTATATGTAAATCAGGGCCTTCCACACAACTTGGAGGAAATACCTTAAAGGTAAGAGGAAAAGCATTTCCTCCTTTTTTTTGGGGGAGGGCAGAATGTATATGTGATGGTTATAACTGAAACAGCCATTTTGGACCATGTGATGGAAGCCAGAGGTTGAGGATAGTAGAGCAATCAGTTTGGAGGAGTCTGGGTCCCCAGTGACTGTGGAGCCACTGTACTAGCTCTGGACTCTGCCAGTGTTTATGTGAGTGAGAAATAAACTACTTTGCCCCTTACACTTTTACTTTGGCTTTTTGGTGCAGAATTTGATACTTGAAAATGGAATGCTGCTGAGAACATCTAAAATGTGACAATGGCTTAGTGGAATTGGTGGGCCAGCAGATGGCAAAGATATACATATTGTCTTTCATACAATGGTTAAACATTTGATAAAGTGTTATTGGTTGTACGTTGAAAGATGGATCACATGCTGGCAAGCAACAGCAATGGAGATAACAGTGGGAGCCGCAAAAAGTGTGCATGTTGTTCCTCGTTGCTTTTTACAAGGTCCTGTCAAAGTGAGATGAAACAGGGATAGAGCTAGCTAAATTGCAAGAGATGGGAGGCAATCTTGCTTTGTTCTGGAAGGTGCGGTTTGTGGCCTGCACTCATAGTTGATTAAAATCATGAAGTGGTGAAAAGACCAATTGCTTTTGTCCTCCAAACTGCAACTAGTAACAGTAGTGGCCTCTAAGGAGGAAGAAATGAGGCTGGACAGCCTCCAAGACTTTCCTGCCAGGAGGTGTGAAGCAGGCAGCCCCCAAGGTCAGATCGAAGGGGATGCCTGTCCACAAAAGTTTTTTTTCAGATGGCCTCAAGGTGACCATTTTTAATTTGAAGTGTAAGCACAGCATGGAACACAAATCTGGACCAGACCCTTGGCTGTGGGTAATTCATGGAGTTTTATTGGCAAAGAAAACACAAGCCTGATCTCCCAGAACATTGTAGGGACCCTAGCAGACTTCTACAAAAGCTGTGCTGTCCCCAAGGCCACCCTCTGCAGTCCCACCTCCTTGTATATGGCCATGGAGGGACAAGGATTCTCATCCAGAGAGCAGAATTGGAGTATCAAGTGCTTGTTCAAGGGACTGGCTGCTGCCAGCGTGTCTCCACTGCTCCTATGTAGTGGGGCTTGCTGACCATGTTGGGTTTCCTGTTCTCTTGGCTCACAAGTTTCAAAGGTTGTTTCCTGTTTCCTGTTTCTAGTCCACTACTGTTTATGAGCTATGTAGGCAGAGGAACTTGTAGGTTTTGTTTGTTTCCAGTGCTGGGGATCGAACCCAGCATCTTGTGCACGCCAGGTGAATGTGTCTTTTAGTTTTTAAGTCATTAGACCACTAAAACCCACCTAGGGTACAGGGAGAAGACTGCGAAATCACCTCAAAGTGATTTTACCTTATCTCCATGCTGTAACTAGATGTGGTTTGTATTGTTCCCTTGGAGAGAGGAGGAAGGGCTCTATGTGAAGAAAAAAGCATGGCCAAAGGGTTGAGCTATGACAAGACTCCACCGATTGTCCCATAAAATTATTGTTTCTCAGAACCAGAACCCTGAATTTGAATTAGGTATGTGGTTTCTTAGAATAAAAACTACTTCACACAAAGTATGGCCTTGTGATTAAGTTCTGATCAATGAGATGTTTAATATCCAGGTAGTGTCCCTAAATGCAGGGGTCATGATTTTCTCCTCCCCTTCCTCCATCCTGCTGGCTGCCATGTGCATGTGGCTGGGCTGCCACCTTGGACCTTGAGGTAGAATCTGCATTCTGAGGATGGCAGAGCCACAAGTTGGGAGGTACCTGGGACTCTGCTGATCATGGATCCACCTGGAAGATTGGATGATGCAGGATAAGCTTGTACTTTCTGCAAGTTACTGACGTCATGACAGTGGAATCTAATTCTGATCAAGAATTTGCCCGAGGTGAAGGCTGAGACAAATACTGTGTAACCAGAGGGCAGATGATATGGACAGGGAGCATTCTCCCCAACAAGAGTTGATATTGGTCTGGGTGGGGGAACACTGGCACAAATCAGATACTCTTTTAAGAATAAAAATGCCAACAGACAATAATAGTATTGCATAGCTTCAATGTTTTTATATTGATCAAACTGTTTTTCAGTAGAGTCATGGACAGAGCAGGTTAGAGTGAAAAACATTCCACATTTACAGAAAAAAAAATATTGCTGGTCAACTAAGATACTTTTCAAAACAACATGGCCTAACATGATCCTTTGGTTGCTCTGAATGGAACTTGAGCTGTCAAGATGGCGAGACAGCTATCATCATACTCCCTGGGTTTGGATCCCCAGGCTGAGATCACACAGACCTTGCCATCTTTAGTGAGGCTGTTCTCAGCCCAGATGACAAGTGAGAACCAGAGGGCGGCAATCCTTGTCTGTACATTCAACAGTGCCACAGTCTGAGACAATCTCTTGAGGCCAAGTCACAGAAATGGGATACACCTCTCTCTGGCAGTTATAGATTTGGTTAAGAATTTAGCTGTGTTTCTTTGGAACATCAGAATTCTGAGAATGGTCAACATTGAGCTCATCTAGTCCAGCCCAATTGTTCTCTTCTACAGAAAAACAAACGGAGGGCTGAGGGCGACATGTCTTGCCTAGGTCCAGGGCTGGATGATTCTTGTCTTGTATTAATTTTTCCCCACTGATGCTGCCTCTTTGCTGCCTCTGGAGGATGAAGAGGCCACTGCTGCCTTCAAACGATAATTTCTGAGTAACATAAAAAGGTCAACCAGGAAGGAACACAGTAGCAACAGCATCTATACTAATCTGAAAGCAGATTTAACATAAATTACTGTGGCAGGAAATCAAAACCTGGTACAAATTTGTGATCCAGTCACTCTATGTCCCCCACTTCAAACCAAACTGAGATGAAACTTTTTCTCTGGAAAGTCAAAACACCAAGCGCAGGTTCTAGAGAGTGATACCAGCAGGGAACCCGTCCTGATCCAGTCAGCACATCAGTGTGTCTAATTAGATCTTTTGGAAGGCACCAGAATGTAGGATGTAAATGTCTTTTCCATTTACATCCAGCCAAACTTCCCAGGCACAATATTTACCTTGATTCTGAGGTAATTCTTTACTTAAGATGAACAAAAACTTAACAGTAATTGCTAAAGTGCATAAAGTGATGAAACAGGCATCTTGAGCTACTGATTTTAACCAGTAATATCCATCTACTTTACTTGTATATTTTGCTCCTTTAGATAAATTTTTTGTTGTGTCCTTCCCAGTATTTAGTTCATAGGTCTTGTTCCTGGATCTGGATCTGAAATTTTAGCCCACGCAGTGGCAGAAAAAGGATGACTGCAATCTTTCTAAGCTTTTTAGAAATTTATGTAATCATTTCTGCAGCCACATTAAATAATATATTTTTTTAAAAAAAACCTCCAACCTCCAAGGACACTTAGACTTTTCAAACTTTTTGCACATGGTATGGTGATGCATTTTTATTAAATGGCAATGATTTGCCAAATATCTTGGTGCCATTTAAATTTAGCTGGCATTCCTGTCTCCTGCTCTTTCTGGTGCTTTGCTGAGAGAATTTTTCTGAGTCCAAGCTGAATAAAGGTACCAGTGTGATATCCTTTGCCAGCACTGTTCTATAAAAGTCCAGCAGATTCTACTTTTGTTTGATGTGTTTTGGGGTCAGAGAAGGCAACTTTTGCAAGTACTGGTAACTTGTACATACCAGCATTAGTTCATATTCTAGCTGGTGGATTGTCCTATCGATAGCATGATCTTTTTCAGTCCTCATGTTCAACTTCAAGTATTAGGTATTATTTCTCTTATTATACAGACAGGGAAAACAGAGGACATCCAGATAACAGCTACTGTACGGAGGCTGAGAGTTAGTGTTGAGGGGGATCAGGAACCAAACCTCCCAGCCTTCATCCAAACTTTCCAGCAGTTTCTCGTTACACAGCACAGGGTTATGACACTGGCCATCATCTTCTTCCTATCCATGTCATTTAGTAGTAACATATGCATGGGGAAAAGACAGGAAGTAGGGAAGCAGATATACTGGGTCTGCAGATAAAGAACCTTTAGAAACCTGGCCCCCTCCGGGTAAGTCCTTAGCCATCTCACAATCAGCAAACAATTTAATTGGTCCAGTGTCTGCTAAATATCAAAATGGCTTCA
Source organism: Pedetes capensis (assembly GCA_007922755.1). Classification (NCBI taxonomy): domain Eukaryota; kingdom Metazoa; phylum Chordata; class Mammalia; order Rodentia; family Pedetidae; genus Pedetes; species Pedetes capensis. The sequence goes on along the minus strand of VMDO01000017.1, from coordinate 257,394 downwards.
TCTGTATACACTATAATATGAAAGCATCCTTTTTCTATAAACACCACTAAGAACCTGGCTTAGCTTCCTCTTCTAGATACACAAAAGCCGCTATTTAAAAATACCACATTAAAATGTTTATGTAATTTATTTTCCTTAAATAATAATTTGCTACAATCCTGTCACAAATTAAAAAAAAATTAACACAGTATTCATAAAGGCAGAATTCTTTAGGACAATCAAAATCATGGATACTTAGAATAAATTAACATCAAATGGTGTTTATATTCAGATAGTCTGATCCTTTCTTTTGAAATGAAATGGAGACCACTGTAACTGAGGGTGAATGCACACGTTTGTTCTTCTCTACAGAGACTCATTCTTTATATAAACTCAACAGTAATCTGAATCAAGTTGGGAATGCTGAGAAACACTCACCCGTGGGGGTGCGCACACCCATCCACCACACACATACCCGCTGGGCACCCTGGAGAAGCAGGGCTCCCATGGGCACTTGCCAGAAGGTCTTTTCTCAGCAGGGCCAAAGATTTTGAATATTTTGATGCTATCACCCCTCCCTGCCAGGAAAATCGTCTCGTTTCAAGTGAGACAGCTTGAAGTAGCAGCAATCCGGGTAGGAGATTCAGTAGTCAGCGGTGCCAGTCCTGGCGTGTGAGTATACAGTAAGAGGCAAGCAGAGGCAAGAGATGCACCTGCTTCTAAAACTAGGCTATAGGCTCACACTGAGAGTCTGGTTCTCAGTGCCTCAGCTGAGAATTCCCCTGAACATACAAGAATCCGGCACTGGGTGTGAACCTGCAGAGTAATGCGGGGCAAGCGGGGCCATGTGGACGGCATCCTCCGGGACACGCACATTGAGAGAGATGGGAGAGGCCAAGGGGTGGTACATTCATCAGGGCTTCCTTGGCTTCAGGGGCACAGGAAGCTCAGCCCTCAGAGTCCTACGCACATCAACACCCGAGCGACCCTAAATGTCCATATACCATCTGGCGTCTGCGAGGCCAGCAGCACTGTGGTGTCCCCTCTCAGTTGCCCAAGGGTAGCCGACGGGGATGGTGATGTTTAGGGAGGAGGGGATTCAGACAGGCCCCAAACTGAGATCACCTTTTGCTTATTTCTCTCTGGGCCTAAAGAAGCCAGGGTTGCATGCGGATCTACACCAGTTCTTATGTACAGGATACCTTTTCTACAGAAATTTAAAGTGCCTGGGTTCAAATGTGCTCATCCCTTTCCCACAGCAACCGGGTTCCTCTTGGGGCCTCCGGAGAAAGGCACGTCCCCCTCTTTTTAGGAGGATGCCCTGGGGAATGAGGAATGAACACTTCACAGTGCTCCTAACTGGGATCCAGCCGCTGGACCAAGCCTTCTTCATACACACGAAGAACTGCTTCACACACAAACTTGTACTGGCTCTGGAAGAAAAGAAAGCCGTCAAGTGTGGCAGCCCCAGGCGTGCTGCATCGAGCCATGCACACAGGGATCTTCACGCCATTTATAACCATCCCTGAGTCCCAACTCCGGGCCTTGCACCGGGAAAGTGTGAGGTGAATTCAATTCCTACACAGGGGGAGGAGGGTTGCACCTGGGGACGGTGGGCAGAGGGACATGGACACATGGCCAAGGGGGAGCTGGCCACCTGGGCAAGAGGGGGAGCCCAGGCCCTGGGGGTGGCCACGTGAGTGGAGGATGGCCTGTTCTGAGAGGCAGAGTCAGGACCCTGCAGTCTTGACCTGGAACACATTCACATACCCACACACATGGGCTGGGATGGGGTTGTGGGGCACCTTGTGTGCGACAAGGGGTCTAGATTTTTGTCTTAAAAAGGAGAGCCACTGAATGATGCTCAGCAGGATGTGGTTCTACACACAGTTGTCCCCCAGTATCCATCAGAGACTGGCTCTAGAATCACCTGTGGACACCCATGTGCACAGATGCTCCAGTCTTCATATAAAGTGGCAGTGTTTGCATAGAACCTCACAGATCTTCCTGTGACTTGAAGTCACCTTTACATACTTATAACAACTAATACAATGTAAGTGGCTACTTGGTATTGTTTAGGGAATAATGACAAAAGAGGAGTCTGCACATGTTTGGCACAGATGTAAATCTTTTCCTAATATTTCGGATCTGTGACTGGCTAAATCTTTAGATGTGGAACTCACAGATATAAAGGGCTGACTGTATAACAACCACTTACAAAATATATTTTAGAGAAGTGTACAAAGGAAAAACCAAAAGCATTTAGATGGAGCTTCTCCAGCTAGGAAAATCTACTAAGGTGATGGGCTCTTTCTGCTTAACCAGTGCAGAGGTTTTCCATACTACAAGGTAGAAAACAGCCTTAAGTAGAGAAGCTAATCTTTTTCTCTCAGCCAGACTTCCTGGGTACAAACTAAGCTAAAGCTAGTAGGGCTCAAAACCTACTAGGGAAATCTTTGAAACTTTGTCCACAAGCCTGTGATGACACACAGCTGGGTGGCACTCAAGAGCCTCTGCTCCTTGCTTGGTTAACTCCTTTTTACCTCCCCCACCCCTGGGGTGGGGTTGCCCAGGAGGCCATTCCTCCAGGAAGCGTTCTTTGTCTTTGAAACTCTGCTTTAGATACTCTTCCAGCATGTTCTCACACAGCCCTGACACTTTCCCCATCCCAACTCAGATTCACAAAGGGCTAAGCCAGTTCTCCTACTGGATACAAGCTTGGGTGTCTCCTACTTGCACAATTGTCTGCTGAATAAATGAAAGAACAAATGTGGAAAGATCCCCAATGTGCACATGGGGAAACTGAGGCTTGGACAGAGGTTTCAGGACCATCTGAAGATCACCCAGTGTGTAAGGAAGACCAAATCATGTTCTTCCTACACCGTCACACTGTCCCTCTTGCAGTTCTGGGATACAACCCAGAGATTTCCTCTTGAGGGTGGGCATGACATAGTCAGGTGATATCCCAGAGGACAGAGGTAAAGGGAAACCCTTACCAATCTTGCCTTCCTTTAAAGGACAATGATGGGCTGGTGGTTCATTGGTGTAGAATGCAAGTGGGGCTGTTCCCTGGCAGAGAGGCAGGTGTGGTAAACTAGAGGCAGCAGATGCTGAGGGCTACACAATGCAGGCCAGATGGGCATGGACTCTGGACTTGTGGATCATCTAACAAGCTCTGTGACCTTGGGCATGTAACTCAGTCTCCTTGAATCTCAGTCTCTTAAAAAAGCCTGTTCCGAGCTGGGTGCAGTGGCACATACCTGTAATCCCAGAGGCTTGGGAGAGGGAGGCAGGAGGATTACAAGTTCAAGACCAGAGGCCGTCTGCATAACTTAGCGAGACCCTGTCTCAAAAAGTAAAAAAAAAATGGGCTGAGGGTGCAGCTCAGTGGTCCAGCACTTGCAGAGCATGCAAGCATGAGGCCCTGGGTTCAACCGTCCACTACCACAAAAACAAAACAAAACAACAACAACAAAAAAACCCAAAAACGCCTGTTCCAGTACAAGAGCTCAGGACGTGTCAACCACTGTTATTTTTACTAGTGTATTTCTACTCACTGATGTCTGCACCATCATGGCGCGTTGGTCTCGCATTTTCCGGACAATATCCAGCGGGTAAACAGGCAGGTTCCTTTCGATTAAGCACATGGCTGTTTCCATAGTAACCAACACGCCAGTTCGACCTATTCCAGCACTGGAGTAAGGAGAGAAGCAGAGACTCAGGATTTGTCTGGGCAGCATGTCTCTGTGGCCCAGTGGAACCCCTAACCGTATCCATGTTTACTCAGAGGGAGCCCTGCTCTTGGCCTTCAAGAATGCAAAGCACAGCCAGATGTGGTGGTGTTCTCAGGAGGCCGAGGGAGGAGGATCATGAGTGTAAGGCCAATCTGGGCTACATAGTGAGACCTTGTTTCACACAAAACAAAACAAAAACAAAAAAACACAACAAACCCAACCCAACCCAAAAAAACCCAAACATAAAGCAAAAACCAGATGTCCTCTCAAGTTGGCAGAAAAAGGCTATCCTCACAGATCCTGAGGCTGTGATTTAACAATGAATGTAAAGAAACCCACTGTCAGGTGTAAAACCCATCCATTTTTATTTGTATCTGCTATGAAGGTCAGTGGACTTTAGGACAGAGGGAATTGTGGGTGGAACTTTCCTCTTCAGCTCAGAGCTACACTCATATCTCATGTTTATGATTTCATAAAATTTCCAATATTTTGAAATCATGAAAAAATACACAGAGCTTTTTTATTTTTATTTTTCCTCCTGTACTGCGGATGGAACCCAGGGTCTCATACATACTTTGCAGAGCTCTCCCACTGGCTGGACCTCCAGCGCATATTTTATTTTTTGTTTTGAGACAGGGTCTCACTAAATTCCACAGCTATCCCTGGCCTCGGACTTGTGATCCTTCTGCCTCAGCCTCCTGAATGGCTGGGATTACAGGTGTGAACCACTGTACCTGGCTACACAGAGCTTTGTAAGAGCAGATAGCTTTGTGGAATTTACGGCAGGTTTGGTGTCTGCTGATTTCTCCAGGCTTTCCCTGAGGTGTACAAGTGTTAAAAACAAAATGAAATAGGTCATAGCACCTGCAGTGAACTAAGACGGGCTCACTGTCCACCCTCAGGGACCTCATACAGTTCACAAATTCTAGGAAGTCTGAGGAATCATTGGGCACGCCATGGTCAGGCCACGCAACGTACTGGAGATGGGTCACGGCATGCTCTTCACCAGTCTGTGGAAGATGTGGTGGCTTCAGTGAATCAATCAAGACAGTAGGCCCTACCCCAGACCCCAGCCAGCCAGTTAGGGTGGCATTGTCCCCAGTTTTTTCTACCATGCACATAGTTCTGCTGTGGCTCCTGGCAACTTCTGCCACCCTCTGACTCTCTCCCAGGACACCTATCCTCTCATGTTTAGCTCTGGCCAACTCCCCCAGCACTGCCTTCCCAACCTCTTTTATCTAAAGTTATTTCTTCCATTTGGTCCTGTGGCACTTGCGATTAGGGGCACAGACATTGGCTCCACACACATATATCACTATATCACTACATATGAATGTGTGTGTGTATATACACACACACACATACATATACATATATTTACTTATACATATTTGTAGGGCTAGGGTTTAGCTCAGTTGGTAAAGCGCTTGCTCTGTGTGCTCTAAGGCCCTGGGTTTGATCCCTAGCACTGCAAAAATGGGAGAAGGATGGCAGCCCACTCCCAAAAAACAATCCAGAAAACAATCAGCCACTGAAAATCCTACGAATAGCAGGGAAGTACTGATATAATGCCGGGCATGGCACAGTATCAGTGAGTGTTTCGTTCTGTTGTACGTAGGGTGGCTATACGTCAGACCCGACTTGATGGCACACAACAACCACATATACACTTGTATGTGCACACACATACACATTTTTTGTGGTGCTAGAGATCAAACTGAGGGCCTTGTGCATGCTAAAAACACATACTACTACTGACCTTCACCCTCAACTCCTTTATATGCGTGTGTGTGTGTGTGTGTGTATGTATCAAAAATTTATATGATCTGAAGAGAAATGCATGCATGAGTGTGTAGGTAAAATATATGAACAGGGTATAATACATATCAAGTTTACCATTTCTTAAGTGTAAGGTTCAGGGGCATTAAGTATATTCACAATGTTGGGCAACTATCACCTCTATTTCTAGAACTTTTTAAAAAATCACCCAAACATAAACTCTGTAGCCATTATAATGTAACTCTCCATTCTCTCCTTTCCCTTAATCCCCGGCAAATGCTGTTCTCCTTTCTGTCTCTAGGAATTTGACTATTCTAGGTACATCATATAAACAGAATACTAAGTATGTGTCCTTTGACTGGTCTCTTTCACTTGGTATAATGTCCTTAAGGTTCTTCATCTGTGTTGTAGCATGTGTCAAATGTTCTCTCTTTTGAAGGCTCAACAGTACTCCCTTGTGCAGACACACCCATTGTTTCTCCATTCATCCCTCCACGGATGCTGGGCTGCTTCCCCTCTTGGCCAACGTGAATAGTGCCACTGTGCACTTTGGAACTGGCTCTCTGACAAGGACACTTGTGTGTTTACTGACCTGACCGCCAGGTGAGGACAAAGCCCACCTGGATATCAGGCCCCACCTGGGACCACAGGGGCTACTTACTTTGCACCTGGCCCTCAACTGTGGCCCCTCAGACCCACTCACCTCAGTGTTTGTGACCAGCATTTCTCGGGACACGTAGGCAATGGTGCAGTCCTCTGACTGGCACTGGATGTGGAAAAGGCCGTGGTCCATGACGCTTGGGGGATCGGGCCAGTACTGGTGACATTTGGTCTGTAAGAAACCACTGAGTGTGGGTCAGCGTCTGGGTGGGGAGTGCGCGGGAGCAGTGAGCCACAGATAGGCAGACTGGACCTGCCTGAGCGCCCGCCATGCACCCAGCAGGAGCTGACAGGAGAAGAGAGCCTCAGGTGAGGCCCATCTGCAGTGTCTGTGTTCAGGGGTGGGGCACAGAGGGGGCCTCCCTCCCCTTTAGAGATGGGGGTGCAGTGGGCCTGCCAGGGGCCTGGCAGCCTGGGGCTGTGGCCTGCAGGAGGAGGACAGGACTTTCTCTCCAGGTTAGTTCACTGGAGACATAGCAGAGGCCTCCAGCTTAGGCCTGGGCTCCTTCCTCCTATCAGGAGGACCCAGGACCCCTAGGCCCCTTCTCTGTTCTCAGCAGCCCCTCCAATCACAGCCCTCTGCCTTCCACCTCACCAGCATCTCAAGTAGAAGCCTTGAGGCCCACACGTGGGTGTCAGGCAGGGCTTCCTGGAATCATCCTCCTTCACCTGTCTGCCATCTGACTTCTAATAAGCCACCAACTTTCTGATTCTCACTAGAAAGGTGGGGCAGTATCTGCCTGCAGAGGGCATGCAGTACTGAGCTCAGGTCAGCGGTGGCCATTGTTACTGCTGTTATGGCTCTATGTCAGGCTCTACATCAACTGCGTAAGGGGCCCAGAGATTCCTCAAAAACCCTGATTCAGGAAATCTCCCTCCCCAGGCTGAGATGAACATCCCTTTTCATGTGGGCAGCAACTCCTAGGTCCCCAGATCTTTCACAGAAAATTCCCTCTGGAGCCAAAACGCCCTACAGAGCAGGCAAGAAACCTAGAGCTCAGGAGACTCAGTGATTTGCCAAGGCCACAAGCTCCTGTGATAGTCTAGCACCTGTCCTGAGGCACACCACAGTGTCTTTCAATATGGCTGTGGCTTCTCCACTGCCACCACCTCCCCATATTCTAGTCCTCCTTTCAAATCCTGCTGCTTCTTCCATAAACCACTGTAGCTCCTGCTTCTGAGCCAAATGCAGTTACACTGCTCATTCATCATAGTTCCTGTCAGTCAAGTTTTGACTAACCTTTTTCTTTTCTTCTTTTTCTTTTCTTTTCCCTCCCTCCCTCCCTCTCTCCCTTCTTTCTTTCCTTCTTTCCTTCCTTCCTTCCTTCCTTCCTTCCTTCCTTCCTTCCTTCCTTCCTCTCTCTCTCTCTCTCCCCCTCTCCCTCCCTTTCTTTCTCTCTCTCTCTCTCTCTCTCTCTCTCTCTCTCTCTCTCTCTCTTTCTCTTCCTTTCTTTCTTTCTTTGCAGTACTGGAGGCCTGAACCCAGGGTGTTGCACATACTTTTTAGGCACTCTACTTCTGAGCTGTACCTCCAGCCCCCTTTTAAATTTATCTTGAGAAAGGGTCTTGTTAAGTTATACAGGCTGTCTCTGGCCTCAAGCCTGTGATCCTTCTGCCTCAGCCTCACAAGTTGCTGTGATTACAGGTGTGTGTCACCATGTGCACCTACACTTTTTCTTTTTTTTTTTCCCAAGGAGAAGATCTCAGTTGCTCAGGCTGGCCCCAAACTTCTGGGCTCAAGTGACACTCCCCAGCCTCTGGAGAAGCAGGGACTACAGAGAGTTCCCAATGTACCCAGTGAAAAAAAAAAATTTCCGCAAGCCTAGAGATGTACCAAGGGCTGGGATTTAGCTCAGTTGGTAGAGCACCGCTCTGCAGTCTCTGAGGTCCCAAGTTCGATTCCCAGCACCACAAAATGGGAGAAGGACGTGGCAACCCACTCCCAAGGCAATCCCGAAAACAATCTGCCATTGAAAACCCTGTGAGGGTCGCTATGAGTCGGACATGACTTGATGGCACCTAACAACAACAACAACAGAGTTGTACCAACATAAGTAAAAACTGCCTTTGTTTACAGTGAAAGTGGTATAACCAACAGACACGGCGAAGGCTTTTCTAGCCGTATTTCCAAATGTCACAGTGAATATCTGAAATTAAAGTATGCTGTGGGAAGGTTGGGGTTGGGAACAGTAAATGTGGGTATTATGGTTAGGAGCCACTTCCCAACCTTCCTTAGACATGAACTCTGTCACCTCAGCTGAAAAAGAGGCAAAAATCCCTTCCCTGCAGGTTCCCAAGGGTCCTGCCCACAGGTAGCTAGGTGAAGATACTCTCTGAAAGTGATCCACCTGTGCAAGCAGAGCCACACACGCCTGCACTCCTGGATATCTTCATTCTACAGTGAATGTGACTAGAACTGCACTTCCTCTTCCCTCTGAGCAAATGTGATATCAGGTTTACATGGATCTGAAAGCGCTGGGGATACAGGAGAAGAGTAAGACATCTGTGGAGATCCTGGGTTTCAATCCTGGTTCAAAAGATCTACCAACCCATTGTGTGGTCTTGGGCAAGTTATTGAGCTTCTCTGAGCCTATTTCCATAGAATTAGTAGGAGTGGGGGCAGTGATGCTAAAGCCTTGTATCTTTTGAATAGTATACGGTAGGCACTGTGGCGAGTGCTTTTCATGGACATTATATTATCTTGGTCTCAAAACCACCCCCTGAGGTAGGTACTGTGATTGTCTCTGTTTTGCATATGAGTAGACCAAGGCTCAGAGAATAAATGAACCTGGGTCTGGTCACAGGTACAGGAATGGGACAGAGCCAGAACCCAGCCAGGCTGAAAGTATCTCTGCCAGGCTGCAAGGACCGACCAGGTAGTATGTGCAAAGGCCCTGGCACTGTAGATAGGGAAGGCACCAAAGGACAATGGGTAGTGTAGCCAGTCAGATGGGGTGCTGGGGATAAAACTCCAGGCAGATGTCACCAGAACTCAACACTTTCTCCTCAGGGATTCACAGGCTGAGTGGGGACAGTTTCTCTCCTTCTAGTCCCAAGCTATCTGGTGGCTCAGTGAAGATGAAGATCTAGGAAGGGGAAGGACTGTTGAAACAGCTTTGGAAAGGAAATGCTTGTGGGGACCTAAGGAAACATTGCTGAAGGCTGGGCTCCCTGTGGGGGGAGGGTGATATCTCAGAAACAGGGACCAGATGGGAGTTTGGGGACCAAGGTTAGGAGGCTTATTGTGAAAAGCTTGCTTTCTTGCTTATTTGGTTGGTCAACAAACATCCCTGGGGAGGTTGTGATGAATCAGACATGGTATGGCATTGTCCCCAAGGTGCTCTGAAATCTGGCAGCAGTCATGAATAGGCAGGAGAAGAGCCAGAGCTGTGAAGCTGTGTCATGCAGGAGGTGGGGTGGCCTGGACAGTGGGGACAGGAAGCTCAGCACTGACAGCCTCGGGTGTTCTGCAGGTGGGTGAGGCAAGAATGGACCATCTGGGAGAGGGAATGGGACACACAGGGTAAAGAGGTACCTTGTACCTAGGGAACAATAGTTCAACACAATCCCACAGAATGTGCAAGTTGGTCTGGGGAGCAGGGATTGGAAAGGCTTTGCTCCAAGCACTTAAGGAACAACCACAGGGGCTGGGCAGGAAAATACACGACCAGCTTCACCCTCTGGCAAAGTCCAGCTGAAAGCTCTGCCCATGGCCAGAGTGCCTTTGGGAAGGGGCTGGGTCAGCGGGCTACCACTGGGGTGGCTGCTGCTCCTAGGAGGGAAATGCAAAGGCTCTGAGAGTAGGCGGAGGTGCAGAGACAGAGGAGAGGACAGAGAGGCAGTTGCAGAGGGCAGTCAGCAGTAGTGGGCCATGGAGAATGGATGTGGGAAGGGATTGGAAGGGAGAAGCTGAGACCCACCGGATTCCTGGCTTGAATGGCTGAGCAGACATGCCCCTCTGTGCTGGGTGGTGGGCTCAGGGGGACAGGCTGTGCGTGTGCATGTGTGTATGCATGTGCACGTATACAAGTGGGGCTGGTGGCTCTGGATTCACTTCATGTGAAGACACTATCCACAAGTGAGCAGCTGTGTTTAGGGTTCAGGAGATGCAAGAGGTCAGTGCCCAGGTCCATTTGCTGGACCACGCAGAGGGCAGGACAAAACCTGACTCAGAAGGAAGTTCCCTGAGAAGCCACAGAAGCCCTGTGTGCACTTTACCAACCACAGTATGGTTATGAGACAACGAGACCAAAGGCGCTGCCAGAGCTCTGTGCCACCACAAACCCCTTCCTGGCATCCTCATGACAATCTGTGGCTCCAGCTCTTACTCAGAGAAAACCCATTGGCCTCTGGTCCAGTGAGTTGAGGACAATGGGATCCAGAGCCACTACCTCCTACAGAACACTTACCACGGGGCAGACCTCAGGTCTAGGAAAGTTCATCCTTAATTCTCAAAATGTCCCAAGAGATAAATGAGGCTACCTCCTTCCTAGTGATGAGGAAACTGAGGCTCAGAGTCCTGTTCAAGGTTACGGAGTTAAAAGCGAGAGCTCCAGGACCAAATGCTTCCTCTGACCCCAACCCTGTACCTGTCATATCTGGCAGGCCAGGAAAGAAGATTATCCAAGGTATTCATATATAGAGGTAAAATATAATTCTTCTCCCTAAAGAAACATCTGATAGAAGGCAGGGAGAATGAGTTTTCCAACTGAAAAGTGATTTCTCCAGGAAGAAATCCTGAAGGCTCAAGGGACAGCGCAGTGACAACCACTGTGGGTGGAAATGGAAGAAGGGAGAGATCAAAGTGACCCCGCAGGCAAGTGTCTCACTGAGCACTGGGAGATTCGAGGCTTTGAAGGCGGCTTCCTCTGCACTTGCAGACTGCAGTGCAGCACACAATGGGGTGGGGCCTCTGGCCAGCACACACCTGCTGGGATTCCCACTCTCCTACACACACAATATGGGAAAAACTAACGGGATGTGCTGGATAGTTCATCTCTTGGAAAAACAGAGAGGTAAAGCTATTTGGCTGCAGTGACCGACTTCTGATCTGGAAGAACTTGGGATGTTAGGGAGGGGACAAGGATGAGACAGGGACTATAGGACAAATGGCATGAATCACTTGAAAGTCTATAATAGTAGAGGGGTAACATGCACCCTGGATTTTGGAAGAACAGTTTTCTAACAAATGGTAAACAGGACAGTAAATTCCCAGGGCCACAGATGCTGAATGGAAGGCTCCAGTGCGGCGTCAAGCGAGATGGGAATCTAAGGCAGGAAACCCATGGAGTGCAGAATGGGTTCGGCTAGGAAGAAAGGGCTGAGAAACAAAGAAATGTGCCGGGGTGGCACAGACACCTCCCATGAGCTCGGGTTTAGAGTGGGCACCAACAAGAGAGAAGGGGACAGTAGCAGCTCAGAGCAAGACCTATAAAAGTGGATAAAGGAGGGTGAGGCCTCACGGATGGCAGAAAGGGATTTTTCTCCTGAGTTGGAACAGGCAGAGTAAGGAAAAGAAGGGAGTTGCCATCGGGGGTGGTTCATCTGTCACCACTGGTCCTGCGGGGGCTCCCTTTCCTCTGAGAAGAGTGAGTTCCAGCTGGAAAGGGGAGAGTGAATTTTCAAGGGAAAGCAGCTTGACACAGACAAGAAGGCAGAGGCAGTGCTGAGCTGCTGAATGGATTCAGGCGTTGGCTCTAAGGAGTCGCATCATGAGCTCCTCTACACATTGCTCCTGAGAAAATCCAGAGCATTCTTGCCCAAAGAGAAATGGGACCACGGGCAGGCAGACAGAACCCAATGGGACAAGGCTAAAGGCTTGATGTCTGCTATCTACAAAACACCAGGACTGCCCAGATTGTGTAGGGTGCCTGGGGGCACGTTAGGTTGGGTCTGCATTAGGCAACACAGAGCTGCATGGAGGGAGAATGATTTTTTTTTCCTCAGGCAGTATTTCTGACTGTGCCTCTGAGGAAGCCTCAGTGTGGATCTGAGGCCGCTTTAACATTACCTCCTAACAGAAAACTACAAATAGAACTGCCATACGACCCAGCTATACCACTACTGGGAATAGCCCCAACGGAGATAAGGCATCATACCACAAAGACATATGAATATCTCCATATTCAATGGAGCACTTTTCACAATAGCAAGGACATGGAACCAACCGTGGTGCCCATCAACAGATGAATGGATAAAAAAAATTATGGTACATATACACAATGGAATACTACTCAGCAATAAAAAAAATGAAATAATGTCGTTTGCAGCAAAATGGATGGAACTGGAGAACATCATCTTAAGTGAAAAAACACAAGCACAAAAAGAGAAATATCATATGTTCTCAATCACATGTGGGAGCAGAATCTTACTTAAGGTAAGAAGAAATCCTATACGTAAGCTGATATATAAAAATGCCCAATTAAACTTAGTGAAGAAGAGAAAATATAAAGAGTAGAAAGAAGGAAGGAGGGAACTAGCAAAGGGAAGTGAAGATTGTGAAAAGTGGGATGGGGAAGAGAATCAATGCAGAGGGATAAAAGGGGAGAGGATAATCTCAATGTAATTGATGCAACTTCATGAGTACATTGGAAAAATTATTGTTGTTAAGTGCCGTTGAGTCAGTGTTTGACTCACAGCGACCCTATGTACAAAAGGCAAAACACTATTGTTAGTGCTTCTTTGCTATTTGTAGGGTTTTCATTGGCTGATTGTTTTTTTGGGAATGGGTTGTCTGGTCCTTCTCCCAAGCCTATAGTTCCTGGGTGTTCCCAGTTGGTCTCCCATCCAAGTACTAACCAGGCCCAACCCTGCTTGGCTTCTGAGATCTGATGGGATCGGACACCACCGTGGTATGCCTGCAGGCCTAATTGGAAAAATATGGGAATAAAACCCAAATACGCATTTGAGTTTTACTACATATTAGTCATAAGGCTCCATAAACCTTGTAGGTTTATAAAAATGTAACCAAAAGTGATGTAATAGTTGCATAATGAAAAAAGCCAATGCTGTATTACTCTGTACCCCCTCATCGTGTGTGTGTGTGTGTGTGTCTGTGTGTGTGTGTGTGTGTGTGTGTGTGTGTGTGTGTGTGGTACTGGGGGGGTTGAACCCAGAGTCTCATGCATGCATTGCAAGTGCTTCACCACAGAGCCACATCCCCAGTCCATTTTTTTACTCTTTTCTCCTGAGACAGTCTCACTAAGTTATGTAGGCTGCCTCTGGCCTTGAACTTGTGATCCTCCTGCCTCTGCCTCCAGAGTTGCTAAGATTACCAGGTGTGCACCACCGCACCCAGCTGCTTTTTGTATTTTTATAAATACCTTCTGTTTATGGTAAATGATACTGGACTTACATTTAAGAAACAGCTTTTGAGGGAAATTTGTTAAAGTAAAAAAAAAAAAAAAGGTGAATCAACCTAAAGAAAAATAATAAGACTACAAAAGAAATATACAACTGTTTTGGTAAGAGATATTAAGGTGGCACCCAAACTACTACTTCTGCTACAATTGGCTACTTCCATATAATACATGCTGTGTGCAACACACTCTCCCAAGAGGCTACCTGTATTAACTCATTTAATTCCCACACAATCCCACTAGAGGTGTGCTATTGTTATTCTATTTTATACAGTTCATGAAGTGCCCAGATAGGAATTGGTAATGCCAGAGACTGAACTCACAAAGTATAGCTTTAGGGTCTGCCTCTTACCCACTACATCGCCTAACCAGATAGCTCCAGGCACATTAAAAAAATGGAGAGGATAGTACTGTGAATTGGCTGAGGGGACTGAGGCTCCCTAAGTTCATAAAAGGCTCAAATCATTTCATTTCTTACTAAAATAAAAACAGACAAAAAAGAGATTTCCAGACAAAGAGGTGAGGTGATGTTATAGAGCTGTTGCATAGTGATTTCAGCCAAACCTCAGTCTCTCATGGTAACTGGGTAGACAAGATGGAGAAATGAGAGGAGACCACAGCAGAGCTACCAGGATTAACAAGTGCTCCCCAAAGTGTGCCCTCAGTGCCTCTGACAAAGAGCATTAAGGAGGAAGCTTCTTTTGTCTCTTTGGGGTTTGCAATTTTCTGTCAGTGACTTATGTGCTGAGAAGAGATTGTGAACAAATCTGAGCGACAAGAAGCTAGGAGCGATAACTGAGAGAGAGAGAGAGAGAGAGAGAGAGAGAGAGAGAGAGAGAGAGAGAGAGAAAGAGCGAGAGAGAGAGAGCGAGAGCGGCAGAAGCCCCAAAGAGCTCCATAAAGGCCAGATGTGAGGGCTCAATTGAACTAATGACGATGATGATGACAACACAGAACCACAGCTACATTTTCTAGATGCTCGAAACTTACAGTTCTTTAAGCGCTTTGTATGTATTGTCTCAATCTTCACCAACCCTCCAATGCAGGCCCCATTACCATCTCCACTGTACATTCAGGAGAGCCAAGGGTCAAAGAGATTAAGTAACTTGCTCAAGAAGGACCATGTTTTCAACCCAGTAATGGCACAGTGTGCTGGATAAAGGTTCCAAGAATTAAGGGCATGAGCACTAAACGAGAGAGACTGGCTCAAGGGCAATATCAAGACAAAGTCTACACAATTTCTGCTGACTAGAAATGGAAGCCCAAGGTTATTTTCAGATACCTGAAGGTGCATCACATAGAAGAGAACTTATTTGGTGTCTTCCATGAAGCAGAACTAAATGGGGTGAAGGTTAAAAGTGACATGCTCATTGAGGAGAGGAATTTTTTTAAAAATCAGAGCTGAGCATCGACAGGACAGATCCTGGAAGTATTTTAGCAGAGATGGGGAGCTGTCTGGGACAACACATGTAAAAGCCATTTGCAACCCACATGGCTCCGTAGGATTAGTAGGAATTCTTGTTGTGTTGTTTCAGGTGAGAAAGCAGGCTGACCTCCTCAGGGGTACTACCCATTTCCTGCATATTCTCATTTTCGACATGGACTACTTTGGCATTCCATGAATGACACACTTGGGAGGGAACACTGGGAGGAAGTGGTATGCAGATCACTCAAAGGAAGTGGTTCAAAAAAATTTATATTTGATTTTAGAATCTCCTTCCTTCCTTCCTTCCTTTTTCTTTCTTTCTTTCTTTTTTTTTTTTTTTAGACAGGGTCTTGCTATGTAGCTCAGGCTGGCCTGGAAACTGTTATGTAGCCCAAGCTGGCCTGAAACTCATAATCCTCCTGTGTCAACCTCCCAAGAGCTGAGATTACAGGCATATGCCACCATACCTGGGTAGCATGTTTCTGAATCATTGTTGTTGTTGTTGTTGTTAGGTGCTGTTGAGTTTTGTCTGACTCATATCGACCCTCATAGGGTTTTCAATGGCTGATTGTTTTGGGGATTGCTTTGGGAGTGGATTGCCACGCCCTTCCCCCATTTTTGAGGGGCTGGAAATTGAACTCAGGACCTCATAGACTGCAGAGCAGTGCTCTACCAACTGAGCTAAATCCCAGCCCTGTTTCTGAATAAACATTCCAAAATGAAAATATCCTGATGTATCCAGAAGTTAGGGGATTCATGACAGAAGTATCCCTTGCACAATAACTTCTATATGTAATCAGTAATCTGTTTCTGTGGAAAATAGTACAACAATATAATTTCTCTTACTTTTTATAGCCACTTTTTATCTGGTTCACATTGCTTTTAGGACTAGCACTTGTCCTAGGTGGATGAGGTCACAGCTAGTACAGGGGTCTAGGGCAGGTGGGGCACAGTAAGAAGAACTGCTTTCTGGTTTGTTATAATGGATCCATGCGAAGAGTTGGCAGAAGGAGGGCCAAGTTTCGTGTTATTGAAGGTGTCCATTTGCAGGATCCAAACAGGAGATTAACAGGTCACATAAGGGCTGGACTTTCCAGCCCTGAGATTCATGTTCCATATAGTATGATATTACACTGAATACAACTGAACTGGAAATCAAGCCACTTACCCGCCCTCGCTCTGTGAGAGTTGTCAACATGACGATGAGTGACAACTTATGATCCCATACAACTTGCCAAAATTGTGCACAGGTATGTGGCAGGGGTCCCTGAGTGGCAATGTACTTGTTCACGAGGTTAGCAGCAGGAATTTCCATCTAATGAGAGATTGGTAAGACATCAGAATCTGTTACAGCAACAAGGTGGACAGGGTTCTGCACTTTAAACTTTCCTAATCGCTAGCTGTCTGTACTCTACCACACTGGCATCTGATCCTGTCTGATCTTGGATGCTAAGCAGGGTTGGCCTGGTATTTGGATGGGAGACCACCTTGGAATACCAGGTGCTACAGTCTAGGGAGAAAGACCTGGCAGCTCACTCCTGAAACATTCAGTCATTGAAAACACTATAAATAGCAGAGAAGCACTGACGTAGTGCTGGGCATTGCACAGTGTTGGATAGTGTTCTGTTCTGTTGTACATAGGGTTGCTATGAGTCAGACCTGACTTGATGGCCCCTAACAACATCAACAACAATTGCTAGCTGAATCAAGAAAAAAATCAAAGAAAAAGTTATTTCTAAAAATCCTTTAAAAAGATTCACAATAATGCTAGCATTAGGATGTGTAAAATTGAAGTATATGACACTCAGTAGGCAAAACTCAGAAATGTCCCTTCAAGATGGCAGAAAAGTTTAAATGACTTTAAGTGCTTTATTCTATATATAGTCAATTATCAGTTATCTGAATTTTCAAGTAATACATGTCAATATCCACCCCAAGTCTTTTCCTAATAGGGTTTTATATTGAAATCTACTTAGTTTTGTTTGTCTATTTTTGGGGGATGCCATGAAATTTGTATGCCATGAAATTATAGAGTAGGGACTATTTACTTTTACTTAAAGCATAAACTGCACAGGTTTACTACACCATAAACTCCTGTCATACTTTGCTTTCTGCAAGGCTTCCATTGGTTGGTCAATCTTGTTATTAGATGTTGAAAAATTCTTAGATGAAAATTTCTCTCATCTCATTCTATTTTTACCTCTTTCCCTCAAGACTGAGTCCCTTCTATGAAACATGGAAGTCCCTTCTATGAAACATGAAACTCAGAACAGGCCAAGCTTTGGACTGGCACTATGATTCATTCATTCCTACATGGGAAAAATAAATGAAGGATCCCAATTCATGGTTCAGTGGTGCTTCAGTTAATGGCTACCTCCACCCTAGAGAACATGTGTGTCATTGTTAGGGGCTGTTAAGTTGGGTCCTACTCATAGCAACCCTCATAGAGTTTTCAATGGCTGATTGTCCCAGGATTGCTTTGGAAGTGGGTTGCCACGTCCTTTTCCTGTTTTTGCAGTGCAAGGGATCGAACCCAGGTCCTCAGAGAGTGCGGAACAGCACTGTACCAACTGAGCTAAACCCCAGCCTATGGAGAACATGAAGAGACTGGATTTCACGGGGCTGTCACACTCACCATTTCTGACGCTCTGCTTTCAAGACATTGGGAATGTTGGAGAGATACTACATGAAGCCCACAGATGTTTTGGAATAAGCGGACTCACTGATCAGATCAATTTGTATTAGGACAATTTTGACATTTTGCTATAACTTGAGACTTAATCTGAGAAATATTTTAGAGAAACATTTTAGATCAGGGTTTGGTAGACAATGGTCTGAGGGTAAAATTTGTCTGCCATCTCGCAAACTGAAAGTGTTATTTGACATTTTTGAATGGTTACATTTTTCAATGCAAACATCAAATAGTTAAAATCTGGCCCACTATGGAAAACGTTTGTTGACATTGAGCTTGATGAAGAAACTGAAGTTCAGAGGGGTCAAGTAAGGTGCTACACACGCATTTTCAGAGAAAAAAAATGAACACCTTTCCTATAACAGGTAGACCTTTGCCCTTTCTCTCTTGGGTTATATGTACAGAGGAGGTCTTATTTTCCCTATTTTTAGGCAGGGTGACAGTACTAACACAGGGTGAAAACTCAAAAAATTATAAATACAGCACTGGTAGAAACAAACACCTAAATGGCAGTAGCCCAGTACAGAGGCATGTGGATGATGGAATTGCAAACACAGAATGCATTTCAGTCCCATCTTCTCTTAGCCTTGTGGCTTTTCAAATTAATCAGTCTCTCTGAATCTCAGTTTCCTCCTCTGGAAAGTGAGATTATCCTGCTTCCCTCACATGGCTGTGGTGCTGGAATAAGGGAGCGAACAGGAGAGCATTTTGTCAACAGCAAAGCAACCCACAGGCTGTCCCCATCCTTGTTACCATGATGAACAGGCTCCTTCTTATTACCGAGATTCCTAACTTACGTTCACATAACTCGCATTAATATAATCTTCATTTCCCTGCAATAATACCCGAGTGGTGTCATCTGTGGGAGAGAGAAAAATTTACCGATTATTCTGAGTGCTATTTTTATCACACCAAGTAAACAAGGGTTCAGTTCCCAGCCCCATCTGCAGCTCTTGCCTCATTAGCATAAACACTATTCCCCAACTGTTCAGAGTCTGAAATGGCTGCAATAAAGACGGTGGTGTTTACAGACACACTGAAAACCATTCCAGAATACCAGACAATCTGTTTTAAAAAGGGAAACATTATCTCAGTGTAGGGGGGAAGGAGGCATTCAGGCCGGATACTCACAAGGCAGCACATCTTTATATCGGTTTTTGTCCAAATTTTGAGGCAACTTTGCAAATGTGATGGCTAAACCTGGTCTCTTTCTGTAGAGTTGCTATATGGCAAATAGAAAAGTAAAAAAATCACTGCAAAAATCCTGCTGTGCAGGAAGTATGAAAGCATACTTTATCATCAAAGCTTAATGCCACTAAAATCTTAACATTTTAAAGGGACTATATGTCACATACTAAAAGAAAATCCTCCCAATAAGAAAGTCTACAATTCTAGGAGAAATGGACTACATTCTTCTATATATACATATATTTAATTTGAGGATCTTTGTGGGGAAAGAGTCATTGGCAGGGGTCTGAGTCACAAATAATGGATCCTGATAAGTAAACCCTTATCTTTATGACGATTATTTGACAAATGCTAAAAGCAAGGAGAGAGGGAAAGAATTCTGACTCACCTCAATTAGTCTAGTCCATTTCCCTCCGATTCAATGGGGTGAACTGCATCCTTTGCTTAAGAGCAAGACTATTTCATTTATCATTTCAGAAGTACATTTTCCACAGAGAACATCTACCCCAATACATAGTAAACTTCATTTAAAAGTATTACCCTACACGTGATCACTACCAAAAATTCAAATAAAATAATCTTTGTACATGTACAAGCACCTATTAGGCATGATGATACAGTTACCTGACATCATTTTCACCACACAACTGTGTGAGGAAGTACTAATGTACTTATTTTACAAGTGACTGCCAGAGGTTAAATGCTTTGCCCAAAATCACAAACAAGAGGACAAACTGAGACCTGCTGCCAATGCTTATGTTTTCTTTCCTATACAGCTGTTTCCTCCACTTTGACAAGTATCAGTAAGCCCTTTTTACCAGTGAGTCTTACTAGCTCTCTGGGAATTGTAAAACAAGTTTTTTCCCAGGTTGGAAGTAATATATATTTCCCTATCCCCCTCCAGAAAATTTGGGAAATTCAGACTGCTACAAAGAAAAAAAATTACCAGCAATCTCACAACTCTTAGATGACCCCTTTTCAAATATTTCTTCCAGTTATTTCTGTGCATACATGTATGCAAATATACATAGGTATGTTTGTAAATACATATAATAGGTGTATACACATTTTTAAAAACAAAAAATGAGACTAAACTACATATTGCCACTTCTCATAACATTGTTGTTACGTTATTGTCGAGTTGAGTCTGACTCATAGTGACCCTCACAAGGTTTTCAATGGTTGATTGTTTCGAGATTGCTTTGGGAGTGGATTGCCCCATCCTCCTGTTTTTGCAATGCTAGGGATTGAACCTGGGTCCTCACAGAATGCGAAGCAGCACTGAACCCAGGTCCTCAGAGAATGTGGAGCAGCATTCTACCAACTGAGCTAAACCGCAGCCCCTCTCATAGTATAGCCAATGGAAACCAAGTGTTTTAAAAGAAGTAATTGGTATCTGTGGTGGTTAATCTTGATTATAAACTTGACTGGATTGAGAGATGCCTAGCAGATTAGTAAAGCACACTTCTATGTTTGTCTCCTTTTCAGAGACTATTAACTAAGGGAGAAAACATGCCCTGAATGTGGGTGGCATCATCCCACATTCAGGACCTGGACAGAACAAAAGGGAAAGGAGGAGGAAGCCCGCTAACACAGGCATCCTCTCTCTGCTTCCTGGCTGCTATGTGGTGAGCAGCTGTGCTCCTCCACACCCTTCCTTCCACTATTCTCTGCCTCACCACAGGCCCAGGAACAAAGGAACCAGTTGAATATGGACTGTAACCTCTGAAACATGGGCTAAAATAAATCCTTCCTTCCTTTAAACTCTTTCAGGTATCTGTCATAGTGATGAAAAGCTAACATAGTATTCCTTAGAAAATATTCAAAGTCAAAGAAATTTGAGAAATATTTACCTGATGTTCTATAAACTTCTAACAACATGAATCCTACAATGCATAAACTTGTTTAATTTTGATCAGCTAAGCACTTCTCAAATTATTTAGACATGAAGATCTCAGCATCTCATAAGCAGTTTTCTGGGAAACACTACCATAATTTTCCAGCCTATTTTTCCCTGATTATTATATAGTGTCTATTTCCCATGTCACTAGGTATTTTCTACATAGATGATTTTTGATGGCTCAGTAATCTAGTTTACTATAATTTCTTAACTTTTACTCTACTTTGTCATTAGGTTGTCTTCAAATTTTTTACTTTTATAAATGTGTAGGAAGAGAATTATACCACTGAAGCATGTTTTTAAGGACTTTGATACATACATAACCAAGTGATGGTTAGTTCACTAAATTGTAGCTAATATCCTCAACTAAGGTGTCCTTTCATTTTCAATGAGACTGGTCATTATCCCATCCCCCAAAATTTTTGTGAACTTTATTGTTTTGTAAACTGGCTTCTGTGACTGTTTTCCTCTTACTGAGCAAACTGCACAAACTCATCAAAGAGAATGAATATGGAGATTTTAGGTCATAATAATAATTCTATATCTTATACATTTACAAAATATTTTGAATTGCCAAATTCTCTATGAGCTCAGCTACTGATCTGATCATCTGTCTAGTTTCAGTGTACAATAATCAAGTAGTCATTGAACAACTTCTAAACACCTGCAGGGTTCCACAGGACTCTGAGTGCATTCTAGATATAAACTCATGATTTATTAGAGGTTCTGGTTTGATTCTGGCAGGAGGATATGAGAGCCAATCATATTCACCCAGATGGGATTTTGGATCTGATTATTGCATGGAGATGAAATCCAATTAAGTGAATATAAAAGAGCAAATCTAACCTGGAGGTAAAAAGATACATTAAAAAATAATAGAAATGTAAATGCAATCAACTTGAAAATGTCTAGCAGAGAAGCATGGATATAGCAAAAGGCTTTATTAGAAGATTTTAAATATCTCTCAGTAGTAACTAAAGCACTGAAATAATTTCTTAAAAAAAAAAAAATTTAAATGTGCATACTCTGGGCTTTATCCAAACAGAAATACATAATGATTCATGTCAGGAAAGTTTATCTCCAGCAAAATATTTATTTGCAGACAACCAGAAACAGCTTGAATATTCCTCAACTAGGAAAAGTGCTGACTTAAATTATGGTACAGTCATATCAGAATTCTGTGCAGATGATAAAAAACAATGAGATAGACTGAAAGTAAAGACATAGAAGAATGTCATTCATCTATTCTTAAGTGAAAAGGGCATGCTCTCAAATAATGCATATAATGCCATTTATATAGTAGCAGCATACACAGTATATAAATATGTACAAGCACAATCCTGTATGTGCATAGGTCTGTGTGTGGTATGTGTATATGTATTTGCATGAACACTGGAATAAGCATGGAAAGATAAATGCCAAATTGTTACTTCTAAATTATGACAAGTCTGCCGCCATAGCACTATGGCATCCGATCCGGTCAGATCTTGTGAGCTAAGCAGAGTTGGGCCTGGTTAGTACTTGGATGGGAGACTGCCTGGGAACACCAGGTGCTGTAGGCTTGGGTGATGGACCTGGCAACCCACTCCCCTATGAATAGCAGAGAAGCACTGACAATAGTGTTTCACTTGTTGTATGTAGGGTTGCTATGAGTCGGATACTGACTCAATGACAGCTGACAACAACAAATTATGACAAAGGAAGAAACCAAATATAATGGGAGTCGGAAGAATCATTTTTACTTTGGCTATTTCTCAATTACTTGAATTATGACAATGAGAACGATTCTTTTCCCAAGTTCTTTTTTTTCTTTTTTGGCATTACTGGGGGGTTGAATCCAGGGCCTCCCACATGCTTTGGAGTGCTCTACCACTGAGCTGCACCCCCAGCCCAATTTTTCTTTTTATTTTGAGATAGGGTTTCACTGAGTTACACAGGCTGCCTCTGACTTCACATTTGTGATCCTCCTGCCTCAGCTTCCAGAGTTACTGGGATTATAGGAATGTATCATTGTGCCTGGCTTCTTAAATTCAAATGACTGAAGTGAGAATAAGAAATACAACAAAAATAAATATATTTATGTAATTAAAAATTACAAAATTTTAGAGAAAGCTGGGTGAACAAATCATTTGTCAAGACTTGCTTAGCCTCTGGAAGGACTGACAATATACCCATGTTTGCATCTGCTTTGCAGAAGCTAAAACTCAATAGGACTGAAGTAGTTCAGTGGAAATGGGATTCAAATACCTAGTTTCTGCCCTATTAGGACTTAGCTTTTCAGTTCACTTAATGTGCCCACTTCCCATGCTTCTCTGGACTCTGTGGGCTATGTTGCTGGGTGGGTGTGGAAATCATCCTCTGACACAGAGTGGAAAATGATGGAAGTAAGTCTTTTTGGAAGTGTTAGGGATGGTGGAGAATGAATTAAGTCTCCACAATACTGGCCAGAATTTGAAACAAGGCTTTAAAAAGAACTATGCACTGGAAAAAACACAATTTTCTTTGATGAGTCCAAGGCTGCAGGTGTGTGAGGCAGGCAAGACCTCCCGGCTGTACGTCCTGTAAATTCTGTCCTAGCAAGAAAAGAACCAGGGGTGTGAAAGCCAGGGTTACAAGGATGGAGGATTATAAAACAACTTAGCTTTATGAAAAACAAATTTTTATGTTCTAAAATGTGTTACTCTCATCCTATCAGAGTGCAGTACAAAAAGCTTGAAATGAAGGGTAAACTATCAGACCTCTGGAGAGGGAGCTGCTAAGGAACAGTGCTATTTTAGTTACTGTATCAGTATCTCCAGCTCTGGCCTCCAAAGACTAAACCTGACCGGGAGCTGATATTCTCCAGCTCAGCACAGGTGGATGGACTGGAGACATGGTTTCCAAATTTAAATATTTCTTCTTTGCCCAAGTTGTCTAACATCATGGGATGAGTGCCTCACTCCCCTCACTTAGCTAAAACTGTGAATCTGGCCACACCTCTTGGATAAGGGCTATGGACACACAACCTGCTCCAACCAGACCCTACAACCATCAACTGCATGAACAGAGAAGGCTGAGAACACAAAAGGTAGGAAAAGAGGAAAAACAACAACAACAACAACAACAACAACAACAACAAAAAGAGGAGTCAAGGGGACCATGTGTAAGGAGAAAGCAAAGCACAGAAACCACCTCCTTCATGCTGTCACCAATAATGAGAGTCCACTTCAGGGTGGTGACTGAAGGTGTCTGCCAACTGTCTGTACCTTGCATTGACCTTAACATTCACCTTTATAAGGCAGGAATCTTGTTTGGTTTAGTCACCACCATAAACCTGTAGGCCATGACTGTGCATGGCACACAGTAGGTGCTCAGCACAAAATTGAAGCATGGAGGGAGCAGGGGGTCAAATGCAAACCAAAGGAATGAAGCATGACAAGCAGCACCGACTTTCTCGCACCTGGTGCCACATGTAGCTCAGTTGGTAGAGTGCTGTTCTGAATTTTCTGAGGACCTGAGTTCAATCCCCAGCACTGCAAAGACAAAAGGATGTGGAAGTCCATTCCCAAAACAATCTCGAAACAATAAGTTATTGAAAATCCTCTGAGCATTGCAATGAGTCAGACACAACTCCGTTGCACCTAACAACACGAAACTAGAATATTTCCAAACATTGGATCTTTATGCTGGGGTTTAGCTCATTTGGTAGAGTGACACACTGCACTCTGATCAAACCTGGGTTTGATCCTAGTACCACAAAAACCAGAGAAGGATGTGGCAATCCACTTCCAAAGTAATCCTGAAGCAATCAGCCACTGAAAACCCTATGAGGGTCACTATTAGTTGCACCCACTCAACAGCACCTAACCACTAGGCAGAACTCATAAAGGCCCCAAGAAGTTGTTTTCCTAGTACCACTCGGTAGACATCTTAACAATTCCCTACTTATGGGCAGCTAGCCTACACCGGGGGCATCTCCTTTCCTTTGCACTTGACCTAGCCAGAGGGTAAGAGACACTGTCTCAAAAGTACCTGGAGCCTCTGCCTACCTTCCCATAAAAGTGTGCCACAATGAAATGGTTGCTAGCAATTTGGGGACCTTCAAAGATGCTACATTTAATGCACAGTCCCAGATGTATAGCCTACCATGGACATCCCTCTTTCATAGACAGATGCACTAGCTGGAAGAACATGTCCTCTACAGGGGCACCTGGCTCTTGAAACGTACAGGCTGCACTGAGTATCATTTCAAGGGCCCCAGTGTGCTCTGTGTATCCCAGACCCATCATATTGATCATTTTCCTGACCTAAAGAAAAAAGAAACTATTTGGAAAACTATTTTTTGTTTGTTTTTTTGAGACGGTCTTGCGATGTAGCCCAGGCTGGTCTCAAGCTCACAATCTTCCTGCCTCAGCCTCCTGAGTATTAGGGTAATAGGCATGTGCCACCACACCCAGCTGAAAACTATTTTTTAAATGCACTCTTTTCAGGGGTGAGTTCTAAACCTGAAGGTACCACTGCCCGCACTAATTTTGACATGTGTCAATTTAAGCTTCTCATGCAGTCTTCAGTTCTTTTGCCTTTCTAGATGCAACTTTTAAAATTATCACAAAAGCCAATGAGTCACTTGTTGTGACCCAACTGACAGTTCCTATAATGCCAATGTAGGAGTCATTTAAGGAAGAACGGAGGTCAGAGGAGAGAAGAAGATGGCTTTGGGTTTTGGTAAAGATGAACAATGCTGAAGTGGAGGGTAGGTGAAGTGGGCAGGACCTTCAGTGTTCACTTGTGGCCTCTGCTTTAATTCATCCATCCAGGGAAGGAGGTACTCCCCTGTAGTATTCCTTGTTTTCTATCAACTGAATTCCACAAGTCTCCAAAGAGGTCAAGACTAACAGTGGGGTGGTTGTTGTTGTTGTTAGGTGCCGTCGAGTTGGTATCCGACTCCTAGTGACCCTCATAGGGTTTTCAATGGCTGAGTGCTTCGGGACTGCCTTGGGAGTGGATTGCCAGGCCCTTCTCCCATTTTTGCGGTGCTGGGAATTGAACTTGGGGCCTCAGAGACTGCAGCGCAGTGCTCTACCCACTGAGCTAAGTGGGGAGGAAGGCAAAAATCATGTGTCACCTGGTCACTGGATGGGCATGCTTGGACACAGGCTCTTTTGTTTGCTGAGAGGCTGGTTCTTAAATAAAGGGCAGATCAGCATCACCACTCAGCTTTCATCCAGGGAACTTTAAGCCAAATGCACATCTTCCTTGCTTAAATGGAAATCTCAACTCAGGGAAGCATGGAACAAACCACAAGTTATTCTCAGGAAGGATAGAACCCATGGCTCAACTGATGCAATCCTTAAAGGAGGACAGCAACCTGGAGGCGGTGATGAACTTGGATCCTGTGTGAAACCAAGTCCACTTTACATGAGAAAAAGAGGAACAACCTACTCTGGCTTAACAAAGTATTGTATTCAGGCACCTTGAGGCCAGTCATGAATGCTGGGAAACTGGTATGGCTTGGAGGCAAGTGGTGCACTGGAAATTGGGTGAAGAGCTGGCTCATACCTGGCAGTAAGTAAGATGCTGTCAATGCAGTAGATCTTCATGTACATGCATATGTATGTATGTATTTGAGCTAGGTTCTTGCTATGTTGCCCAGGCTGGCCTCAAACTCCTGGCCTCAAGTAATCCTTCAGCCTCAGCCTCTCAAGTAGTCAAGACTACAGGTGTGCAGCACCATGCCTGCCTGGATGTTTCTTTCTTAACATAGATTCTAACTATAGCTCTATCCCTGACTAGGTGTATGACACTGCATATGTTCCGTAGCCTCTCTGAGCCTTATTTTCTCCATTTCTAAAGCAGTGAGCTGGGGCGGGGGAGCTGAGGGTGTGGCTCAGTGGTAGAGTACATGTTTAGCATAAGAGAGGTGCTAGGCATGATCCACAGTACCAAAAGGAAAAAGGAAAAAGAAGGATTCTAATAACTCTGGCCATATCTATTTCACAGAACTGTTGTGAGAGTCAACTCAGACAACATATGTGAAACACACTTGGTAGATTGCAAAGTGCTCCAGAAATGCTTATTATTATTAAGCGTGATTTTATTACAGCTGGGCGCGAAAGTTTTTTGGAACACATTTGTAATTGTTTACTGAAAGCCGCAGGAGGGATGAGGGAATTCCCTAAATGAAAAAAATGTTTCAGAAAAAGCTTTACAAAATGTTTCACAGCAAAATCTTGATGACAGCAAAGGTTCTTTCTACAGTCTACCACCCCAGGGCAGGTGCTCTGTGTCACGGAATGAGTGGCATGGACACCTGCTGGGGACCCAGCCCTTCTTCCTGCGCCTATCCACAGAGTACATCCTCCATCAGCTGAGCAGCTTACCTGTCCTGGAGGGAAGGTGGAGAAAAGGTAAGGGAAACGACTGGAACATCCAGGACTCTGGAGCTGGATGGCCCAGGGTTCCAAACCAGCACATGTGATCACTTCTGGTGCAGGCTAGGTAGGGTCTTTATAGACTCTTGAAGCCTCTCTTTGCTTATAAATAATAATAGCTATTACTTTTTATGGCATTCTTATCACACACCAGGCAATGCATTAATGTCATCCACCCCTTACAATCAACTCATACCTAATTTATAGATGAAGACAAGGGTCTGAGAGGTTAAGGGATGGAAGTGAGGGTGGAGCTAGGATTTAAAGTCTGCCTGCCTCCATATGGCTAGACTGATTCCCAGATCCTTTCTATCTTTGACGTGTACTACTCTGAATAACCACCTCGCAGGCCAACAGCCTCTCCCAAAGGCCATACATATATTGTGGTCAAGGGAAAAGCTCCTGAGTTGGCTTGTTTGGGCTCCAATCAGGCTCTGCCTTCTACTTTGAGCCCTTGGAGAGGTCACTCAATCTGCCTGAGACTCTTCCCTCCAGTCTACAACAGAGCTAACAATTTTATCTACTAGGGCCGATGTGGAAATTGCATAACCTGACACTTTCTTAGGCCCTGTGCACATAGTAAGCACCCACTAATGGTTTCCCTATCTGTAAGTTTCCTGTTTGGTTTAGCTTCACTTTGGATTCCTCTGCTTGAGCAGGAGTGGGAGACTCTTTAACAGTGATATTTGCATGACACTCTGGTTAGCCCATGGATTCTTGCTGGGCAGTGAGGGTCACCTGATGAGGCTGGGCTCTGGGGATCTCAGCAGCCCCATCACAAAGCAGATCTGTTTTCATCTGCTTAGTACTTGGGAATTCTGCAGAAGACATTTTAGAAGAGGAGTTTCCAGGTTAATTGTCAGGAAATGAATAGACAAAATGAAAGAAGTGTAGGCATACTAAAATTTACCCCTAAAATGTGTGTGTTCCCTTTTATGCCACTGTCCAACTATAACCTCTGAAGACTTGGGGTGGGCAGTTGGGATTATGATCTTGATAGGATTCTATCCTCTCTCCTCTGGATCAGTTTGGGCATCTAAACCTCAGGGGATCCTGTTAAAGTGCAGTATCTGGAAGATGTGGGCTGGGCCCTAGTTTCACAAGCTCCTTAGATGATTTCCATCCAAGGGGCCTGAGGTCACTCTTTTGAGAAACACTATTCCAAACATAGGTAGGGGATGGGATGGGTACTGCTCTCTAATTAAATCTCTTTAGAAAGTTGATGAACACTTTTTAAGGAAATCTTATAAGGTACTCCCATATGTAAGAAAAAAAAAAAAAAAAGACAAAGTTGAGCCACCTGAACAGAGGCTTTAAGGAGCACTGGTTAAGCCTAGGCTTTAAGTTTTCCTCAAGGAGAGGCCACAGTGCCTCCCTGTGGACTATCTGATCAAGTGGAACAGTTCTTGTGGGGTGATGGCCTTCTCCTGCCTGGAGTCATTTCCCAGGATTCTTTGCTGTGCTGGGCACTCCAGGTAAGCCTGTTTCCTTAGCTATGTAATACCCAGTGAGCTTGGTCAGGTGTGCATTCAGCCTGTGACCTTCCTTGAGTGCCTTCCCCTCCACACTTAATTCAACCCATCCTTTATTAATCCCGTATCTCACCCCACTGACCTCTGGAGCCTTCTTACCTCCAGCTGCCAGGGAACATATTGTTGTTAGGTGCCCTCAAGTCAGGTCTGACTCATAGTGACCCTCACAGGGTTTTCAGTGGCGGATTGCTTGGGAGTGGATTGCCACGTCCTTCTCCGAACCAAGGAACATACCCTTTACATAATAAAATCTTACCCTATCTTGGTCTTTAACTGTTTGTGGGACTCATGATACACCCCTCTGCCCCTAAATACACCAAATTCAATTAGGCATGTGGTAAGCACCTCAGACACAAGCTGAATGAATAAATGCCTCCACTGTGCCTTTCCACCTCCACACTGTCCCCAATACCCAAAGAAAGGATAAAATTCAGATGGCCTGTCACTGGATTTTTAAGTTCTTTCTTGTTTAAATTATTTTGGAGAGTGTTTATGTTACCATTTCTTATCGAGAATTCATGTCCAGAAGATACCCAAACTTACCATTTGTTTTATATTATCTATCAAAGTGCTTAATTAAAAGTTTAGAATTCCGGAGCCAGGAGTGGTGGGGCATGCCTGTAATCCCAGAAACTTGGGAGGCAGAGGCAAGAGGATCGGAAGTTCAAGACCAGAGGTGGTCTGCGTAATTTAGTGAGACCCTGTCTCAAAAAAGTAAAAAAATGGGCTGGGGGTACATCACAGTGGTATAGCACTTGCAAAGCATGCAAGCACAAGGCTCTGGGTTCAACCCCCAGTACCACATACACAAAAAAATTTAGAATTCCCTATTGATCTTTCTTTTGGGGAGCAGTCAATTACCTTTGCCTTTTTACTTATGAGGTTCTGCATCCTACTGCTGTTCAACTCATATTGCTCTAATAATCTTTCACATTCTGTACCCTACACCACTATAAAAAACTCTTTCTCTCAAAGCTTTATGCGTCACATGCCTTTTTGTCTGAGACAGTATTCATACTGCCCTGAATCAATGCAGTCATATCCACCTGACAAACTTCTTTTGCTTGAGTCCTTTTCCTTTCCATGGTTTTCTAATAAATGATGCATTGCTTGCTTGTGTGTCCGAATCCCATCTGAGACTCTTGCCCTTAATTTATGAACCCAGACTGTGCATGGAAAATTGTTAACTATGTTCTAGTTTTTTCACTGAACTACGTTATGTACTCTTCTTTCTCTTTTATTGCATGAACTACTGCTTTTTCAGGGCACACCTGGACAATGAACACATTCTATTTTCATCCAGTTAGCAGTCAGTAAAACTGACTTCGAGACTGGGTCTCCTCTGCTCCTCTGGTTTTGTAAAATGTCTAAGGTCTCATGGGTGCCTCTGTCAACAGTCTTGCCCTATGTATTATGGGCCCCTCCTGGAGACGACAGGGTCTGACTTTGGGTTTTGTGGTTCTGGGGGACTTCAGAGGGTCAGACACTCTGTCCTCACGGGGTGACTCCAACTGCCCCTACCTCCCCAGTGTAGCTGGGAGTGGAGAGTTGGCTCTGCCACAGTCCTTTGGGTGGTTCACCCCTACGGCCTCTCCACTTCCTTCCACCGTGGAGAGCTTTGAGCTTTTGCACTGGCACTTAACTGTGCGCACAGTCCCTCCTCCTCCTCAACTTCTGACCTGTCTCTCCATGACTAGTGAACACCATCAGGAGAGGGTGAGGCAGAGGTCAGCCATGGGTGGGGGTCCTGGTCCCCACTTGCTGCTGCCTCTGCTTTCCCAGGAGGAGCAAGGGCTGCACACAGGCATCTTCAGCATGGAGGTAAGGGCCTGTGTCCTCCCCTCACCCCTCACCGCTCGGTGGCAGCAGGGGGCTGATGGGCATAAGGTCATGACCAGGCGGAGGTCAGCCTGGGAGCCTCTCACCTCAAACTGGATCAGCACCGTCCCGCTTTCGAGGCCTTTCCTCAGCAGTTCCATGGAGCCCTCCAGAGTGTCCCCGCCCTCTGGACACACAGGGAAAATGGCCTCTGGGAAAAGCTGGTTCAGCTCATCTTCAGATTTGATCTCAGCAAACGAGTGGACGGCTGGAAAAGACAGCACAGAGCACGCCTGGCTTGTCACATGAGCTTCTCGGTTTCCCTCAAAAACTGACCCCACACCACCCGGATGCAGGTGGCTTACAAAGCCTCATTAAGTGATTAAGCACATGGTAATCATGTTCACCAGAGATGCGACTCCGAGGTGAATGATTCAATGTGTGCTAATTACACAGAGCCACTCGCTAATCTGTCTGGTTAGTTTTAAATGAGCTGTTTCGTACTCACAGGCTTTCTGCCAAAGGTGAGGGAACGGGGGAGAGTGCTTGAAAAGGGCGTGCTTTCTCTGTCTACTCTCTCTGACCCGGTTATTCCCCTGCCAGTCTCCACACCCGCCTCCTTCTCAGGTCCTTTCCATTTACTCCCTTGGAACAAGCATTTTCTCAGGCACAGGAACAAGGTCCCAAGCTCTCCTTGTGACACCTTTCTTCCTAATAGCTTAGTCTCTAACTCGAGGCCATTTCTGCGCAGGAAGTTCCCAAGTAAATGTCTCTGGTCTAACATATCCCCTATGCTTCAGCCCTACTTCTTTAGGTTCAAATTCTCTCTTCATGTCACACTCAATCGGGGAAAAATACAAACCAAGTCCTGCTCCTTTCCCACCTTGCAGGATATTTTTACTTAACATGCCTGTATCTACTCTTTCTTTCTTCTCCAAACTGAAAATTTAGCATCATTTCTGAATTTTTCCCTGACTCAGAAAGGGAAGTCACTGTCTTATTCAAAAGCTGTCAATGGCTCCCTACTTCCTTTGACATAGCAGGAGAGAGAAAGACACTGACAATGTTTGAGTTTCACCACACAGTTGAATGGAATCCTCACAATTCTGAATCTGCCCTTGTTCCTTCTATTTCACAAATGAGGAAATGGCCTCTCAGAGCAAATAGTTTGTCCAAAGTAACCCAGCCTGTTGGGGCAGGACATGGGAGTTCAGTCCACATCTGTCTGACTCTAAAGACCACATTCTTTCCACTGGCCATGGAGGCTGAGGTCTCCTTGTCCTACATGATTTCTGTCATATCTATGACTCCCTGTGCTAATGCTTCCTTATTTTCCTTTAAATCAGCTCATATTTTTATTTACACACTCATGTTAAAAATAAATTCATCATGATAGCTACTGGAAAACTGTGGCCTGGCCTTCTTAGCTCTGGAGCCTACACAGACAGGTCTCCTCCCTCCACGGACACTTGCCCCATGCCATGACCAGCGGAGAAGGCCTCTCCTGCTGGCCCAGGATGCCCAGCCTGCCCTCACTGCCAACTCCTTCCACCCCTGTCATTGTGTGCCCTTACAAGTCACACGGCAGCGGGGCAGCTGCCTTCGCCTCTCAGTGACTTGGTTTCCCTGTTTCCCCATGTGCGGATGATAGCCCGTGTCTCACAGGAGGATCAGGAGAGTTGGAGGGATAATGAGGTCAGCAGCAGCAGAGCAAGGTCACTCCCTGGCACGCCCCAGACACCAGCTGCTAAAACTGCCAAGCACCTACTGTGCGATGATATGTGGGGATGGGGAGGGGAGGCCGGACAGGGATGGGAGGGAGCCCAGAGGTGCCCTAAGGCCTCTCTGAGGGGAGAGAGGAGCAAGGGAGAAAGGGGAGAGGTTGGTACTGGCCATGGTCAGCTCGGGGCCTGGAGTCTGATGGGAGCAGGGTGTGTGGTGCATCCACACTTGGCCAGAACAGAGATGCCAGGCCAGGTTTGGCAGTCACAGCCTTCATTCACCATGAATATTTAATGCTGTGCAGGAGGATGCAACAGACTTTTTTTTTTTTTTTTTTTTTTTTTTGCGGTACTGGAGATTGAACCCAGGGCCTTGTGTCTGCATGCTTTGCAAGTGCTGGACCACTGAGCTGCACCCCAGCCCCCACTGCCTTTTTTTTACTTTTTGAGACAGGGTCTTGTTAAATTATGCAGACTGCCTCTGGTTTTGAACTTGCGATCCTCCTGCCTTCACCTCCCAAGCTGCTGGGATTACAGGCATGCGCCACCATGCACGGATCCAGACTCAGCATTTTTAAAAACATGGACTGGCCTAGACAAAGCTCTGAGTTGCTAAGGCAGCATCCCTGCAGTTCCTCCCTGGGGCAAGTGGCTGTTACCTTTCCTCCTGATGACCAGTGCCAGCTCCCGTGAGTGGGACTCCCGGCTAGCTTTGATGAACATCACCACCTGGTCGTGGGTATGCTCTGAGATGTCCCGGCCATTGATCAACACGATCTGATCCCCTTCGTTCAGCTTAGGAATGCAGGTGTCTGCCTGGTGGAGGGAAGCAGGTTTCTGGTTACCATAACAGCAGCCTCAAGGGGAAGAACACTGCTGCTCTCCCATCCCAGACACCTGAGACTGATCAAGTTCACCTTCCCTCCCTCGAGTATCACTGTCATCATTTTTATAGCCGCTATTGTATGGACACAGTAGTTGGTTGTGAGATTTTAAAGAAACACTGCTCAGAGTGTAAGTGATGAGATATTTCAGAACAAAGCTAGGAAAACTGCTGAAGCCTTTTCTCCATGGGAGCCAAGCTTCACTGATTATAATGACTATGATGCTTCCAATCTTTTGTTTTCTGGATGTCCTGTTGGGAAATGATTTGCCAGCTAGGTGTGGGTATTCATCTGCCCTGCAAGGAGAAGGCCTGTGTCAGCATATCGCCAGAGACAGAGAGCATCATGGAGGGAGGCAATGAGTGGAAAGTGTAGGAAAGAAAGCCTCCTTAATCCCAGAAACCAGCAGTAATGAAAAGTAAAGACAAGCTTTAGAATGACAACTTAAGAGTGAAATCTCCAAGTAGTTCCCTCTTAGAAGGCACAGTGACTCACTGATATCCTACTGCTTTATAAAGAAAGGCAAATAAATGATCTATACAGGTGCCGAGGTTGTCTGCCTATAATCCCAGCAACTTGGGAGGCTGAGGCAGAAGGATTGATAGTTCTGGCCAGAGGTGGCCTGTGCAACTTAGTGAGACCTAGTCTTAAAATCATTAACCAATTAACTAACTAAATAAAAACAAGGGCCTGGGGACAGCTCAATGGGAGAGCACTTGTCTAGCATGTTCAAGGCCCTCGGCTCAACTCTCCAGGGCTGGGTGGGGGCAAGCAAATGACACAAGGAAATTAAAAAGGTGATGGGTATGTTCATCTGTTTGACTGCAGTATCATGTCACTGTGTACATGTATGCCAAAACATCATGCTGCATATCTTAAATATCTACTGTAAGAAAAACTAAAAAAAGAGGCAAATGATCTCTGTAGGAGGCCTTAGCAGATGACTTGGGATAAGATGGTAGGAAAGGGGCACAAAGACAATGATCCTACTGGAAGTGAGAACAAAAAACCCTGTGCCTCAGTTTCCCTCTATTGAGCAGTACTTCCCAAAATTAAGGGTGTGCACAATGCAATGACCTTGTTAACATATCTTAGGTCAGCAGGCTTGTGCTGCGGCCAGAGACTCTACACAACTAACCAGGTCCCAGGTGACAAGGCGCTACACCTTCAGGGACCAGATGGAGCAGCAAGGTCCTAGGGAGCCTGATTCCCACCCTCTCTCCATCTCTCCATCTATCTGTGTGTATGTACGCACCCACTACTGCTGGCCAAGAAACAAAAAACAAAACCACAACGCAGAAATGGGACACAGAAATAGAAATAAAGGTGCTTGATTTAGAGGAAAGCAAACCTGGGGAATACGTGGGACATGTTTACTTACAGGTGATTCTGGGTTTATCCTTGAGACCACAAGAGGCATCTTTTGATCCACTCCTCCCTGTAAATGTTTTAGAATGAAAAGGCACTTGAGTAGCTCCCAGTGACAAAGACACACAGATGCCAATAAACACAAGTCTTCTGCCCCGGGGAAGCCTCAAACTTGGCCATATTCCAAACCCAGGATGTGGCAGCGTTTCAGAACCTTGAACACCCTGCAGATCTCTCTGCACATGGAGGGCTCACAGGACTCTGCTCAGGCCTTCTCTGCCATCCTCATCATCAGGGAACTGAAGATGCACTGGTGGTGGCCTCCGTTTAAGGAGGCCAACATCCCCACCTGAGGAAGGGCTCTGAAGGCTGCTGCAGGAGGGAGCTCTCAGGAGAGGTAGCTAAGCTGCAGAAGGGCCACGTGCTGACAGTGCTCCACATGTGACCAGTGCCCCAGAGGGCCACCAGGCCAAATGAGAGGCATGCACATTGCAATTAGGTGCTGGCAAGGATCATCTGCCCCACTATACTCTAGAAGGGGTTGAAACTTCCTTGGTAAAGAGCCAAGGAGGAGATATTTTAGGCTTTGTGGGAAAGAGGGCTCTGAGGCAACCTCTCAACTCTGCCATTGTGTCACCAAAGCTATAATTGAAAGCATATGGTAGTTTCAGTAAGAGTATTTACACAAACCAATGAGATCTGGCCTATGGCTGTAGTTTGCAGACCTGGTTTAGAGGCACCCAGAGTACAGGGAGGCCTTGCAATTTGAATAGCTGTTTTCACTTATCAGCTTTAACAATGTTGCAAGGTTTTTTTTTTTTTCAGTACTGGGTTGTTGAACCCAGGGGCCTTGTGCATACTAGTAAGTGCTCCATTACTGAGCTGCAGCCCAGTCCCTTTTTTATTTTGAGACAGGGTCTTGCTAAGTTTTGCAGGCTATCTCTGGCCTTGAACTTATGATCTTCCTGCTTCAGTCTCCAAAATTGCTAGGATTACAGGCGTGGGCCATGGCACTCTGTCAAGGTTCTCTTAATAAGACCACTTCAGGGGGTAAATGTGCTTGTCAACCCTGTGTTCTCACCTGACCCTCAAGTGTTCATCTGTGAGATGGGTTTAAAAATACTCTTCAGTGCTTATTGTAAGAACTCACTAGGGTTACCTAAGTCTAGTACAGAGCATATATCAGGCACAGAGAAGACACTTGGTATGAGGCAACTGCTATGACCACATAAAAAACTCCCAGGTCTGAGGGTCGAGCAGTTCCCTTATGTACCTGAGGGCTGCAGGGCATTTCCAGTTAAAATTAAAAATCCATCTGAAGACTGCTTTATATCATGGCAACTTCCTTAAACACACACAACATACCTTAAGATTAAATCCAAATTTTCCATCTTCATCTGGTGTGATTCGGATAAGGACTAAGTAGCCGTCACCACTGTCATTCTGGAAGACATGTGAAAGTGGTCATTTACATGACTTCCCTCTCCATCGGCTGGTGACAAGATATTTCTTTCAGTTATAACAGCTGACTGCCCGTGAGGGTGAGTCACCTGGTTGCTCCAGGGCTGCAGGCCTTGGGCCCACCCACCTTGTCACAGTAGTACTGGCTGGCATCCTCGGTGGAGCCCCCTTTGGTCACCCTGTGGTAATCCTCTAAGAACTGCGCGTCAACACCGTCTGGCGAGCAGGAGCCTGGAGCATTTGAAGATGGAGACACAGAACTGGATGACTTCTGGGTCAGGCAGCTTTGTGCTGGATTGTTCTTGGATAAACTCCTTCATCATGGGGAAGGAGGAGATGTTTTAATAACTGGATTAATATTTTCTTAGAGCAAACATCACTGTCAAGGTCTGGCAGCTTGGGGTTTTCAGGGGTCCCTGGAACCTCAGCAGAGCTACAAAGGTCAACTTCAGGGCTCTGGCATGCTCAGGGTCCTTGGGCCTCCTCTGCTTTTGAAGGCTACTGGGGAAATATGTTGGGCTATTGTGCTGGTTTAACTTTTCAAAAAAATTTTGAGATGGGATGTGTTGTTCAGGCTGGCCTTGACCTCCTGGGCTCAGATGATCTTCGTGCCTCAGGTCTCAAGCAGCTGGGTCTCCAGCTATACACAACAGCACTCAGCCTGGATGGTATAAGTACTCAAGTCGGCTGTGCTGGGCACTGCCATGCAGACACACAGTTCACACCTCTCCCGAAAACCTTTTCCTTCTGCCTTGTTCCTGCTATCAATGCTGGTTCAGAGGACTCTTGGTACACAAAGAAAACAGGACAACTGCTACACACTCAGGATCATTTGAATCATTCCTAGCTTTCATTATTTGCCTGGACATCCATGAATGGCCTGTGCTGAGCCTGTATGTTTTATTTTTCTCTGTTTCATGTAGGTCCAATATAGTAGCTACTAGTCACGCATGGCTACTTAAGTATGAGAAAGTCAGTTCCTTAGTCATATGTATTTCAAATGCTCAATGGCTAGACTTAGCTAGTGGCTTCTGTACTGGGACAGCACAGTCAGGCGATGTTCTCATTACTGCTTAAGTTCTATTGGATGATGCTATCCTAGACAACTATAGGTGATGAGAATTAAATAGATCCCTGCGAGTGCCAGCTCCGACTCCCATCTCACAGATGAAGATATTGAGATCAAGGGAGGCTGAGTAACTTGCTCAAGGTCACATAGCTTTCCCCTCACTTAGGAGACACAAAGCCTGTAGCCATACCACCATGGAGTCTGATCTCAGATGCTGGAAGCTAAGCAGGGTTTGGCCTGGTTAGTACTTGGATGGGAGACCGCCTGGGAACATCAGGTGCTATAGGCCTGGGAGAAGGACCTGGCAGTCCACTCTTGAAACAATCAGCCATTGAAAACTCTCTGAACAGCAGGGAAGCACTGACAATAGTGCCAGGCATGGCACAGCATCAGGGAGTGTTTTGTTCTGTTGTACATAGGGTTGCTATGACTTGGACCATACTTGACAGCTCCTAACAATAACAACAACAATAGGAGACACAAGTCTGACACATGTGGGTCCCAAGCATTTCTCTCCTCTCCAGGCCATGCCAATTATGCTCCTAAGACCTCTGTCTCTAACCTTGCATGGGCACAAGATCAATCACCCTCACCAGCATGTGTAGGACACGATGTTCAGCGTCTCTGCATCACCCACCCAGCCCCATTCCAGAGCCATGAGTCTAGGACAGGCGACTTAAAAAGCTCATGAGTATGAGTTCTCCCCACATTCTACAAACACATACAAAGTGAAGGTGGGAGAAATGAGTAGACAAAGGGGAAACAAACTGACAAGACAGCTCCTTCTACCTCTTAGGCTCTTAGACATGGGTTTTCCTTTAAATAGTGCTTCTCCATTTCCTGTCAAGTTCAGATTATTTTTTCTCCACAGTACTGGGGATCAAATCCAAGGTGTCATATATGCTAGGCAAGTACTCTACCATTGAGCTACATCCCCAGCCCAAATTAGCTTAAAATATAAAATCTGTACCCTATTCACACAGAATGATTCACAGTCCCAATTTACTCAAACAAAATATTTGGTGACAGACTGATACAGAAACAGCTGAATGTAAGAGAGTCTGCCCTTCCGGTTTTCTAGTTGCTGGGTGAGAGAAAGGTGTTAGGAATGGGCAGGCATTTCAGAAAGAGGATATTTTGGAATTGAAGTTGTACATTAATGGTCAGGCTGAAAGTGAATAAGACTTTCTTTTTGATATGGGGGTCTTTTTATGTAGCCCAGACTAGTCTCCAACTCCTGAGCTCCGGTGATCCTCTCACCTAAGTTTCCTGAGCATTTGGGTTACACACGAGTGCCACCACACCTAGCATGAATGAGACTTTACTTAAAGGATGCTAAACAAAACAAAACAAAACCTCCCCAAACAGGGCAGTGTAACTAAGTTTTATTTTATTTTTTTGGTTGGTTGGTTGGTTTTATGATGCTAGAAATGGAACCCAGCACTTCATATGTGCTAGATAAGCACTACCACTGAACTATACACACCCAGCCTGGTTCTACTCTTTTTTTTTTTTTAATTAATTTTATTTTTTATTAGCACACAGGATAATGAGTGTCATTTTCATGACACTCATTTCAAAATTGTATCATGTATTTTCTCTTGTTCTCTCCCTCATTACCCATGTATGTTGCACCCACCCCCTCCCTAGTCACCTTCCCCTCCAGATACATCCTCTCATACTTTCCAATCTTATATACATATTTTTTAAAAATAAATCTAGTTTCTGCATATGACAGAAAATTTGTCTGAGTCTGGCTTATGTCATTTAAAATGACGATCTCCAGTTCTACTCATTTTCCAGCAAATGGCATTTCCATTCTTCCTTACAGCTGAATAAAATTCCATTGTATTGGCTCAGTTGGTAGAGCGCTGCGCTGCAGTCTCTGAGGTCCCGAGTTCAATTCCCAGCACCGCAAAAATGGGAGAAGGGCCTGGCAATCCACTCCCAAGGCAATCCCGAAACAGTCAGCCATTGAAAACCCTATGAGGGTCGCTATGAGTCGGATACCGACTCGAGGGCACCCAACAACAACAACAACAACAACATATATATAGGCACTATATTTTTAAAACCCATTCATCTGTTGATGGACATCTGGGCTGATTCTATATCTTGGATATTGTGAACAGTGCTGCAA
Organism: Pedetes capensis; assembly: GCA_007922755.1. Lineage (NCBI taxonomy): Eukaryota > Metazoa > Chordata > Mammalia > Rodentia > Pedetidae > Pedetes > Pedetes capensis. The sequence continues at coordinate 218,275 of VMDO01000017.1, read as the reverse complement.
TGAACATGGAAGTCCAGGTATCTCTATGGTATGATGCTTCAAGATTCCTTTGGTTATACACCTAGGAGTCTTCAGAGAATAGGGTAATATTATCTGCAAATAAGGATAATTTGACTTCTTCCTTCCCTATTTGTATCCCTTTTCTTTTCTCTCTTGTCTTATTACCCTGGCTAAAAGTTCAATCATTTTTAAGAGAGACTAGATACCCTTGTCATATTCCTGACTTTAGAGAATATGCTTTCAGTTTTTCCTCATTTTGTATAATGCTGGCTACAGGTTTGTCATATACAGTCTTTATGATGTTGAGGTATGTCCCTTCAATTTCTAGTTTCCTCAGGGCTTTTATCATGAAGGATGTTGAACGTTGTCAAAAGCCTTTTCAGTAACTATTAAGATGATCATGTAGTTTCTGTCTCTGGAGTCCATTTACATGGTCTATTATATTTATTGATTTGTGTATGTTGAACCAACCTTGCATCTATGGAATGAAATATACTTAATCATGATGTATGACCTTTTTTATGTGTTGCTGTATTCAGTTTCCCAGTATTTTATTGAGAATTTCTGCGTCTATATTCATCATAGAAATTGGTCTATAGCTTTTTTTGTTGTACCCTTATCTTGTTTTGGTACCAGGGTGATACTGGCTTCTTAGAATGAGTTTGTAAGTATTCCTTCCTTTTCTATTTTACAGAATAGTTTGAGGAGGATAGATATTTAATTCTTCTTTAAAGGCTTGGTAAGAATTCAGCTGTGAATCCATCAGGTTGGGATTTTCTTTGTTGGGAGATTATTACTGCTTCATTACTCATTATAGGTGTATTTATTTATATACCCTTGATTTAATTTTGGTAGGTCATATGTATTAAGGAATTTATCCATTTCTTCTATATTTTCTATTCTTTTTGAACACAAGTTCTCAAAATATTCCCTCATGATCTTTTGTATTTCATTGGTATCTGCTGTAATAACCACTTTTCATCTTTTTATCAATTCAGATTTTTCCCCTTTTTTTTGATCAGTCTGCTTAAGAATTTGTTGATTTTGTTTATATTTTCAAAGGACCAACTCTTAGTTTCATTGAGTTTTATATTGTTCTTTTGGTTTCCATTTCACTGATTTCTGCCTAGATCTTTATTATTTCTTTCCATCTACTAATTCGGGGTTTGTTTTATTCTTGTTTTTCTAATGCTTTAAGGTGCATCATCAAGTTATTTGAGTTTTCTCTGATTTTTTATTGGAAATTTTTAATGCACAACTTAATGTGTTTTATTCTGACATGCATTTCATTGTGATATTTCCATATATGTGTTTCATTGCACATTGCACAGATAACTTCCCCCTTACCCTCTTGTGCACCTCCTCCCCCTTCTACTACCCCCTCACCAAAGGCCTTTCTTCTACATTGCATGCCTTTTTGTGGGATTATTTTTCTATATACCCTTGCATCCCAATTATGATTTAGGTCCAAGCTTTTTTCTGTAGTGATCTATCTTTTTACATTGTTAGTAATATTATGTGAATAATCTAGCCCATTTGTATTATTACCATTCTTTGGTATTATTGATATTATTATATTATTTCCCAAACTATTAAAGTTGGGCTGTTTACTTTGAGGTTGCCCTTTCTCTTATTCCTTGCTCTTCCTTATCTCTGCTCCCCCTCCAGTCTTCTCCCATCATCTCTTCCTTTTGCTAGATCCCTCCCTCATTCTTTCTGCTCCCTAAATTGTCCCTTCTCCACTAAGTTGACTTTAGCTTTTTATTATGTTCCAATTTCTGTATAAGATTTTTTCCTTCTTTTAAATTTGATTCAGCTCCCACATGAGTGAGAACAATGTGGTATTTCTCTTTTTGAGCTTGTGTTCGTTCACTTAAAATAATTTTCTCCAATTCAATCCATTTTGCTGCAAATGACATTTCATTTTTTTTTGATTGCTGAGTAGTATTCCACTGTGTATATATATGATAGTTTTTCTATCCATTCTTCTGTTGATGGGTACTTTGGTTGATTCCATATCCTTGCTATTGTAAAAAGTGCTGCATTGAACATGGAGATGTAGGTATCTTTGTGGTATGATGACTCATCTCCCTTTGGGTATATTCTCAATGGTGTTATAGCTGGGTCATATGGTAGATCTATTTTTAGGCTTCTGAGGTACCTCCATATTGATTTCCAAAGTGGTTGGACTAATTTACAGCTCCATCAGTAGTGTAAGAGGGTTCCCTTTTCTCCACAGCATTCCCAGCATTTGTTGTTATTTGTTTTATAGATCTTGCTGTTCTTACTGGAGTAAGGTGGAATCTCAGCATTGTTTTGACTTGCATTTCCCTAATGGCTAGGGATATTGAGCATTTTTTCCATGTGTTTCATGGCTTTATGGGCCTCTTCATTTGAGAACTATTCAGTTCCTTTGCACATTTGTGTATCGGGTTATTTGTTTTCTTGAGTTCTTTATAAATTCTGGAAATTAGTCCTCTGTCCGATGTATACGATGGGAAAATTTTTTCCCATTCAGTGGGGATTTCCTTGATTCTGTTGATTTCAACAGCTTTTTAATTTCATGTAATCCAGTTTATCTATTCTTTTTGCAATTTCTTGAGCAACTGGAGTCCTATTAAGGAAATACTTTCCTATTCTCTGATTTTTTTTTTTTTATGGAAGCACTTATAGCTATAAACTACCCTCATAGAACTGCCTTTGATATATCCCAAAGTTTTGGTAGGTTATGTTTCCCTTTTCATTTGATTCTAGAAATTTTTTAATTTCCTCCCTGACTTATTCGATGATCCACTAATCATTTAAAAGTGTGTTGTTCACATGTTCTCACTCATATGAGGGAGCTGATTCAAAATTACAAGAAGGAAAAATCCTACTCAAAGGTCAGATCATAATAAAAGGGGGGGAGGGAAGATAAGAATGATGTCAATATAAATGGACTAGAAATCGCATGTCATTGTTCTAACAAGATAAAAACAAAGACGACTACCGGAAAAGTTTCTATCTTAAACAGAACTGGAACCCAAGGACATATAGAAAAATGCTACTAAGTAAAAGATAGAGAAGACTTGGATGGGAAACTTAGATGGGAAGGTGGGGAGGGAGGAAGCATAGGTGGGGTAAGGGGTAGCCTATATGAATAATGTTTATCAAATTGAATATATGAAAATTGACACAATGAAAAGCATGTCAAAATGAATCACATTATGATATACATTAAAAATTTCTAATAAAAAATAAAAAAATAAAATAAAGTAAAAAATTTAAAAAAAGTGTGTTCACTCTATGTGCATTTGTATAGTTTTTGTTGTTTCTCTTGTTATTGACTTCTAATTTTATTCAATTATGACTGGAGAAAATACAAAGCAGAATTTCTTTTTTTTTTTTGTATTTGTTAAGACTTGCTTTGTGCCCTAAAATATGGTTTATTTTAGAAAGTGTTTCATGTGTAGCTGAGAAGAATGTATATTCTGCAGCTGTTGGATGAAATAATCTGTAGAGTCTGTTAAGTCCACTTGGTTTAAGATGCTGTTTAACTCTAATGTTTCTTTGTTGATTTTTTTTGTTTGGATGATCTATTGATATGCAATGGCCTTCTTATCATTTCTGATTAATTTTGGGCTGAATTCTACTTTGTCAGATATCAATATTGTAACAAATCATTTTATGTCCTTCCATTTTCAGTCTCTGTGTGTCTTTGCCAGTGAGGTGTGCTTCTTGGAGACAAAAGTTACTTGGGTCTTATTTTTTAATCCACTCAGCTAGTCTGCATCTTTTAGCTGGAGTATTAAGATCATTTACATTTATGGAATCTGCTGTTTCCTGTAATTTTGTTGGCTGTTTTCCTAGTTGGTTCAAGTCTTTATTGTTCTCTTCTTTCTCCCTTGATCACATTGGAGGTTTCCTAGTATACTAGGATGGATATATTTCTCAGCTCTCATTTGTTCCTTTTGTCCCTTTCATGAGATTTATTCTTTCCTGAGTTCTCATATATGTGTCTTTTGTCTTCCTCTGTATATGGTAATCCTTCAAGTATCTTTAGCAATGCTGGCTTAGTGGTCATGAATTGTTCAAGTCTGTGCTTATCTTGGAAAGTCTTTATTTCTCCATCAATTTTAAAGGACAACTTTGCTGGACATAGTAGTCTTGGTTGGCACTTATTTGCCTTCAGGGCTTGAAATATGTCATTCCATGCTTTCTTGGGTTTTAGGATTACAGTTGAGAGGTCAGATGTTATTCTAATGGGTTTCCCTTTGTAATAAGTGAATTGTTGTTTTTCTCTTGCAACCTTTAACATTGTTTCTTTGCTTTGTGGTTTTTGTCTTTTCTGGTCATGTCTATTTGTGGTTCTATATGCCTCTAGTGTTTGGGTGTATATTTCTTCTCCTAAGTTTGGTCAATTTTCTGCTACTACTTCATTGAGTAGGTTTTCAATGCCTCTAGTTTTAGTCTCAGCTCCTCCTTCTACCCCTAGATTCTTAGGTTTAGTCTCTTCATCATGTCCCAAAGTTACTAAAATTTGTGGTCACTTTATTTTTTAACTTATTCATTTTTTGTGGTAGTAGAAGTTGAATGCAAGGCCTTCATGCTTCTGAATAGAAAGTAAGGAAGAGAGCAAGTAGAAAGTGAAGTACATGCTTTGCAAGTACTCTACCGCCTGGCTGTACCCTCCGGCCATTTTTTACTTTTTATTTTGAGACAGGGTCTTGCTAAGTTACTCAGGCTGCCCTTGGCCTCAAATTTGTGATCCTCCTGCCTCAGCCTTCCAAGTAGCTGAGATTACAGAGATCAGCCAATGCATTGGCTCATTTTTTTCTGCACTGGTGTCTGAATGTAGTATTTCTTTAATCTTGTCTTCCATTGCTGATATTCTTTCTTCTACTTGCTCTAGTCTGCCATTGTTACTTATCACTATTTTTTTTTAAATTTGGTTTATTATGTTTTTCATTTCCAACATGTTTGTTTTTTTAAAAAAGATTTCAATTTCTTTGTTGAATTTTTCTTCTATTTTACTGATTTTTTTCTCTCTAGTACCTCAACTGACTTCCTCATTTCATATATCTGCTTATTTGTGTATTCTTTGAGGTCACTTACCATACTCATGAGAACACTTTTGAATTCTTTGGCATATCTACTGTTTTGGTATCTTTGCCTTTAATTATTGAGGAGTTATGTTCTTTTGAGGAGTTACATTGTCTTGCTTTTTCATATTTCTTATCTTTTTTTTGTGTGTGTGTGTGATACTGGTGGTTGAACCCAGGGCCTTGTGCCCGCATGCTCTGCAAGTGCTGGACCACTGAACTGTGCCCCCAGTCCATTTTTTTTTTTTACTTTTTTGAGACAGGGTCTCACTAAGTTACACAGACTGTATCTGGTCTCAAACTTGTGATTCTCCTGCCTCCACCTCCCAAGCCGCTGGGATTACAGGCATACGCCACCGCGCCGGGCTATATTTCTTATATTTCTGTGTTGTGATTTTCACATCTGTTGGGATGGTTGTTGCTTCTCATTTTAACTGGAGGAATTCTTAAGAGTACAGTCTTCTCTTAAGAGCTTGATTCTCTAGTATTGCTCTAAGAAGACAATGTGAATTGTGAATTGTTGTCACAACTCCAACCAAAACCAGATTTATAAACACAATTAAATTGAATTGAGGCCAGTTACTACTTAACCAATTACCATAGGAAAGGAGACGGTAAAGATAGTACAGAGGAAGCTATGACGTTAACAATTAATTACAATAAAGGTAGAAATAATAGATGTAGGAAATCAAGGGAGGAGGCAGGGAGAGGGGTGAAGAAAGGAACAGTACTGAATAGAAAGTAAGGAAGAGAGCAAGTAGAAAGTTATAAAAACAGGAGGAATAAAAAATACAAACAAAAATTTTTTCTTTAAAAATAAACTTGAGTACAACCAATACCAAAAGTGTATTTAGAAGATAGCAAGGATAACATATAGGGGAAAAGGTGAAAAAAAAAAAAAAGACCAAATATTGAAATGTTGAGACAATTTCTTTGTAGATCCTCTAGTACTGAAATGTGCCAAATGAGGACGGTCAGCAGCTTAAGAAACTCTCTGGAATATGCATTTCTTAAACCCTTTGGCTTTATCGAAATTGCCCTTTCTGCCATTGGATGGGGTTCTTGTAAAGAGTAGAACTGGGGATAAGAGATTGAGAAAACTGATACTAAAGCCAAGTAGGACCAATCTATCCCCCAAACCCTCCTCCATTCCACAGGGAATCTGTTCGCAGATGGGATCTGAAAGCAGAGTCCTACCCCCTAGTGCAGAACTCTATGGTCTATCTAAAACAGCTAATGGTAGTATAACCATAACTATTAGTATTAAAAACATATTTGAATTCATCCTACTCCCCAATCTGTTTTTCTAAGTAGTGCTGGATCAGTAATTTTCATAATACTTTATTAATAGATAGCAACTTATTAAACAAATGGCTGTTTTTTGGCCTGATCAACTGTGTATGGAGGTTCTCTGCAGGGAAGTGATATTCTTCTTGGTATGTAGGATGGATGGACATCGAATGATGAGAAGCAATGAGAAGGTGGCAGTCAGGCAGAGCACTAGGATGCCAGGAATGAAGAAGCCTAAATGGTGGGGTTTCCCTTCTGCTTGGGGAAGGACTCAAGGTGCCCTTGCAGGAGAGCTGAGTGGGTGAGGATGGGAGGAAGAGCACTGCCTCATGAAATCGGGTTCTAAGGGGCTTACCGTGTAAGTAGCGGAGAAAGGGATGGGATGAAGTAAGACAGACAACTGTGTGGGTGGGATAAAGCTGATGGCTGAGGGGAGAAGAGACTGTCCTTGAACAGGGGATGGGGACACTGAGGAGGACTGTCACCGTGCTCCAGGAAGCTGAGCAGCCAGAGTGGAAGGGACCGCATCTGGCTCCCTGGAGAGAAGAGGGAAGAGACAGACCATCAACTACTTGAGAACTGTAGATACAGCAGGCATCAGAAATAGAAGTCATGAGAGAATCTTTCTCTGAAGAGCTGCAATGCTAAAGAAATGAAAAGTGGCAGCTTTCCCAAGAAGACTCCTGGATGGTGTTCTCCCCGAACCTGATTCCAGAGATGGTTGTGAGGTAGAATAAGGTGATAGATGGGTGAGGATGGTGAAAGGAGAGGATGAAAGGAGACTAAAGTTCCAGGAGATGCAGACTTGGTTGTGCTGAGACAATGGCCCCCTGCCAAGCAGTGGAGTGTCCAGAAACAGACACAAAAATGAAGAATGGAGGCTGGGCCAGGTGAGGTCCCAGGGCCTTGAGACATCTGCCCCCAGGAAGTGAGTAAAGCCACATGGAAGACAGGCAAGGCTGAGGGACCATGAACAAACACGCGCCAGATGAAACTTGGTCCCTGGCTGGTGTCCTCCAAAGAGATGCTTAGATGGTATGCAGAGCCTTCCCTACATTTGGAACTGGTGCCACCCTCTAGTAAGGGGCTGATGTGCCCTTGAGGAGTGGTGGTAAAGGGGTAGAAAGTGGCTAAAGGAATTGCTAGTGTACTCTGTGTACTTTAAATCTATGTACCTCTTCCTATGATGATTTAAAGTACACAGGAGGAGGCACGGAGGTTATATGCAAATACCCAATACAACATAAATGCTAGGTAGTTATCCTGTATTATTTAGGGAATAATGACAAGGAAAAATAAGTCTGTATGTATTCAGTCCAGATTTCGCAACCACCATAAGCCTAACTAAAGTGTGGATGTGTAGCCAGTTGGACTGGCGCATGGAGAGGGTGGTTGTACTTACAGCTGGAGTGTCTAAGGACAGAGAGCTGCCACATGGCAAGGGAGCTCTCTGTAGCTAGCACAGTTCTCAGATGCTGGGAGCCTGGATGACAGGGCCAAGGGAATTCCTACCCTGTGGATGTGACAGGATAAAGGGATTCTCAGGACCCCTTCCAATGCACAGAAGTTTTGAGATGAAAGGTGACAGTTATCCCATGTCCCATGAAAGAAGGCAGGCTCTCAGGAAAGACGCAAACAAACAGCAAAAAAGTTACCACAACAGAAAACAGTCCTCACTTTCAAGAGCCCCATGCCGGTGACCCATCAAACCAATTGTGACAAAATAACAAAACATCTTTTGAATGCCACTCTAAAATGCGTAAAAATTTGTTTCCTTCTGTGTCTCCTCTGGAAGTCAGTTTTTCTTTGGGGCATGCCTCCTCCCTTGCATCTTGGTGGGAGGTGGTAAAGATTTTTGTTTTTTGTTGTTTTTGCCATGAAGAAAACTTACTTCTTTGTAGAATTTGTTCCTCCCCGGAAGCGAGGAGAGGAACGTAGAATGGCTGATAGAGCGTTGCGAGTAACAAAAGCGCACAGCCTACTTTGGCACAAAGCACGCTGCCAAGACTTCATAACTATAATCATAAACTTTGTGGTGCTGCTATAAATACGGAACAAACCAGCGAGCGAGTGACTCATCTGCCGGGATAATGTTCACACAGCCCGCGCTGTGCCACTTTGGGTGGGGAGCCAAAGCTTAACCGTTCTTTTCCTCTCTTTCTTCTCTTTTGTAACTGAGTACAGAACATTACACTTAATTCTTCTTAAAAGAAACCCTCCTCGCTGTCTGTGAGATTATTCATCTGATTTCTCTGACAGAATACTTCTGTTCGCCTTTTAACACAAATCTGCTGTAGAAAACATGTCACACACTTCTTAAACATTTTGCAAATACTCACTAAAGTAACCGACATGGTTGTTCTCACCAAGTACAGACCAGCCTGTACCTCTCCCCTATGGAGCAAAGGCTGCAGGTGTTCGTTCAGGAAGGCCAGCAGCTGAGCACCAGCAAGAACGGGTCCTCAACCCATCTAGGGGGTTGGGCACTGGTTTTCCCACCTGCAAAGCACAGCCATGAGCCAGACTCCCCAAGCTGCCTACTGTCAGTGCATGTGGCAGACCCTGGCGAGGAAGGCCGCCTTTGCATCACCATTGCCTACTTCTTTTAATATTTAGCTGTGAAATAAAAAGTGCCCACAGAGGACACATCTTATAAGGTCTCACAGAAGAGTTTTGAAGAGATTCAGTGTACAGGGGTAAGCAGGACCAGAAATCACTGAACTCAATAAAGCCTAAGGAAGCAAAACTTAAATGTGGCTAGTGGCTCATGTATTGGACTGTGAAGGTTCAGAGGCCTTATAAGTTCATGTGGTTTCAGAGCACAGTGGGAAAATCTGATGTAGGGCATGCATTGAGGCTTCTCTGAACCCTCAAAAAGCTCTCCAAGTTCTCTTCTCCTTTCACTGAAGTGACAGAGTCCCACAGTGTGATGGTGAAGGCCGATAAGGTGCTACTGGCCCAGCTGGCATGGCAGTGTCTGAAGACAAAACCTTGTCCAACTCAATGTGATGCTCCCACCTCCATGACCAGCAAAGGATGTGTAAAGTGTGCTGCTGGACTCAGCAATAAATAGATATCCTTGAAGTACCTACACATCACTGGACAGAAAGCAGCTTTCCCACACCTGGCTCTGACCACACAGTGAGACATCAGGGGCTGCTGTGCCATAAAAACTCCCAGAGGCCACCCACCCACCCGATTCCAAAGCTGAGTAGCTGGTGACAGGCCGTAAGGGCTCTAATAGCAAGCTAGGTGATAATCCCAAACTTCCATGTGACTTTTGTTTGAGAAACGCCCTTTTTCCTTATAGACATCCTGGGGGTTCAGTCCATTTTTAAAGACAAGGGTCTCCATCTAGATCAGTGCTGTTGACAGTATATTCTGGGACAATGGGAATGTGTTGTATCTTTGCCGACCAGTATGGTAGCCATTACCCACCAGGGCTGAACAGAACACTTAGAATGAGGTTGTGTGACTGAGTAGCTGAACACTTCTGTCTTATTGTAGTTAGCTTAAATCTGAACAGCTGCCCGTGTTTGGTGGCTATTGTACTGGAAAGTCAGGGTCTAGAGGTTCTGTAGTCTCACTGTGGGAATGTAAGCCACGGTAGGAAACTCGGAAAGGGGGAGTGTGCATGGGCTTCCCTCTGAGCCATGGGGCAGGTCCCTAAGCCCTCTTCTTCTTTAGCCAAGGCAACAGAGTCCAGACCCTGTAGAGAACTCAAACTGACTCTAGTCACATTCACTTGTACTCTTGCCTGGTATTTCTAGATATGTTCATGGTTTGCAAAGCCACAGGGCCACACAAAGGAACTCACACCTGTCCACTGTAGCCTCCACAATGGGGCAGCAGGCTGCAAGTTGGAGCAAGAGATAGTGATCATTTCAACAAAAGCATCGACAAGCTCAAGTCACAAGGAAATAATGACCACCAGGATTATTTAACCAGAGGCGTTAAGAACACAGATCAGGGGAAGACCATGTTTTCTGTGGGCAGGGACAGAGAGGCAGCTGCTCCACACATACGTGGGAAGGAGCCTGCAATTCACCTGTGAATGCCCAGAACACAATCAGGATGCACTTAATGCTCTGAGTCTAGTAGCTACAGTAGTAAACATTTATAGGTTAACTAAAGTGCCTGCCAACTAATCCTCTAGTGTTAGGGGAGGCATTATGTTTCTATATTTTGGCCATAGTATGGGGCTTAGCAGAATGGATAGCCAATGACTAAGGCTGACTTCCTAACAGTTTATCCTTTGCTATTACATTTTAACTTAAAATGTCAATTTATAATCTATGTCTTCCCTACTTCAAAAAGTGTTCGGTGATAGCTCACCCTAAAACATACATATACGACAAAATTGTATAATGAAGGCAAGGAAGGAAGAGAAGGGACTGCATCAGAGATGTAGGCTGAGACAAACAAATACAATCAAATATAATATGCAGCTCTGAGCTCCCTGCTAATGAAGGCAAAAAAGGAATTAATGGATTAACTACCTGTTATAAAAGGATTTAGAATGAACTTTCTTGACAAAAATAATCAGGGATGTTCTAAAATGTTTTTTTCTTTATACTATTAATTAGAAACAAATATAAAACAAAAATCTTGAGGGCATACTCCTATTCTGAGGCGGTTCTTAGAAGAAAACACATTCTCAATAATCTGAAATCACAGGACAGAAAAGCATTGATTATCTAGAGAAATCATGGCAAATACGGCTCTTGACTCTGTACCTCTGCCATATGGAATGATTTCAACTGGGCTTTGCTTGTGACCTGAGAGAGCACAAAGACTGCCATGTACTTGGAGAGCAGGTCTTTGTCACAGACCAAAAGAAGTGGGAGCCCTAGGCACACAGGTTGTCTCCTGTACAGACAGGCCTCTCAGACTCACGTTCTAATCCTGGCAGAGAACACCCTGGGGAGCTGGCTGCAGGTACCAGCTCTCGACTCCTTTCAAACGGCAGCCTGGGCCTGAGCAAATTCCTCAACAGCCAAAAAGCAGATACAAAGAAAGAAAACGGCATTCAATTCTTACTCTCTGTGCGGGCTGCGGCTCTGGGAAACTTCGGAATCACTGTCTTTGGGGGACAGGGAGCCCTTGTAGGTGTAGAACACATCCTCGGTTTCTGTAATGTAGGTCATCTCATTTGCAAGGTTATCCGCGGAAGAGTGGCGGGGTTTGCGGATTTCGTGGCGGAGCCGGGGACTTCGCCTGTGGGGAGAAAAGGTGAAGTGAAAATGGCTGAGAGCAAATCCCACGTACAGGCTGATCAGATGTCAGCAGTCTGACCTTGTGTCCTGGCCTCTCCAGGGATGCCTTGACTGATACCGTTAGAAAGCCAGAGCCAGAGCCAAGTGTGGTGGCACACACCTCTAATCCCAGCACTTAGGTGGTGGAGGCAGGGGGCTCACCAGTTTGAGACCAGTTTAGGCTACAGAGCCAGTTCCAGTCTAGGCCAGCTTGAAGCTACATAGTGACTTAAAGGCCAGCCTGAGGCTACATATTGAGACTCAGTCTAAAAAAAAAAAAAGAAAGAAAGAAAGAAAAAAACAAAGGAAGGAAAGAAAAGAAAAGAAAAAGAAAAAAAGGAAGCCAAAGCCAGTTAGCTTGTATGGACTTCACCCAGGGCAACACAGGTCCCAAACACTCTCAGCCCAGTGGAGTGGCCCCCTGAACTGTAGTTTCAGCCTTATAAACAGCCAGGACTAGAATGCCTACTGTTCTTTGGCCAGGGAGGGTAGATTCAGGGTGAGTTATTCTTCCAGGATGACGCCAGCTCTGAAGATGTAAATGGGCACACTGAATGATGAACAGACATTTTTTCTCACCAACTTGTACAATGTATAGAAGAAGTTTAAAAGCCAGAGTACATTTCTTGACAAAATTTATACCTTAGGACAACTATATCCTTTCATGTAAATTTTCATGTGAATTTTATTTGGTCTAAAAGGAAATTTTTTTTTTTTTTAGACAGGTCATGCCAGGTAACCCCAGCTGACCTCAAACTCATGATCCTCCTGCCTCAGCCTCCCGAGTGCTGTGATTACAGGAGTAGGTCACCATGCTGTGCTTGAAATTTTTTTTAAATGATGTCACCTATTAAAAATGTGTTGTGAGTTTGGCAATGGAGCACTGCCCTGTTTTCCAACAGTGGCAGTAGTCAAGTGACCTAGGCAAGTCCTGTCACCTCTCTGGGCCTCAGCTCTACTTACGGCTCCTGGGAATGAGCCAAATGAGACAATGTTCTCAGGATGTCTGGGGTAGCCCCTGGGCAGCAGAGGACCTTGGTGCCCTGCTTTTCCTCAGTGTTTCCATTCTTCCTTTCTTTGTCAGCTGTTTTTCCTTAGGACTATCAGGGCCACCATGACGTGCAACTCCCCAGGCCCAGAAAATCAATAATGCTGTGTCCACTGTAGAAGTGAAAAGGCTTTTGTGACTCCTTAGAGGGGACCTGTGATTATGAGCAGGTGCTCCAGCCTACGAGTGTGGCAACATCCAAACTTGCTTTCTCCTGGATTCCATCCAAGGCTCTCTGGGTCACTAGCAACTGCTGCCTAAAAGATTTCCAGATATAATTAACTACTACTTTATAGCATAATTTACCTCTTTAGGACAAGGTATCTGAATCTATTTGTCATGCCATGATTTCTGATACTGAATATCATCAGCTTTGCCCAAAGCATGTGGGCCTCAGGTACCTGGCATGGCCTGCACAGCATTCCTTTCCTCTCTCTCCCAGTTTCCCTTAGTCCCAGGAGAGATCCTGGCTCAGAAACTTCCAGGCCTGTCTTTGATGCCACACTGTTAATCCTGTGTGGAGCTGAGGGGCAGTGTTTCCCTGCTTGATTTCCCCTTTTGTCGATGCTTGGCTTTTTTGGAGACATTCACAAAGACAGCTGATGTGTTTGGGGGAACCATTATAATAACAATAATAAAAAACAGTTCCATCTAACCCTTTTTAAAAATACACTTACAAAGCAATTGTACATTATTTTTTAATTTGTGGTAATTTTTAGAGCCTTTTTATAGATGAAGAAACTGAGACCAAAAAAGAAACTTGCTAACAAAAAAGTTCAAATCTGAGTTTGAGCCTTTCAGCTACAACCATAAAGTCACATCCATCTTCTTCCTTTTCTTTCCTTCCCTTATTTGTGGTGTTGCAGACTGGGGATTCACAAACGTTTTATAACTTACTTTGCAGTGCTGGGGATTGAAACCAGGGCCTTGTGTATTCTGAGAAAGCACTCTACCGCTGAGCTACGCCCTCAGTGCCCCAAATTTACTAAACTCAAATATGTTTTTAAAAAGAAGCATCTCAGGAATGCAGTTGGATAGGAGGAATAATTTCTGATATTCTTGGACAGGATTACTTGGATAGGATAACTATGGTTGGTAATAATTAACTGTAAATTTCAAAGTATACAGCAAGTAGAGAAGGTTTTTTTTTTTTTTTTTTTTTTTGAGTTAGGGTCTTACTATGTAGCCCAGGCTGGCCTGGAACTTCTGATCTATGCATGCATCAACATGTCCAGCTGGTAAGAGAGGATTTTAACACAAAGAAATTATATATGTCTGAAGTGATGGATATGCTAATTATCCTCTTCTGAATATTACACATCGTATACCTATATCACACTGTACCCTATAAATATGTATTATTGTGTCAATTGAAAATTTATAAAATTTTTAAAAGACTACCTCAGCATTATATACTATGGGAAACGTTCAGCAAGACTTATGCACTTTAGGAAATAGTTACTTCTGCAACAGCCCAAAATGCACATATAAACTCTGATTGCAGACCATCTATGTTTAGGAATTCATAAGCCGAATCTGTAGTTTGAGAAGAGAGAACATGTCTGCTGGTACATAGTACAAAAGAAGACATACCAGTTGGGGGTGATTGGAGGGGACCGGGAAGGCAGGCTTTTAGTTTCTAGATGCTCCACCGATAACGACCTCCGCATGGCTGGGTTCCACACCATCCCTCCAATCACTTTTTTGCAATATTGGTTACTTACAGACCTGAAAAACCAGAAGCAGGGTCACTCCCCACCGACATGTCCAACAAGAAAGAATGTGTAGCACATGTGAAGCCGTGTCCCTTGCTCCTTCCCCAATATGGCTGTTTAACCCCTTGAGGACACCAACCCAGGTTACAAAGAGTGGATGTGGACTGGTCTTAAGAGTATTTTGTGTCCTGGCTTTTCCTTACATTATTTCTTCTCTTTTGGTGAAAATGCTTTCATGTCTCAACTACTTTAAGCAACCAAGTTGCTTCCAGAATATAGCCAAACCTTACCAGATTAGAAAGAATACCAGAATAGCATACAAATGCAGTTTGAGTAACTTTAAGAGATTCTCACTTTACTCATACTAGAATAAGTAAAAGTATTAACCATCCTTCCAGATCCTCTGTCATCCTGGCCAGCATAAACTGCCAGCATAAATCACTGGTAAAACTTTGACAGAGAACCTGAAAATATACTTAGTAAGTACAGTTTCAGGCTATGTTCTTTGAATGTGCTACCTGAGGCTTACTTCTCAATTTGATTTATACCTAGAGAATTTAAATCTTGGAGAATGAATTATCTGAGGAAACAGTTTGAAGCCCTCTGAGGGGTAACACTTTCAGTTCTGACATTTCAAATTTTAATCTATGTTCTAATGTCTTAGGAAAATATTTTGCACATTTCCTTGTAACCTAAAACCAACCAATCAACCAACAAAACCAAAAGGGAACAAAGACCAAATAAAATCAAACTTCCCCTAAAATTGTTATTGTTGTTAGGTGTTGTTGAGTCGGGTCCAACTTTTAGCAACTTTATGTACAACAGAAGGAAACACTTCCCAATACTGTGCCATGCTTGGCACTATGTTAGTGCATCTCACCTATTCATAGGGTTTTTGATGGCTGATTATTTTGGGAGTGGGTTGCAGGTCCTTCTCCCATTTTTTGTGGTGCTGGGGATCGAACCTAGGGCCTCTGAGCACAGAGCAAGCACTCTACCAAATGAGCTAAACTCCAGGCCCCCTCTAAAATATCATGTACTAATGTATAATAACAAATGTCATTATCACCCTGATCAAAGTGCTCACAGAGGGGTCACTAAGAGAACCTTTCCTCTAAAGTTGGTCTACCACATGTCCAGAAACCACATGATCACTGATTGAGGGCATAAGGTTAAAATAAGGGGAGCAAGCTGAGTGATTGCAGGTTTAATGTAACAGATCCCCAAACCATGTGTCACAGGTTATTAATAGAGACCCTGAAACAGTGTTCTATTGTCCCACAAGTTTGGAAGATAATGAACAAATTCCTTTTATGTAGAACCTTTCAGAGGGCTCAATACACAAACATGTAGATGTATCTCCAGGTGTGGGTAAATTCTGTCTCTCAACACCTCTCTAGGCCTTGGGTTCCTCATCTGTGAAAGAAGAGTGATGAGAGCTGAAATTCACAGTATGCTGAAGGTGGTACTGTTAGTAAAGAACTGTTGACTTGTGCCCCTTAACCTACCACCAATGTCGCAAATGATCCCATCTGGTGGATAAAGGTGGTTGCCAGTTCTCTGACAACTCTGGGCTGTCTGCAATTTTTTTAAAAAAGCAAAAGATCTGTATGATCTGAAAAGAAACCTGAGTATTCTGTGACTGTATTAATTGACAGAAGCACTGTGCCAGTTCTAGGTCAAATCTTAGGAGGTGCAGCTAGTTCTGCCTTTGGCTCTTGGAGCCCTGAGTTCCTGTGGAAAAAGTCAACCATCCTGCTGTAGAGTTTGCTTGGAGAGGCTGAGAGGGCAGCTAAGCCTAGCTCTCCAATCATTCCATCAAGACACCTGGCATGAGAGGGAAGTTGTCTTGGACTCTTTGGACCAGCCCAGCCACCAGCTGTATATCACAAAATTTCTGTCCATCTCAAGTGAAGCAGAAGAGTCATCTGGCCAAGCCCTTCCAGATTTATATCTTCAGGACAATAAAACAGTGTTGCTTTAAACCTCCAGAATAGGAGGTATTATTCCATAGGAGATGACAAGAAGCCAGACCCCTGCATTGGCTACAGGTTTGCAGATAAGGAAACTGAGGCAACAAATGAAAACTCAAGTGGCAGAGGGAGGATTTGAACCCCATTGCTCAGCACCAGAATGCACACTTTCATTCCCTCATGCTGCCACCTGCCATCTGGCCTGGAGGACTGGCTCCAACCGAAGTCAAGACTATGCTCCAATAAATTCTCATTCAGAAGAAAATCATTTCCTCCTAATCAACTCACCAACAATAACAATAGCTGGGTTACAGAGGCTACCAAAACACCTGCCCAGCCCCACATTCTGTGCTATCTTAGACTTCTACACAGTGAGATCATCCTTTCCATTGTCATTCTGTAGAAAGGAAGCTGTCGACAACAGAGGAGGCTTTTACACTAGTGTTTTTACACTTTATGCTTTCACTCTCAATTGTATTTTTATACTAAATAAATCTTTATTTCTACTTTTTCATTCATCTTCTGGGACAAATGCTGTGTGGGAGATGCTGGCTTAGTGATATCAGGCTGTGACAAGCCTAATATTCTGTTATCAGGGTGACACTCAGAATCCTTTACCAGATAGGGTGTGGGGACAGTCACACGGTCATGGTCTGAAGGACGACTTTCCATTTATTCAGTCTGTAACTCTTGGTTAGAAAAATCCATTTCCAAGGCTGCAGTGTCGCAGCACCTCACTGAATCCCTCACAGAGCTTAACGTCACCCTGGCTCTGGGCACACTTCCCTAAACTGTCTCATCCTAGAAGCAAGGGCCACAAGACTACTGCTGCTACTGTTGTGTTGGCTGGGTTCCAGAGGTGCCTGGTGAGTGACTCCAGCCTTCAAGGGCTCAGCATTACTTCTGCCACAGAAGTCCCTAGTGCTGGCAGGAGCTAGTGCGTGCTGGCCGCAGAGTCGGCCACAGCCTCAACAGCTGCAGTGATTGCTGTCTGGGCCATTAGACCTCAGGGCTGGAGTGCAGCAGCAGACGAGCCCACTGGGAAATGGTGAGGCTGCTGGTGGTGCTGAGCCCAGGGTGCTGGCCTGGGTGAGCTCTCCTCCATGGGGCCTGGCTGGCTGGAGGGGCCATGTGGGAAGCAGGCTTCGGCTTCTACATAGCACTGCAAATGCAAAGTAGCTTCCCAAATGCTTTTAATAAATTATGCTCACGACTTATTCAATAACAGAGCTACTCAATGTGGAAAAGGACTAGACACTGTTATAAAAGACAAAAACTTAAATATATTTGTTCTTGGTTCACCAGAGGTTGAGAGAGAACATTTAGCACCATAAATAGTATTCCTGATAGTAAAAGCAATTTGTACTTACTGAATCTGTACATCATCTAATGACTCCCATGTAATGGGACAGTTACTGGAACAGTCTGATGCAGTTCCACATCAGATAATGGCTCAGACACGAGCCTCATTTAGTAACAGCCACATTGATGACAACAAATCACAAAAACAATTTTAATAATTTTGGAGAACCAACAAATGATTTAGAAATTCTAAGAATAACTTGATAAACAATTTCTGCCATGTCTTATACTTAGAAGCCAGTCTTAGAAAAAATAAAACAAAAACAAAGCTGCACGGCTACTTTATCTAGACTAAAAATAAAATTTAATCTAAGTTAAAATTTAAAAATATACATATGCATTATATATATTTTCTGTACTATTCATTAAAGTTTTTGAATATCATTTCCTGTGGATCATAGTACTTATTTTATAAGGTAGTTGTAAGAATTAAATATAATTAAGTACGTGCCTCGCACAAAGTAAACACTAGGTAATTGTCAACTGGAATAACTAATATTTTATAATTATTATAGGCTATACATCCCAAAGTCACTTGATTCTGGAAACTTTTATTTCTATTCATTTATTCATTCAATGTTATGGAGTCTTATAGGACTAATGTGGCGGGGGAGGCTGGCTTAGTGGTATCAGGCTTTTATAAGCTCAATCTGCTGGCACCAGGATGAGAGGCAGAGTCATTTATTGGACAGGGTGTGGGGACAGTTGCAATTTGGGCTGCTCGGGAGCTCTGAGGACAACAGGGTGGAGGGGACAGAAATCAACATTGGGAATGCGAGACACATCTGAGTATGTGTGGAAGTATACTGCTGTCCCCGGAGAGATCTAAGGCCACAGTTCAAGGATCCAGCACTTGGGGCCCCTGGGCCATAGCATTCCCTCCTCTACCCAAAGATGTGCATGACATAGTGGTGACGAAGAAGTGCTGACATCTCAGTCTAGTGTGGACACTGCCCCTAAGGTATACTCACTTTTTGGGGTTCCTGGAGCCCAGAGTCCAGTACTGAGACAGAACATTCTTTTCCTGAGGTAGTAACTTCTTTGCCTGAAAGAACGAATGGTGCTCGACACAGGACTTCCACAAGTTTTTGCATGATCGGTAATTTAGCATGTTGAAGGCCACGATATGTTCCCTGGATTCAGTCTGGGAGGAAAAACGGTAGAGACTTCCTTGTAAAGAAATAGGATAAAGTCCCTGAAAGCATGCTACTCACAGGGGCAGCAACCAGAGAAGATGCAACAGACAGAAGAAAGCAGACTTCCAGATGCCTCAGCCACGGCCCAGCGTCACAGGACTATTCCAGAGCAGGACCGTCAGCCCTCTGTGAATGTGATAATAAAGGCGACTAGAAACTATTTTTTCCTCTTCATCATCTAAGGTCCTTCACAAACACTCTTTTTTTTTTTTTTTTCCGGTACTGAGGGTTGAACCCAGGGAGTCGCGCCTGCATGCTCTGCAAGTGCTGGACCACTGAGCTGCGCCCCCAGCCTTTTTTTTTTTTTTTTAATGTTTTGAGACAGGGTCTCGCTAAGTTACGCAGACTTCTTCTGGTCTCCAACTTGCAATCCTCCCACCTCTGCCTCCCGAGCTGCTGGGATTATAGGCGTGGGCCACCGTGCCCGGCCATACAAACACTCTTATTTCAAATTTGCTTACATCTTGGGGTTAGAAAAATTTGGAACTATTTTGTGATATTCTCCTTTCAAAATTTAGGTCTGGGAACATTTCTCTCCTCAAGAAATATTCTTGTCATCTACCAGACAACAGCAATTTTATAAACCTGGAAATTTTTCCGTTTGTTTCCCCCAGACTGAAATCCAGTGCTCATATATAATAAGTACTGAAATCAGTGGCTTTGCCTTCATTCTATATGGGTTTAGGTTTTTGGATTTCTTACGCAGTTTGATACCATTGTGAATCTTGCACTGGGAGGGACGTCAGGTGACCTAGATTCCAGTTCTTGCTTGCTCTGAGCTTTAGTGTTCCCGTTTCTAAAAGTTTACTGCTATGGGGGGGGGGGTCATTTTAAGGGCATATTATCTTTGAAAAATTGGAAAATGGACATAGTGACAGTGACATATGAAACATAAGAAGACAGGCTGTGGTATGGAAAGAACAGATTCATAAAGATTGGTTCAAATTCCTACTCCCATACTCATGAGCCGTGGGACCCTCAGCTTCCTTGCCCCTGAATCTACTTCTGCCTGTGTGTAAGCAAACAGTTATCTGGAGTATTTCTGACTCCTCATCTAAAACACAGGCACAAGCCACCATGCATTGAAAAAGGAACTGGCCTTGTGCTACTACACAGTGTGCTCTGCCAGTGGCTCTGACCATGCTCTTCTATCCAATCTATACTACCTCCCGAGAAGTATGCATTACCGAATTTCTGGAAACAAGGCAACTCAGGCTCAGGGAAGTAACAACACCTGTCAGACTGGTAAGAGGAAGAGCCAGGACCTGAACCCACAGTCTCTGACCCCAAAGAACGTTCACTCTCCAATTGGAGAAGCAGAGACACCTACGAACAGGAGAGAATGGTGAGGTCTGAGGCCCCAGCTCCACTGTGCTGTGCTCTTTTACTCTTTTTACACAGATGACAAACTGCATCCAACCACTGAAGGACTAAGAGCTAAAGTAACTTTAAAACACAGGAAACAAAGCAAGAATGGGTACAACTCACCTGTTTTTGTCGCTGATGTATAAAGAACTTTTTCCTTTTGAAAGAAATTTTGAGAATGTTCACCCTGTAAGAAACAAAACACAAACACACAAAAACAAAACATAAAACAAAACACAGATAAAACATGAACATCAGGGCTCAGCCAGGTTGTAGCTAACACCATCCAGTGTGTGTCTACTCCGTGATCCGGATGCCTGGGGGCTCCTGGCTGCCTGGAGTATGCTTCCCCATAGAAATGGCAACAGCCCCACTGCCTCAGCCAAACACCAAGGAGCTGACTGAACTGGCTCTCACACAGAGCCTCTGGATTGTGATGTAGCTTTTAAATAACAAGAAGCACAGGCCATGTGCTCTCTTTGCGGTAAGCTTCTTTTGTGACACTGCAGCTCTGCAGGAGCTGGTGGCTACATGGGCAAGACAGCTGAGGGCAGTGTGGAGCAGGAGGATATGACTGGTCATAGCCCAGATCCATTACCTAATGGCCACATGTCAAGCAGTCTCTTCATCATTTGCACAATACAGAATTAAAGCCACTAATAATGGAACTTATTTTTATATACCAGGCCACTGTTAAGGGCCTTGCAAACATCCTCTCCATTAAGTCTTGCAACAGTCCTAGAATATATGTACAGTTATACTATACCTAGTTTTGAGATTCCCCCACCTGTCTGTCAGTTTGTGCTGCGTGTGTGTGTGGCGGGGGTTTGTGTTCTGCTGTGATGCTGAAAGCTATGCCACCAATATTTCAGATACTAGCAGGGCCACCCACAGTGGACAGATTTCAGCTGAGCTTCCACACTAAGACAGCCTAGGGAGAAGGACCCGGAAGCCCACTCCTGAAACAATTAACCATTGAAAAACTTATGAAAAGCAGAAAAGCACTGTCAAACATAGTACTGGAAAATGAGCACCCCCAGGCCAGAAGGCATTCAAGCATTCAAGAAATGACTGGGGAAGAGTTGCCTCCTCAAAGTAGAGTTGACCTAAATTATGGGAATGGAGTAAAGCTCCTCGGACCTCCTTTTGCTGATGTGGCATTACTCAAAATGAGAAGAAACATGGCGACTGCAACATTGGGCTCAACATAAAAACAATGTATGTATGGCACAGCATTGAGGAGTGTGATGCTTTGTTGTACTTAGGGTCACTAGAAGTTGGCCCTGACTTGACGGCACATAGCAACAACAAGTTTTGACATAAGGAAACTGAAGCTCAGAGATATTCCTGCTAGGACCTGGGATCTGAGCCTAGGGCTCTCCTGACTCCAGAGCCTGTGCTCTTGGGCCCAACACGCTATGAAGTCTGCTGAACAGTGGCATAACACTGCCTTTCTCACAAAGTGGTCCTATGAGGATTCAAAGGATTAAGTGCATCAAGTCTCTGGCACAATGCCTGACTCACAGTAGGTACTCAATGATTCTCCTTCCATTAAAATCAGTCAACAAGTCCCCTTTTTAAGTCAACTTTTTCACCTACATCAAATGACCAGAATCTGCACAAGGGAGGCATATTTCCCCACTACAGTCTTTACTTCTGCAATACTTTGAAGAATAAAGGAGTTCTACTATTCTCTAGGATCATATGAAGACCTTGGTGGAGCATTCTGCAGCAGAGATACAGAGTAGATAAAGTGAAAGTTTATGTGACATTTCCTCAGTAGGATCTGCAATACTTACAGAATACCAATATTACATATAGCATATTAAATAACACATAACTGAATTAATCTGTTGGCAGAGGTACCTGTTTGACAAGGGAATTTTTGAGGTCACTACGGGCTAGTTATCTAAGAGCCAGAAGGGTCTTAGGTTCAACCCTTTAGAGATGCTTGTTCTAGCATGTGTCACACCTCCCCTGCCACCTCCCTGAAGTTGACAGGTCTCCTTGCTGCTTCCTAGTGCCAAAGGGCACACACAGGATTTCCTGTTTTCCAGAGTCTAGAAAACCAATGTCTCAGCCTCTGTGTTCTTACCCTTGCCTTACTTGGCCCATGGGAACCCAGAGTCCTCTTCCTCCCCACTGGCTTCACATATGGGGGCGCCTGCTGGACCCCACAGTTCAGAAGGCTCCAGCTCAGTGCTCTCTCCTTCCTGTGCTGGCTCTAACTTCTGTACTTGACAGCTTTCTTTCCCAGAGCAAATGTGATGAAGGGCTGACATGATCTATGTCACTTCCAGGCTGTAGGCCCTACAGAGGATCCCTACTTGCCCTTATTCATTCATAATGAAAGAAAAAAATGTACCGAGTGTCTACATGTACTAAGTACTGCGCCAGGCCCTGGGGATGGAGAGAACCAGACAGTGGGCACTGCCATCTGGACACTATAATCTAATGAGGAAGACAGGTACCACATAAATAATGCTGCAGACAGCTACATCACTGTACGATCACTGTACGACCACTGTATGCAGGACAGTGTAATGTCGCATCAGGGGATTAAACACTGAGTCTGTGTTCCTGTGGCCCATGAGGCCTCTTTGCTGCAGCTCCTCATGCCTACACTATGCTCTGGCCTGACCCACTCACCTCCCCTGTACTCACCACTGCACTCGCTCTTGTCTCTGAACCCCTGCACCCCCCCTCCCACATACACATTGCACCTTTTCTTTAGAATGTATTCCCTCAGGTGAAAACCCATTCTGTTTAGTGTTCCAAGATCACCTCTGCAGGCTATGGGCCCTTCCTACATCCTGTCCTGTGTACCTGACTTATTACCCAGGCGTCACTACCCCATGCTGGCCTCCTTGCTGGTCTTTGAGTTTTATATCAGAGTCAGGGCCAGGCTTCAACAGGAGCCTCTCTGATGTTGAAGGGTGAGGGAGATACTGGCAGGTCTGCAGGTGAGTGTGGGGGCAGAAAGGGTGCCAGAGTCCCTGTGGGTCTTGCTCTAAAGACTTCTGTTTACAAAACCCGCTTTATAGGATCACGTTTTCTGCTTCTCTTTATAAAGGACTGATATCTTCCCTGAAATGTGATGGTCTGGCCTCTGTTTGTGGGACCTTTGCAGGTAAAGGCAAAGATAGCACTGGACCCAGGTGGCTTCTGGTCTATGATATCTGGGGGATGCTCCCAGCAGCTATAGGGGCTTGGGAGGGAAAAGAAACCCTGTGCTCAGTGCCTGGTCTTGGTTCTGAGCCGTCCAGGCCATACCCCAGCTAGCCTGGCCAAGCCAAGGATATGAGGAGCTTTTAATAAGACAAGGGAAAAGATAGAGGGAGGAAAGATCCTTTTATCTCTCATACTGATTTTACTGTGAAATAGAGCAGGGCTACAAGATGTTTTTGTTTTGAAAACTAGATGCAGTGTAAAATTAACTGAAAAGTTGGTATCTCTATGTCTGTACCCTATTTAATCATTTTTCTTATGAATATACACTTTAGTGGTGGAACAAGTACAGGTGTTGGAGCTCGGTTCTCGGGGTGTGAATTTCAACTACACCAATTATTAGCCCTGTGACCCCAGGGAAGTTCCTACTTCACTTCCTTTGAGAAGTTCTTTCTTCCTCCTTTGAGAAACTGGAGATAAGAATGGTGCCCATTTCAGGTTCAAATGAGTAAATCAAGTAAAATACACAGTAACATGACTTGGATACTATAAGTATTCAATACTGACAGCTGCTGTTTATGGTTATTACCTCACTAATTTTATTTATTTTTTCCTGTCATAAATAATGCTGTGATGAACATCTTTGTGCCCTAATTCTTGATGCTCTATGTTGCCAAGCTGAAGAGCAGATTTAGACCCAAGAATTTTAGTGTGGCACAAAGCTGGCACCCAAATCTCTTTTTAAACCTTTTCCCCTAACTTCCTTCCTTGCTGCCATAGTTTGCCAAAATTCCATGGTGTTTTTTTTTTTTTTTTTTTTTAAATATGTTCTGCTTTTGCATCTCCTGTAGCCTATAGCATTCTCTCTCCTCAACCTACCTGGCAAATCTGAGCACCCCCCCTCTACACCCTCATGGCCATTTATACAAATGGTTTATTTGGCAGCTGTTTCCCTGAAGAACGCTCCCTGTTGCCTGGCACACTAAACTCACGCTTCTCTCCAAAAATCAGTTCAACTCAATAACACAGTAGTTCTCCCTCACCTGTGGTTTT
The DNA here is from genome assembly GCA_007922755.1 of Pedetes capensis. Taxonomy (NCBI): domain Eukaryota; kingdom Metazoa; phylum Chordata; class Mammalia; order Rodentia; family Pedetidae; genus Pedetes; species Pedetes capensis. Next base: position 193,769 of record VMDO01000017.1, on the reverse strand, counting down.
GTTCTTCTGGGTTTCAGCTACCCACAGTCAACAGTCTGAAGACACTAATATTTGCCTTGACTCTTTTAAGAGAGAGTGAGAGATGATATTCATATAAGTTTCTTTACACTTTATTTTTGGGATTATTCTGTTTATCATTAGTTGTTGCTAATCTCTTATTAGATCTAACTTATAAATTAAATTTTATCATAGGTCTGTATGTACAGGAAAAAAATCATAGTATATATAGGGTTCAGTACTATTTGTAGTTTCAAGGCCAGTGAGGTCTGGGCATACCGCTCCCGCCCCCTACAGGGAACAGGAAGGATTTCCTAACTCTAAGACCTGCCTCATGCCATTTACCCACCACATTTCCACCAAGTATCCCGAACCACAGGATGACAGTGGGGAGAATACTAATGAAAACAGAATTAATTTTCCAAAGTACCATGTTGTTGTTGTTGTTGTTGTTAGGTGCCCTCGAGTTGGTATCCGACTCATAGCGACCCTCTGTACAACAAGGGAAACACTATTGTCAGTGCTTCTCTGCTGTTCATAGGGTTTTCAATGGCAGATTGATTTTTGAGAGGGGGTTGCCAGGTCCTTCTCCCAAGCCTACAGCTTCTGGTGTTCGCTGGTGGTCTCCCATCCAGGTACTAACCAGGCCCGACCCTGCTTAGCTTCCGAGATCTGACGGGATCGGATGCCACAGGGCTACAGCTGCAGGCCAAAGTACTATATCTGGATCTAATTCAGAGGTGAGAGATTAAAACTTGGTAGAAATCTTCTATCTGTTGTTTAGAAATAAAAGCTTAAAATTAGAGGCAACATTATTTGTGTTCAGCATATTTTAAAAATGTGATTTAGACAATAACTAGAACTGTTTGCACTTACCAAGGATAGAAACTTGTGCAAATGTATTTTCGGTACACAGCAATGCCCGCGGAAGCAATTCCAATCATTAGATCTAAATTATGCAGATCCTGTGAAAAGGAAGATTTCAGATTCACAGTGTGTTATAGTTATGCTTATATCCTCCAGCAACATTAAAGCATCCACGCATTTATAAATAGCAAAATGTATAAGAACCAAAAGGGATAATGTTATTGAACGCAGGCAAAAATCCTCACTTAATAGCTACTTAAGGTCTAAGTATGTAGCACCAAATTCTTCTGTGTGCGCACACACACACAGCCTATCACAACATCTGGTTTAGAAAGTTATCAGATAAGATCACTCACCCCACAAAATTGCTTAAATGTCCACCAATTAGCATTTGATATTAAAACCAGTAAAGCCTCTCCTCTGCATAGCTTTGTACAAACCTCCCATTAGTGAAAAAGCTTTAGCTATTATGATATGAAGAATTATAAGTGTAGAACTGACTCTAAGTCCAACTAAGAAATGTGCTTATAAATCAATTTACTAAGGGCCTATGTGTTAGGCACTACTGTAGACAATGAAGACACAAAAGGAAAACACAGAGACATACAATGTTTTAAATCCACTTGAGTATAAGCAAATACAAATTTAAAATACAACAATTCCTTGCCTTAAGTCATATATGTTCCCATTTCCAAACAGATACTTGTGATTATGAAGATAGAGGAGAGAAGCTGGACAGAGAAACAGCACTAATGGGGTGGAAAGTCCAGAGTATTAAAATGGGAACCCAACTAAAACTCTGAGCATACTTAAAGTCAAATTTGCACAGTGGAGAACCAGGTTGACTTTAAACATGACACCTGGGATTACAATACGGGGAGAACAAATCAATTTACCAGGCGTGGTGGTGCACACCTCTAACTCCAGCAACTCAGGAGGCTGAGGCAGGAAAATCATGAGTTTGAGGCCAGAGGCAGCCTGCACAACTTAGCAAGACCCTGTCTTCAAAAAATAAAAATAAAAAATGCGTTAGGGGTGTGGCCCAGTGGTAGAGCACTTGCAAAGTATGTGTGAGGCCCTGGGTTCAACTCCCAAGTACCACCAAACAAACAAACAAAAAGTTAAACAAACAAATCAGCAAATGAAATCAATGGCATGGTGGACCAAGGACAGAGTCTCAAATCTGCCAGTTCTGTGGACTTTCAGTTTGCACAATCACCCTGGCATCATGGACAGTTACTCTTCACTAAAATCTCCTGCCAATCCCACATCCCAGCGCCCCCTGCTTGCAGATGGCAGGGCCTTATGACAAGTTGTGGCCAGTGTGCTCTGAGTAGAAGTGATGTGTGTCTCTTTTGGGATGAAGCACTGAAAAACTGGCGTGCACTCCTCTAGCTTCTGATAATAAGGAGGCCACATGGGAAAACACTGAAGCTATGGGACAAACAGCTTAGACTGCCACGTTATTGCACAGAAGAGGCTGCCCTGGAGAGATGCTGTCACTCAATTCAGATTTTGGACTACTGAAAACTAAAAGATGCTGTGTAGTACCAAGCTATTGAGATCTGAGCCTAGTGTATTGCACCTTGCTCTGATACCCTGGGGGTCTCAGCCAGGCAGCCACACTTTAGAACCCTAGGTCTTTTTTTTAAACAGCATATTGCTATGTAGCCTAGGTTTCCCTCAATTCACAATCCTCCTGCCTCAGTGTCCTTTATGCTGGGATTACAGGCACATGCCATCATGTCTAGCTAGGCTGAAGGGTCATTTTACTGACAGTTCTGTGAGGTGGAGAAGGCAAAGGTCAACTCAGGCTGACATAAAGTTCCATTTCACCACTGAATAAGGTTCTCCAAAACATTCTATCAAAGACAAAATATTCACAAGTGGAATGAAAATTACCAGCTAAGTCCAAAAGTTGTTATTTTATAAGATCTACTATATGTTACCTGCTTTATTACCTCCATTATATCTGACCTACCTCAAGGACTACTGTGGGACTGAAGTGAGACAGACAAATGACAGTGTTTCTATAACTGCAAACATAGCATATAAAGTCTAGTCATTTACTCAATTTCCATGAGCCTTGTTTTTCTCATCCATAAAATGGGGGTGATTAGAATACCATGTTGACAAGGCTTCTTCTTCTTCTTCTTTTTCTTTTTTTGTGGTACTGGTTGAACCCAGTGCCATGCACTTGCATGCTTTGCAAGTGCTCTACCACTGAGCTGCACCCTCAGCCCATTTTTTTTTTTTAATTTTTGAGACAGGGTCTCGCTAAGTTATGCAGACTGCCTCTAGTCTCAAACTTGTGAACCTCCTGCCTCTGCCTCCCAAGTCACTAGGATTACAGGCATGCGCCACCATGCCTGGCTCTTGAAAGGCTTTTATAATCCTAAATCTGAGACTTTTCTGGTCTTATGTGAAAGCATCTGGAATAAAAGGCAGCCACTCAGTTGGTGCTCAAATAATATCTGTTTCCTTTTGGGTGTGATGGGGTCAGTGACAGGTAGAAAATGTTAGTATGTCACTGCTGAAAGGTTAGGCAGTGCTGGGGCCATGGACTGAAGCTACTACTGATGAACTGTGTTAAGTTCCCAAGTATCATATCAGTTTCTTTTTCTGTGAAATGGATATAATGATAATACCTAGCTGGTAGCATTACTGGGAGAAATGAATTGTCTACTGGCACATACACATTTCCTCAGTAGATGAAAGCTATTAGTCAATTCTATCAAACCAGTCACAATCCACTTATTGATTTTTACAATCATGCCACCATAATATTTTTAGAAAAATAACCATATTTAAGTAACTAGTTGTAATTTGAGCAGCGCTTAAGATTTAGTACAAACTGTCACTTGAAAAATAGATTCATACAAGTTTTTTGCCTATTTACCATGATATGGAATAGTCTTAGAAATCAGAAGTTTCTAGTCCCCTGAACTCTCAAAAGGAAAAGGTCTTTAAGAACAACATCAAATGTGAAAAAAGCAATCAGATAAATGGCCAACAAAATTCAACACTACTTAATAAACCTACCAAATATCCTTTAAAACGTCTTGTTTATTATAATGGGAAAGAAGTTTTCAAATTTTCACAGCTTAAAATAAAAAAAAACCATTCGAATCAAAACAAGACACAGATACATACTCTACCACCATGCAGTTCCACTCCGTAGAAATCAAGGGTCCGTGCTATGTTAATGTAGCAAGATTCAGCTTCTGATTGCTTTAGCCCACTACAGAAGAAAAGAAAATGCAGAGTTCACCCAATAGTCATAGAATATTAACTCCAGTCTAAAAATTAAAAGAAAAATGTAGAAAATGAGCTAACATTCTGCTAAGGTTATTAGGTACCTTACATTACTACTCTTAAATAATCTGACCCTAAATTCTACTGAAGCAGGTTTTTCTTCTTTTCCCCTGAATTTGGCTTCATCTGGCCTCCTTAGTTTTTATTAAGAAACACTTCCCACTAGTGGGCTTTCAGTCTTCAGGTGGAAAAGACTTCAGAAGAACACTTTCAGAATTCCTTCCCTCATCGTTCCAAGTCGCCCAATTAACAGGTGACCTTTGGGTCTTTCTGTCTTTGTCTATTCTCTTAGCAGTGGCCTCCAACTTCAAAGGCCACCGGCCCTGTGCTATTTTAGGATGCTGACTTCTGCCAGAGGAGTAATTCTGGGAGACAGGGCTGGCAGCGCCTTGTTAGTAGGTACACTGATTGCTTGCCCTTTGTTTTTAGGGCCTTCCCCAAAAGTGAGAAGTCCCCTGAGAGCTGGCCTCCTGGGTCAGCATGGCCCTCGTTTGTCACAGCTGCCATGGTATCTTTGAATCCAGTGAGGAAAGGGAAGAGGAGGCTGGAATGAGACATATGTGGTAAAGGTGAGGCTTGTCCTGAGGACTGGCGCTCCCCTATGTGGAAGAAAGCAGTTTTCATGAACTGAATCCATGATGAGCCAGTCTGTCAGCACATTATGTCCACATGTCTGTCTACTCAACACCTGAAGAAATGGCCCATTTTATTATATCCGGCAAACCACAAAGAGGTTTACCTGGTGGGGTCAACCTGTGGGTCAATCTGATTGCCCAATCAGATTTCAAAACGGGCATTTTCATCAGGAACCAACTGATTTCAATGACATCTTCAAAAGAAATGCGGCAGCCATCACCCTCAACTCCTACGGTATTTTAGCTGGCATAGAAACCCAACTGAGGCCAGCTCTACCTGCTACCATCATAACTGAAAGGTTCAAAGACCCCCAAGGTCTTGAAAGAGGATTATGAGCCAAAGGAAGGAGAGGAGTATCAGGCACAAGGGCATCTGAAGTCTGAAAAAATATCAGACCTGAGCTCCCACAGCAGGCCTCCCTGCCTCCCTCACCTGTGCTGCTCGTGGAGAGACTCCACCTTGGTTAAGAAGTCATCGTTTTGATCTGGTATAAACTGGCTGTCAGCAAGATAGCCTGGATGATGTATGGAAGGATTAAAGTCTCCAAAATGAGCTATTAAGAAAGAAGGAGGAGAAAATCATAATTAGTTTTGCCTTTTCAATATGATCTTCATTAATAAGCATCTACAGCATAAGAAAAACACTAACTGGAAATAATCTACTAACAAGTTCTGCCACCACATTAACTGCAGTTTCTCCTTAGCTCCTGATTCCATGCTTCCAATCTAAACCAGCCCTTGGGGGCTAGTGCTGTCTCACACATGACTCAAACGGATTCTCACACTCCCAGGACACACAGAGGAAACTGGGAGACAGTGCTGGAACCTGGATCCTGTTCTGATCCCATGCCCCTTACATAACTTGTAGAAGGTACTTCAGTTTGCACTCATACCCCTAGACCATAAAAAAAAAAAAAAAAAAAAAAAAGGATGAGTGACATGGTGCACACCCGTAATCCCACAACTCAGGACGCTGAGGCAGGAGGATCACGAGTTTGAGGCCAGAGACAGCTTGCACTACTTAGTGAGTCTCTATCCCAAAATAATTAAAAACACAAAAAGAGGGGGTTGAGCTCAAAGGCACATCCCTTGCCTAGTGTGCATGATATCTTGGGTTCAACCCTCAGATATTGAAGGGAAAAAAAAAAAAAGAGTGAGAGAGACAGAGAAGAGAATCCACTAGAAACATACCAGGCTCTGTGGGGGCTCTTTCTCATACCCCAACACTGGACCCAGCAGCTCTAGAAAATGGGCATGGATAGAAGGGAGGTCACACTGACTTGACCTACACCTTGGGATTCAGGGAAGTGTGGCAGAAAGGGGACTTGGATGTGTTCGGAGGCCATGGAGGTAAAGTGGGGTGGGGGTGGGGGTGGGTCACTGAGTTAGGGTCCAGGCAAGGATAGTGGTAGGTTCCAAGGGAGAAGGACCCATTCTAAAGGGGAGGCATCAGGTAGAAGTTAAAAGATGGGGCTGTTAGGAGTATCACGTTGGGGATTTGCAGATGCAGAGGAAGAGAAGGGGGTTTTATGGGAGAACTTCCAGACTAGACCCTGACCTAAATGGTACCTCTCCTTTGAGACCCATGACTGCCTGCTGTCCATGGACATGAACTGTTCATGTCTGTGCTGCAATGCATATTCTTGACAGTTGTGCAATGCCCAACTTGTACATATACATGGATGCCCCAAGAGTTCAAATAATCTATGTGTCTGAACTGTTGAGAAGACTGGGAAAAAGGACCTTGGGCGGACCTGTGGACATCCTCCTCCCTTCTCCAAGACAGTTCTTCCATTTCTATAAAAACAGAAGTGAGAAGCCCATCTTGAGCTCTGATGAACAATGGATAATATGTTCTATTTTTTCAACAAACCAAATAAAGCAAAACAAGGCTTTTATTTTTTCTTACAAATTTTAAGCTTGATTTTTTCAAAGGTTTTAATGAAGTTCTTCTGCAGACGGCTTCAGTGCCCGGAGGCTTCCAAGGACTCTCAGGGTAATTTTGGAGTACCAATTCAACATGGATTTCCAAGTCGAACAACTTCTCTCCTACGAGGATGAAGTGTGGGGAAAGCTGGGGGGATGCTTCACGGCCAGTCACAGGAGGTAAGGGGGTGAGCCAGGTGGCTGCTTACACGCACCACATCACAGTGCTGAAAGGGCAGGTGCAAGGGTCCCATCTTTCTTTACATCTGGTCAGCCTTGCTCACTTTTACCTGCCCACCTCCCATAAGTGATGCTCTTTCAGATCCGCACAAAGGATCTGTTCAATCCTTATATACTCTTGAGGGCTGAGTGGGTCAGGCTCACCTTTAGGGCCCAGCACCAGCCATGGCACAGAGCAGAGGCTCAGGTCTGACCTGTACAGAGGCTGATGCAAAGTTCAAGTTTGGAAGGAGAAAGGTCAGGAAGCCAAGTGATCAATGTAGACTTGGTCAAGGCTAGACTACAGGCTAAGGCAAGCCAAGTGTGGCCACACTGTGGACGGAAATGTTGAGGCTGTGTGATGTAAGCACAAGTATGACAGGTGAGTTTGTGTGTGGTTGAGTGTACAATAGTGTATTTACAGGAAATCACTGAGATGTCCTGACACAGAGTACCCAGAGAGAAAGCATTAGAAGCATCTCATTCAAGCTCATGTTAAAGGGGAAGAAACTGAGTCCAGAAAAAAGAAGGGACTTACCCCCTTCATAGGGCCATTTTCCAGCAGGGTCAAAACCAGAACTTGGATGATCTGAGCCCATGCCACTGCCCTACTGCTCCACCACCCAGCCTGCTAGTCCAGCAAGCTATCCCCAAAGGCCAATCCAATGCTGCAAATGACTTTCCTGAAAGCAGACTCCTATTTAATTTTCCTCTGTTGGTTTCACTAGCTCACAGAGATCCCCCTGGATTCTTCTTTGGTCATCCATCCTATTAGCTAGCAGGCCCAACCCAGGGCCATTCTGCAAACAAACACTGCAAGGTTCTTGCTTTCCCAAAGTCACTGACAAACGTTTAGAACTTAACACATGGCCAACATCCCTGACAGGTGGTTTTCCCTTGAAGTCTTAAGGAGCTAGTCCATGCAAAGCTCCGTGCTAACCACCAGGGGGACACAAAGTTAAACAGCCACACTCACATTTGCAAAACACTGGCAGTTTACAGAGATTTCAATGATGTTATTTCACTTGCTATTTATGATATCTGAAAGAGGCAAGATGCTTTTATTCCCATTACACAGATAAGGAAACTGGGACCAAAACAAGGGACCTACCACTGCTGCTCAGCCACTACTTCAGAGCCTAGACTCTGACCATAGTCTCTAGTCTTAACTACTTGCTATACTACATATCCCAAATTTGCTACCCCGGGTTCCCATGTGTGTGGTGTTTCAAGTCATCAAGCTATTCTGTGAGGGAAGTCCTTCACCTGCTATTCTTCCAACTCTTACCCTGACCTCAGAGAATCTTCTTGGGGGTTATTCCTAGGATGTTTCCAGACTCTCTCCCTCCCCTTCATGCAAGAAGGGGTGCATCCTCTGTGCTCGTCCTCAGCAAACATTATGAGGTCCTCACCTGCCTCCTTACTAGGGAAGAGACCCCTTCCTTGGTGAGAAAACCAGGCTTCCTCCATCCTGAGGCTGGTGCAGAGCCTGCATGTGGCAGAGGCTTAGAGAATATTATGAACTAACTATGCACACTCTTGGTGTCTCATAAGCCCTTGACAGGCCACTAGAGAGCTTCCACCATCATGTCTTTTGAGTATTTTTACCTACAGAACATTTTACTTTTTATCTAATAAGAAAATGTGTTTTGGTTAGTAGATCACTGGTAGGATTTAAGTATTAGATGCTCATCTTGAGACAATTTAGCAAAATGTATCAGATAAATTGTAGGCAGACTTATTGATCCAGCAACTTTATATCCAAGCATTAATCATATATGCAATACTGTACATATTTATTTACTGAGTGTAGAAGAATATAAAAGAGCTTGTACTTAAAACTGCTTGCCTGACAACCCATGATTTTATTAGCATGACAGTAATGCTAATTTTTTCAGTGAAACCAGTCTGCACTTTTTAGGTGCTAATAACTTTCTTTAGTCCCTATTTTATCAGTCTGTTGCATGGGGACACCTGACTGCAGAAGCTCAGAACAGATATTTTAAGTACAGTTCTTAAATTTTACTCTAGAGTTTACTGCTTACAATAGGGAATTTTTAAGACAACTTTCTTCTGGACAGACATGAAAATAGAAGAGTTGACATTTGCCCTGTGCTAGGCACTATTCTAAGAGCTTTACAGTCATTCATTTTATCTTCACTACAAACCTTCTAAAATTGTTGTTGTTGTTAGATGCTGTGGAGTCCAACTCATGGCGACCCTCATAGGGTTTTCAGTGGTTGACTGTTTCGGGATTGCCTTGGGAGTGGGTTGCCACGTCCTTCTCCCATTTTGTGGTGCTGGGAATCGAACTCGGGACCTTAGAGACTACAGAGCTTAGAGACTACAGACTTAGAGACTACCAACTGAGCTAAATCCCATCCCCTTACCTTCTAAAATAGATTCTATTATATCCCCACTTGACAGGTGGAGAAACTAAGGCCCAGAGAGAATCAAGGGCATGCAGGTATAAGAGGAAGAGCCAAGAGCCAGGTAACATGGCTTTAATCCATGTTCTACTGACTTAGCCCATGGCTCAACTACAAGGAATTTTTAGATATAGGTCACCTGTACGTGTATTACAGTGGTACCTTGCATTCAACCACATCTGTTCTGGAAGGCTGGTTGAGTGCTGATCAGTTCGAGTGCCAAGCACTTTTTTCCCAGAAGAAATAAGGTAAATGTATTTATTAGTTCTGGCCTCATACTGAACGGTTAGTTCAGACATGTGTGTGACACTCACACACTTAGCAGTAAGTCCTTGTTTTAACTCGATTGTTGTTCTGTTTTCCTCTTTCCTTCACTTTTAGCACTAGAAAATTTCTTGGGTGCCATGATGACCATATGGTATACATATGTGTACACATACACATATATACGTATATTTTAAAAACCCACAAGAGTGTGAACACAGCCCGAGGACAGGTTTTACTGCTTGAAATCAATGTGCAAAGTAACGTTTTCCTTTTGTCTCACCTGGAAGAGTCACAGGGAAGTGTGGCATCTCATACAGGTTTTGGCATGGTGGTCGAGTGCTAAGCAAGTGATGAGTACCAAACCATAATTCTCTCAAAAATACTGGTCAAGGACAAAAAGGTTCGAGCACAGAGCAGTTTGAGTGCCAAGGTACCACTGCATTTAATTTGAACCAAGTAGACATATTTCAAGCTGTCATGATCACTACCATCACCTCCAGTTACAGGGGAGAAACCCAAGGTTCAGAGAAGTTATATCACCTAAGTGGCAAATGGAGAAGGCAGGGTTTCAGTGGAATGTGAAGTCTCCTTTTTCCTGTCCCTGCCTGGCGAATCGGAAGCTCTAGCTGTAAATATGTGACTTGCTCAACAGTGTGGGGAAGCGTGGCCTCCTGAGGTCATCTGCTTGGCAGAGATGGGATCTACCAGGTCTACAGGTCAACAAAAGCACATGCTAACTGGTGACAACACCATTTCTCACACAGACCCATCAGGGCTGCGTCTGTTCCAGAGGTACTGTGGAGAGAGGGGAACTTTCAGGTAGCTCTGTGGCAAAATGGACAGCACACTGGACTTACAGTGATGAAAGAGAGGAGAACTTTTAAAACCACTGAGGCCCCCATGAGTAACCTCTCTGAGCTTCCTGTTAGAGGAGGAGACGCATGTCTTACTGATGAGTGGATTTGCTATATGCTCAGTCACAAGGTCATCCCTGACACCTTCTTTCTGCCACTTCCTTGTTCCATGCAGGGAAGGCAAGCTGCAGGCTCAGGGACCTGGCCCTTTACCTCTCTCATTTCTGTCCTTTGCTGCTAGGGAAGGAGGCACATTTGAGGCCATCTCAGCAGCTGGTGGTCAGCCTTCTTTTGCTACTTTGCTTTCTCTGAGACCAGGACAGGGTAAGTAATTTGGTCAGGGCCTGCTCTGAGACCTGGCCATCTTGCTCCCTTAACTGCCTACCATGCTTTCAGTTGAATGTTTGGGCTTGTGGGAAGGTAGAGGAGATTTCTTAAGTCTTGAGATATTATATGTCTCTACAAAAGTACCAGTAATATGTGGGTGTGCTGTACTGGCATCACACAGCCAAAGGAGTAATCACAAAGGAGTATTTCACCTTCCATCTGGCTATGCACTCTTTTTACTGTGTATACCCAGGACATGACATGGAATGTATGCTCAAGAAAGTTTTGCTGACTAAAAAAATGGATTCCTACTCCAGCTTAAATGTAAAATTTCTCCTGGAATTTCTCTTCAATATGGTAGGCTCTGGCCACATGTGGTTAGCCCAAATGGAGATGTGCAATAAATGTAAAATCCAGACTGATTTTCAAAGACTTAGTATGAGAAACAAATGTAAACTATCTCATTAATCATTTCTTACACTCCCAGCAAATCGGGAGGCAGACGCAAGAGGATCACAAGTTCAAGGACAGAGCAACTCGCTTAACTTAGCAAGACCCTGACTCAAGGTTAAAAAAAAGGGGGTGGGGGAAGGGCTGGGGATGCAGCTCAGTGGTAGAGTACATGCAAAGTATGTGGAAGGCCCTGGGTTTAGCCGTCTAGTACCACACACAATAAAATAAAATAAAATAAAATAATAATTTTTAGGTTGATTATATGCTAAAATGATAATATCTTGGATATGTTGGGTTAAATAAAACATTAAAAATTAATCTCACCTGTTTCATTTTATTTTTAATATGGGTACTACAAAACTTAGAACTACTTATGCAGTTTTCACGTATTTCTATTGGACAGTATTGTTATAGATCAGGATATAACTCATTTGCTACTAAAACTCTAAATATAAATTCATAAGATCCCGGTAGTATTACAGACAGGCACTAAGCAGTCAACAGGAATAACTTCCAGCAAATTCCTTAACCTAGCTAGGTCTCAGTTTCCATGTTTTTAAGAAGTGACCAGTGTAAATATTGTTCTGCTGGGGTTTGTATGGAGATCAAATCCAAATACCTGGGCAAAGGCTCTGGAAAATGTCGTATGTGATAGCTGTCTGCTGTTTTATAGGCTCCCTTGGGAGACAACACCATACCAAGAGCTCGTCCATTCCTTTCTCCTGCACCACTTCCTTAATTCAATATTCCCAAGCTGAAGGAGAACGTAAGTCAGGATAAAAGTGGAACTATCTGCGAAGCCAGAGATATGCTGCCCCACAGGACTACTGGAGAAGGTAGACTCTTGTCAAAGAGGAACAGCTGGTGGGTTTTTCAACATACTGGTCAGAACAACCCGTCCACCTGCTCAATGCTCCCTTCATGACTTACATTGTACTGCATAGGATGCTAGAACCACTGCTGAGTTCAGAGGGCAGGTTAACCTGTCAGAAGAAACACATATTAGCAAAGTCACAAGAACCAGTAGGAGCCCGAACCACTAATAGATCATGGGTGGCGTATGTCTTTTCTTGGATTATTCATTAAAGAACAAAATGAATCATCACAAAGGCAACTCTGTGATACAAATTAATCTCACATAGTAAAGTAAATGTCATGCTAAGGATTTTTTAAGATAAAAAGATAACTTTGTCATGTTTTAAATTATATATATACATACATATATACATACATATCTATCGATCATAAATGCCATGGAGCTAAAGGTCTAACATTGGCTAGAGTGTTGCTTGGCCAAGAAAGGTCAGGCTCATATCTCTAAGAGGAAAAGTGAGAATATAGTATTCTTAGATCAATAGGTAGACTTTAAATCTTTCTAGTGAAGATGTAAGACTTTAGAGTTCTCTGACCAAATTCCTGCATTCTAAGGACTCTGATTTTTGATTATCCCCATTCTGGAAGGGTGACATCTTCTTAAAGGGGAAAAATAGAAAAGTACTTTGAATGCTAACATTTGCAATCCCTTCAATCAATTAATGGACTGTAATTACTTGAGATTCCTACATCTATTTTCCCTCTACAAGATTGATCTTCAAGATTCAATGATCTGACTGCCTTGCTTTCTCCCAATATCCACTAGAAATCCAGGGCCATGGGGTAGACTTGTTCTCATTTCCCTGAAACTCACTGTCCTGCCAAATGCCCTTTACTGCCAGTGACTCCATCTGTCTTAGTCATATGTGGAATCCTCCGATTGCTCCTTTTTCTCCATTCAGCCTTGACTACATGGCCTGTCCAGGGCTGTGCCAGCAGACCTGGAGCAGAGGTCACTGCTGGGTGGAAGAGTGGGCTAGGAAAAGGCAAAAGGGAAGAATCTGATAAAGGGGCATCCTTAACAGCAGCATTGGGAGACACTGAGATTTTAAAAGCATTTTCCCAGCAACCTAGTGGGAAGGAGAAAAAAAACATGCAGTTTCCATGGCAGCCCAAGAAATTCCCAAGAGGTGAATCATCCTGTCTCTCTGTCTAATCTGGCTGCCCCCCTAGCAGTTCTTCCTGTCCACTGTGCTATGTGCTGGTCCTGAAGCTGCACAGGAAGGTGGCATCTCCTACTCAAGGGGCCCTCGTCTTCTTTCAGGTCATTCTGTTTCTGCTGGAATTTGTGTCTCTCCAAGTTTACAGATGCATCCTGGGGATGCTCACAGTCTAACTATTCATGTGGAGATCCAGAGAGTCCACGGGAAAGCAGGCAGAAACGTGATGAGTATCAACCACTTGCTCTCCTACCAAGGTGGGCTTCAATTACATCTAGCCAGTGTGGTTGCTAGAGGAAGAGCAGATGAATAGGATTTGGGGGACAGCCTAGAAACAGGCTAGGGAGGCTCACTCTAGATGGAAGGAAAATCCTGTATGTGGAAGTCAAGGAGAAAAACTCTTCCAAAGAATAGTGTTCAAAATGCATACTATGAGAACAATGAAAGCCTGCATTCTACTCTCAGCTTTCCACATGTTCCTAGACAAGCTTCCCTCTCTTGGGGCTTTGGGGTCTCCATCAGGGCAGTGAAGGGCTTGGCCTGATCACCCATCCCTGCAGGGAGGAGACAGTGCCTGAAGGACAGTCTGCTGCTGCCAGTTCAAACAGGCCAGGGGATTTGACATCAAGAGAAAGGCTAAGCGCACTCCACTGTGCTTTTCAAAACATCCTTGGCCTGATACACACCTGAATCATGCTTGGTAGTGGAGACCTTCCCCTCAGGTGGTGAGGGCCATCAGCAGACCTGGCAAAGAAGGCCAGGGATCTAGGCCAGGCATGGCCCCCACCTGATTCCTACTGATTCACACATAAAAACCAAGGAGTGTTTTGTTTGGAGAAAAAGAAAGGGAGACAATCAAGTTCTGGGTTTTAGATAGTGAGAGTGAAAGCTAAGGGGGAGGCCGGGGCCTTAGTGATCAGCCAAGCATAGTGCCTGTCTCAGAGCAGGTGTTTGCAAAATATTTGCAGCAAAACAAAGTATGTATGCCGAAGAGAGGGACAGAATTGGTCTTGGTGGCTGCAGAGAGTAGCCTGGTGCCAGGAAGAGGTGAACCATTTTAACTGGGAGTTATATAAAAGTGGAAGAAGGCTGCCTCAGAAAGGTGAGTTGCCCATCACTGGGGGTGATCAAGCGGAGGCCAGGATCTACAGGTTAGGCTATAAGAGGGATGTGTTCATATCTTGATGAAATGATGATGAAGATTCCACAACTCTGTGACTGCTAAACAGTCAACAGGTCTAGCACCCTTCCCTCAAGGAGGTGCTTGTGTCTACCTGCTCCCCCTACAATCTCCCCTGCCTTGTTCCAAAATCTCCAGCCTGCAGGTCTGTACCAGCTTCCTCCAGGGCTGCACATTCTCTCCTATCTAGACTGAAGCCCTGGCTTTTTCCAGTCTTCCTTTGAGTCCATGGAGTGTATCTCTGTAGATGTACCTCTTGCCACACCCCTCCTGCTTTTAAAACTGTTCAACTGCACCCCTCGGTCTGGTGGACAGGAGTTGCGCGGCTGTGTTGGACATGAAAAGTCCCCTCTCTCTGTTCTCCTGAAAGCCCTCCACATGTGGCTTCCAGCTGGCACCAGCAAGGGGGAGGGGCAGGTATTTCTCACTGCCCAGGGAATGCTAACTCTTCCTTTCTCCACCAACCCCAATTCTGGCTCATCACAATAATTCACAAGACTTTTCTAGGCCATACCAGCAGATGAGCTCCGGAAATGCTATCCAACTGTGGTCTCCACTGCCTATATTGGTCCTAATTGCTTCATATTGGCTCCTGCCTCATTTTCCCCATCAGACTATCAGCTCGCTCATGATGCAGCACACTGGGGCCTCAATGACCTTCAGCAGTTGACTTAAACTCATAGGAGAAAGAGGGGGTGAACAGAATGGGATTAAGATGTGGCTCTTCCCATCAGTTCTTTTCATTAAGTCAAGACAACAGTAAGGATTTGGAGGCAGTGGCTCTGGGACCATTGGCTTGGAATTTCATCTCCCCTTCAGGGTGATTCTTGAATACCCTTCAACCACTGACATGGTCTGGATACAACCAAAGGCTGAGTCACAGACAGATGCTCATGTCTTTGAGAAAAAAACCTTCCCAGGGAGAAGATGAATCATCCACAGGTACCTGGGGGCTCAAAAGTGGGACTAACTCAGACATGATCTGCATTCCTGAGTAAAGCCCATTTTGTACTTGGGGGTCTCTTCCTCTCTTTAAAAAGTTCTCAGGTCTTTACCTGAAAGATAATCGGATCTTTTGCAATTAAACTGCAATTACATGAAACAAGTTGATCAATCATTAGCCTCACTAAACCAAGACCAAGTAGAAAACAGATGTCCAAAGCCTAATCTTGTACAGGATGCTGTTTTCAACATCCAGTCTTTGTTTAGATTTAATATTGTTGCCAGAAATGCACACTCATTAGATTAAAACTAGGAACTTGGCTAGTCTGACAGGAAAAGAGAAATACAAAATTCTCATTACCTTCCTTCACAAATATCCATCTTTAGTTGTAAGAAATACAAATGCCTGTAAAATAATTATTTTCATTAATTCATACTCCAACTGAAATGAGTAAAAAAAAATTTTATGAGTCAAGCACAAGATCTGTACATTTGAAAGGTAAAATACATATAAATCCAATTTTATCTATTTTAGATGGTATCAAGTATAAGATATAGGATGCTATTTTGCACAGTGCACAGCTGTCCCATCCTAAGAGGGGCTGAGCAGGGACGGATGGGGTGAAAGCCACTTGCTAATGATTGGCTGGTACAACTCCCCTGGGATGCTCCTGCCCTCAGGCTGGGCCTTCCTAATCGGGCACCAGGACCCACACGCATTCTGCACAAGCAGTCCCCACATACTGACAGGGCCACTGTTCCCAACACTGAGCCAGCATGTGCACACCCACGCTCCCTCTGCATGAAGCTGCGAAGAGGAGGAGGGTCTGAGAAGATACCTCCTTGGCTGGGGTGCAAATACCCAGCTGGGTTTTTTCCTGTGGCCCAGGAACTGTGGGTACAGTGCAGAAACAGAAGCATCAGTAGAGTAGAAGTTGCCAGGACCCCCACGCCACATTCTGCACTCAGCTGTGAATGAACAGCAGAGGCCGCTTCAAAACCTCAGGCCTGTTTTGTGGGCAAATCCTTGGAAGCCCCTCAGCTTGAGTTTGTACCTGTGTCCTGGGGCAGATGGGGAGAAAGGAGGCTGTCAACAGCCCTCAGCAGGCCAGGAAGCGCCCTGAAGACATTTATATTTAGGGACATGGCATACATGTGACTCTTGGCTCCTAGCTCCCACTGTTTATTAAAACCCACATTCAAATGGGATAGACATTCCAAAGTCTTGCCAAGATGACAAAAGGAAAACCTCTTGAAATCTAATACCAACAGGGTAAAAGAGCTCAGGGGCAGGAGAGAGGTCACTCTGGCACTTTCAGCAAATCAGTCTTTGGGTTGATAAAGGTCAGGGAGCTGGCTTTTTTTGGGACATGAACACTTCAAACAATTCCACATTTGCAGAGTTTTGGGCTGTGTGCCTGGTACTGTGATTTTTCCCCTTATCTCAACCTGCTAATGATTCTGTGAGGTAGGTACCACTATCTCCAATTTTTTTTTTAACAGATGAAGAAATTGATGCTCAGATAGGTTATATGGGGCCAGCTATGCCATATTTCAACCTGGACACTCACGTTACGTGAAAAATGTCAGTATGCTACAAGTTTATTATACATTTAAATGAATAAAAGGTTAAGATCTATGTCATAACCCTGGCATTGCTCTGATTATAATTATCATTGACTACCCATAATGTGTTGAACACTAGGCATTGAGAGATGGTATTGCATACATGTGGTGATCCACATGCATTCAGTGTTAGAATCTCTCTTTTCCACCTAGGAGAACATAACTAGTCCTTTCTAGTCTGTTTCTATGTTTATCCAAGTTGACATTCAACCAGAATTAAGTGTTCTCTCCTCCTACAATGCTACTGAGGGAAAGAGAGGGGAGAGAGTTAAAGATGATCCACTGGTAAATCTGGGCTTTCACTGGAGCCCAGCTAATCGGGATATTTTCCTAGGGATATAAATTAGAACAAGAACACATAGATCTCCACTCATCAAATGCCACCTTGTCATATACCAAGCACAGTTTCTGAGTCAACCCCACAAAACCACACATAAAGAAATTAAAATTGTGGAATGAGACCCAAACTTAGGGGACTACGCTGGTATCTTGATGGAGCTTAATCTTTAATTAGAGATTGCCAGTACATGAAATTCTGTTTAGAATGATCTAAATTTGTCAGAAACAGCAGTTGTGGAGGCTTACAATAAAAGACATTTACTTAACAATTAGAATAAAGGAAAGTTATTTACAAGAGAAACATGGCATGCCTAACTTCAGAGATACAATGACCCCTCTTAAACTATACCCCAGTCAGGACCTCAACTTAAGAAAAACCAGTGACTGCCTCCCTGCCTAGATCCTTAAGGAGAAACTAAACCAACAAATGCCACCTCTATAGTCATTCTTTGACTCATGGCAGCCAAATTTCCTAAAAGTTAACTTACTTTTGGACAGCCTACAGAGCTGGAGCCTAATAAGATTCTATGTACCAGAATACAGGTCAAACCCTTTATGTAAGTTAATGAAACATAAATAAATGAAAGAAAGAAAAAAGGGAGAAAAGAAAAGAAAAAAAGGAAAGGAAAATTAAAAAGACATGTGAATTGCTGGCAGAATCCTGGGCCAGTGTAAGAAAAAGATCTCGCAGATTCAGCTGCCCCCCAGCTCTATGGAGCTCTATGGAGCCTCAGAGGAGCCTGCTGCCACAGCTCCTGCTGCAGAAGGAAATTCTGGTGCCTATATCCTATGAAGTGCTGGCAACACCCCCCTGAACACTGGGGCCACCATCCATCTTAAGATGGGAGGGAAGAGGTGGGAGGGGGCTGGGTGTCAGGTCAGAACCAGTGAATCTGAAGAGGGACACAACCCAGACAAACCAAATCTTATCGGGGACTTAGGTAAGAACAAATATTAGTCTATTATTCATCTGAAGGTAAAATCTGCCATGGCCAGCCACACCCACTGGCCATAACTCTGTGACCCAACACATCAAATTCCTCTTTTCCTGTATCAGCTCTTTACAGCTGATGGCAGCTTCACTTCTCCCTGAGTCTCCTCTCCAGCCTACATTTCCTCAGAGGTCCCTGGGTGACAGGAAGACCCTGTCATCTCCCATAGGCCACAAGCTGCTTTCCCTTGGACAGCCGATGACCAAGATGGGCATTGCAGAGGGTGCCTTGGGGAACCTGCCCTCAAGTTCTGCCACTGGAGAGCTTGAACATGTCTACAGGGTACCCCAATCCTGGGGTTCTGGAATCACAGGGAGGAGACAAAGTGATGGCAAGAGTCATTGGTTTAGCCAGCACATTTAAATGACTAAAAAGCTTAAGATCTATGTTATAACTCTAGCATTACTCTGATTATAATTATCATTGACTACCCATAATGTGTCAAACAGTATATGTGGGGCCGCAACCTACTGGCCAGTACTACTGGCACTTTTAAAAAGGAAATAGAAAATATCAGTGTGCTCTACACTTACTATGGTTTTCTTAAACTTTTGCTTCAGAAACTTATACATGAGTGTTATAAAACTAAACACATGAAATATATATTTAATCATGGAGCTGTGAGCTTTTTAAAAATCCACTGGTTAGACCTTATATACATGAGTGTTGTTGTTGTCAGGTGCCGTCGAGTCAGTATCTGACTCATAGCGACCCTCATGGGGTTTTCAATGGCTGACTGTTTCGGGATTGCCTTGGGAGTGGATTGCCAGGTCCTTCTCCCATTTTTGCGGTGCAGGGAATTGAACTCGGGACTTCAGAGACTTCAGCGCAGTGCTCTACCAACTGAGCCAAATCCCAGCCCCATATACATGAGTACAGATTTGTAAATAAACATATGTTCATGGATATGTAATGCATATAATATGTAATATATACACATACCTATATAAGAACACACATAATTCTTCATATGTCTCTTTTCTTTTCCTTTCTTTTCTTTTCTTTTTTTTTTTTTTTTGAGCTGGAGTCTCAACATGTTGCCTAATCTGATATGGAATTTCTGGAGTCAAGAGATCCTCCTGCCTCAGCTTCCCAAGTAGCGGGGTCCAAAGGTGCATGCCACCAAACCTAGCTGTTCATGTCACTGTAAAGGCACTCCTCCAACAGAATTTGCTGTTCAGTATTGGTCTGAGAAACCTTGGTGGGGTCATTTAAAACACATTCTTACAGATGATGTCACAAACTTTGTCTCCATCGGTTTATGAAGTGACCTGCTGGGTTGAGTGTGTCTCTATTGTCCCCAGTCCATCAGGGTAAAGAGCCATGCACAGAGAAACTCGAAGCAGGCTGCACTTCCTTGTAGCTACCCAATGAGTCATGCCTAGCTTCTCTTACACTGGCTTAAAATTTAACCTAATGGTAAACACAGTCAAATCCCAGTGTCTGCTACTGCAGATGAAGAGGTATACAAAAAAGGTCAAGTAATATAGACTGACGTTTGTTTTTTAGACATAGTACAAGTTAAAATGTGATTGTGTGGTTACCATTAGAAAAGAAGAAAGGAAAAATGAGACAACACTCTATGTCTGAGTTAATGCCACCTCCTTGGTCATGGTCTTATTGCCATAGAACAGGATTCAATAATCCCAAACATCTATTGTTTATTTTAACATTGCCCTGAGGGAGTGGAAGTTGTTGGCATAGTCTGCACACCCACAGCAACAGCTTTCCTACACTGATCCCCCGCCATTCTAAACACCCTGCTCCCCACCCAAAAAACCCACTTGCCAGGACCAATCAGAGCCAGCACAGACTCCATGCCTTGCGGGGTGAACAGCTCCTACTGCAGCCCTCCTGCCCTTTCCTGGTTCATATATTTTATGCATCTGCTGATTCATGAGCAGACAAGCCAGGTCCAGCCTGCTCTCCTTCCCAGCTCTGATGGAAAGTTCTGATGGCTATCATCCTTAGGGCCCTCACCCCCAGCTCATCAGAGATTTCATGCTAGGTGACCTGTGGATGACTGCTCTATAAATGTGTCTTCTAAACCTGACCTGCAATAGTGGATGTTGACTTTTTGTCCTTTTAGTACACAGTTCACCAGGCAGGAGAGACTGGGGACATGAATGGAGGCAGGCTGGAAAGGGGAGGGAAGTGGAGGCAAGTATATTGGAAGCCACATCAAATTAGGAGGTGAGAGAAGGCGGCCCAAGATTAAAACTAATTTCCCAGTTAAAATTTCAATACCTGTACCCCAAAGCTTTACTTGGATCATGACTGTTGGTGCAGATGTACCCAAATCAAGTTATGTGGCCATGGTTATAAAGAGTACATTTTTAGTGGTTACTCATTTTTATATACTAAATAGAAAATTTTAAGAAAATATTACCTGGTTTGTTCTTGCTGCAGTGTGTTGGGATCAGGTATAAAAAATCTTACTCGAAAATGCAGGGTACAGGGGAAACCTCCTACAACATTTTTCAAAAACAAATTAAATTTTCCCTTTAAAAAAGTCAATGTACGTAAGTTGCTATTCTCCCATAAGTGATATACTTTTCACTCAATCATGACTTTTTCTATTATAAAA
This sequence comes from Pedetes capensis, assembly GCA_007922755.1. NCBI lineage: Eukaryota > Metazoa > Chordata > Mammalia > Rodentia > Pedetidae > Pedetes > Pedetes capensis. Next base: position 172,781 of record VMDO01000017.1, on the reverse strand, counting down.
GGGCTAATTTCAATAAGGAGTGCATAAGTTAACTACTTCAGAAATCTCCAAATCTACAAGAAATAAAGTATTTATGCAACATCAGTATGGACTGCACTATCATCTACCTCCTATTACATGTTTAATTTAGGGCTGTGTCCAAATGATGCACTCCATTATCCGTGTCAGGAATTTTTTAAATCCTTAAATCAGCATATTACACAAAATCACAAAGAAGTAATAGCTTACATTTATGTTGTTGTTTATACTTTTCAAACATTTTCATGTACACTCTAGAATTTAAACTCCAGAATTTAAACCATGACTACCAATAGCAGGCTAAGCTAAATCCTTAGCTCTGTTTTAGAGATAAGCTAAATGATTTGCCTTACTTCACAGAGCTAATAACAAACCAGAAAACCACTGAGGTTTTGGGTTCTTCTACATCACATTTCAAAATCATTTTTATACTGGAAAACATTTTACACTTTCAATGCAGAGCATACCAAATGATTAATGTGCTAGTGAGTCTTACACAATTAACATATTCAAATATGGCTTTATGCATTGACACCAAGAGTCAATTCATTTGTGTGGATAAAATTAGCCCATTTCTTCTGATAGAAATGGCAACAGAAGGTCAGATTATATTGACAAGATCCTGAGATTGTCTTCATGTCAATTTCACCCCCCAGCACTCCTAAATACACACTGGTCCTGCCCACATGCTTACTTAGCACTTTCCTGCTCTCTGAAACTTAAGTCCTTCTCCAGAATGCTCTCCTTGCCGATCCTATTGCTCATCTCCTGCTCTGCCTTGGTTCACCCCAGGGTCTACTCTCCCATCTCTTTAGTACCTTCTACCTTAACCTCTGGCTGGTGCTCAAAGAATCTCTACCAGTGGGTGGCGCTGTAACTGTGTGCAGGCTTACCACCTGTACAGCAGGAGATAGCAAAGTCCTTCCAGTGCCCTGGGATGATCTTTCACCTCCCCTACACCCTCTGCCTCATAGCTTATCACTTTTGTGTCCTAGTCCTGGCCTCCGGGGTTTTTTTTTTGCCCTCTGTGCAGTGAAAGCACCCTGTTGTGTGCATAATACCCTCAGAGAACTTTCTCCTGTACAGTCCACTTGCACACTTGGTTGTGAGCTCCTTGAAAGCAGGGCTCAAGCCTGATTTGGACTGGACTTCCAGAGCTTAGTGCAGTACCTTGCCACAGTGTGAGAGCACAGGCCACGATGTCAAAAGAATGAGCTGGTGAGAGAATGCACAGCAACACCTACCTGCACCTCATGTGTGCTCGTCCCTGTGAATTCACACAGGGCAGGCGCTTATCTGCAAGGGGCTCTGTGGCTCCCCTGGGTACTTGTGAATGCGAAGGACTCAACTCCTGGGAGGTAAGAACTCTGAGGACCTGGTTCCAGGTGAGGGCAGCAGTGAGGTCAGAGCCATGGGTGGTTGGATCTACTCCTTCCCACTTGGGGCCTGGGGTCACTGCATGCGTGTGGTATCAGGTGTATGCACACCTGTGAGCACAAATCCACCTTCCCATCACCCACTACTGTTCCATGGCCACCTCCTGTGTATCAAGAACAAAGGAGGCAGAGAGGAAGGCAGCAAAGGTCCCAACCTCAGGAAATTTGCAGTTCTGAGAGGCAGCTAAAGGCACCTCACTGTGAGATGAGGGCAAGAGTGCTCAGCCACGAGGCTTGTTGTTGTTGTTGTTGTTAGGTGCCATTGAGTCGGTATCCGACTCATAGCGACCCTCTGTACAACAGGGGAAACACTACTGTCAGTGCTTTTCTGCTGTTCACAGGGTTTTCAATGGCAGATTGATTTTTGGGAGGGGTTGCCAGGTCCTTCTCCCAAGCCTACAGCACCTGGTGTTCCCAGGCGGTCTCCCATCCAGGTACTAACCAGGCCCGACCCTGCTTAGCTTCCGAGATCTGACGGGATCGGATGCCACAGGGCTATGGCTGCAGGCAGCCACGAGGCAGACAATGCTAAAAGAAAAGGAAGGCAGAGGGAGGCTTCTAGCAGGAGAGGAGATGGGGTCTGGGCAGCCTTGAAGAACAGCAAAAGTCAGAGGGAGGAGGGAAAAGCATTCCTGGCAGAGGGAAGAGACTGAGCATAGGGGAGGCCCTGCACACTGGCCAGGTTTATCTGGGGCATAAGGTACATAAAGGGGGACGACGACAGCCATGGTGGGAAACCAGGCTGGGAACAGATTGGACAGAGCGTGGGGCGAGGTGTGGCCTGGATGGCCGCCTCCCTGGAAGTTAACCTGCAGCACTGGGATCCACTCATGATAGATAAGCTGTATTTTAAGAGTACCAATCTTTTATATTGGTGACATTATCTACCTATGGCTCAGTTTCAGTGACTGTGGCTGTGCGGTTTGAAAGCACAAGGGGTTGTGTCTGTCTCCTGAGACTCCATGCCTTTCTCTCTCCCACCCTGGCTCTCATGCTAGGCTGACAAAGACCACCTCCACCTGCTTCCTTCCTTGTGGAAAGCAGCATGCGCCTCCTCGCACTCAGCTGCCTCACCCCTTCCTGCCCAGAGCTGCTGAGGATCCTTGAGGGCTGATCTGGAAGATCATGTTGTCTCCTGGGCCTGCAGACTCTAGGCAGTGGGAGTGACAGGGGCACCCTGTGTGTGGGGCGGAAACCAGGCCACCATATACCTAATGATCAACTGAAATGAAAAGATCACACCAACCTTTCAACTGCTTCCTGATGGGTTTGCTTGACTCAAGCCATCTCTGTTGGATAAGAAAAGACAAGCTGTGAAACCAATCGGGGCAGAAGTTCAGCACATTTTATAGGTTGGCACTTACAGGGGAGTCCACTGGGTCATCACCATGTTGCAAACCAAAATACTCCTTTTCCGTCACGCCCAGGTGGGCATATGCCATATCCAGAAGTGACTGGCCAGTATCTTGTTTCTAGACAAAAAACAATATTAAGTGGGAAAAAAATCTTAAATAAAAAACTAGTGGTGACAACATCTTTACTGTAGGCAGAAAGGGAGTTTAAACTTTCAGAGAGATTTTATGCCCACGCATTTCCCACCATGACAAAAGGGTTAATAAATTTCAAGTTACGAGGTGGCACGACATATATGGGAAGTAGGGCTAAGACAAACTGTGTGAATGTCTCAAGATAATAGGAGTTTACTTTAACTTTCTCAGATTGCTTCCTTCCCCTAGGCTGAGGCTCTCAAGTGAAGTCTAAATCGGAAAACTCACATACTATGATTACAGCAAATGCACCATGACCTTCCCACGGATTATCCACAGCAAATGCTAATCCCAGGTTGGTTTCTGTTGGCTCCTCGGGACACGTCTGTGGCTCCCACCCCTGGAAGAACCCAGAAGCGTGTGCAGGGGAGGAAAACCCTCAACTAACAGCTAAAAATACTCGAATGCCATTGGAAATACCCTGAAAGTGATTTGGCCTGTGCAGCCCTGTGGGATTATCTGCCTTGCTGCTTCCCATCGTCTGAAGTGAGAAGCCAGTGGGGACATTCAGCCACACTTCACCCTGGAGCGGGACTCAGCAGCCTTCCCCACAGTGTTTATGGGGCAGGCATAGTGTGGGCACAAGGATAGTGCCGCAATAAGCCTCCCTTTCCTGGCCTGGCTGTGGAAGCAGCAATTGTCACATGGAGTCTCAAAGGCTGTCAAGTACTTCAAATTGATCAAGGCATAGTGGACACCCTAGGGGATAGCACAAATGGTCAGCTCTACCTGGGACAAGAGGAAGCAAACCCCACTCTAGGTTTGGGAGGATGACAGGGCTAAGCGTCACCCCTCTCTTCTAGGCGTGTGCACATTTGAAATTGATGGCTGGGGAAAATGAAAAGGACAGGGTAGAGAGCATGGAGCGTTTGGGAAATCACAGATTCTATTTTAACAGGCAGACTTCTCAGGGGGCCTTTGAACCAAACCATGTAACTTAAGGACAATACGAGCCAGAAATAGATAGGGCATAACACAGGCAAAGGCATTCTTTCTGTGAGGTCTTGAGAGCAGATATAATACTTGAAAATAGGCCATGGAGATGAGAATGGGGAGAATTAGATAACTGTGGGGCCCCTCCTGCATCGACTTCTTTGGGGCAGCCGCATGGGATTTGGTCTGCAGCATGGGAACATGAGACGTGCCCATTCCCAGAACAAGCCCCCTTTCCAACCTAAGGGCCCCTGCATCTGCCACGTCCTCCACTCAGGTACCACCTATCACAAAAGGACCTCAGCAGGTGTGGAAGGATGATGATACAGTGCACACACTCCACGTTATGAGATACCCTTTCAATGCACTTGAGGTTTATCGACCCCCTTTTTGGATTTACTATCTAGATGACTTCCCAGAAGCTATACTACCTGAAGATCACGCAGTTCACAACACTAAGGAGAGGGGAAAGGTGAGATGTGAGACCTAAAATCCCAAGCTTTCATCTTAAAAAAATATTTTTCTTCATTTTGTAAGCCAAGAGATGAAGACTACCTCTTAGGAGCATTAATTTAGAGCAAAACGTGGAGAACTTACGTTAACTTTAAAGGTCTGTACCAAGCCATCTAAAAAGCGTATGCTGCAGATGACTTCAGATCGAATTTTCTCTTTAGGCAAGTCAGAGGTCCGAATATTATTAATTCTTCCACCCAACGCACGTAACCGGGAGGTCATAACTATTGCTGAGTAACCTGTAATATAAAACATACCTGTTAGTGCTTTCATATGCAAATTATCAGGGAAAGGTGAATGCCCTTCCCTGCCTACCCAGGCCCTTCTCACCTGTCAGCTTTGCTCCTCACAATACCATCTGAGGAACTCACAGGTTATGAGAATGGATAATGAACTATGTTTCCATTTGAGTTTTGACTGCTAAGAAGCTCTAAGCAAGATTCATTGCTCAATATTAGCATGCTCACAGAATCACATGGCTTGTGTTTCTGTTTGTATTATTGTCTCCCAGGTCTCCATCTTCTAATTTTTTCTAATTTCCTAGGATTTAATTGTTTTACTTATGTTTTCACTGTCTTAGGTATTTGTATATTCTACTCTTCAGGTTTTACAAAACTAAGCATGGCATAAATATGATTCAAAACATGAAAAGGCTTATTGATAAGTTGGATGTTAACATCAAGGGCTTCTAGTTATTAAAAGTCAACATTTAGAACAGTGAAAAGGCAGTCTACAGAGTGGGAGGAGATACTCGGAATATACAGATCTACAAAGACCAAATGATGTGTTCCTGTAACTCAATAGGAAAGAAAACAAACAACTCAGTGGAAAATGAAAAGAAAAAGCAACTAGGTACTTGACCACATTACTCGTCAAAGAAATGCAAAGTCAAGCAACAGTACCACATCCCCACTGGAAAGGCTACAATTTAAGACTGACAAAACTGTGGAGGGCATGCATGGCTGTTGAGAACATCAACCAGCGCCAGCTACTTCGGGAAACTGGGCAGTTATCTGCCAAGCTGAACACATGCATATGCTATGGTACAACAATCCCATTCCTGGGCATGTTCCCAACAGAAAAATTATACATTCATTCACAAAAGGGAATGTATGAGAACCTTCCATAATGCACCCAAACTGGCAAACACCTAAATGGGCATCCACTGTAGAATGGACAAACAGCGGTACAGTCATGCCATGCACCTCTACACAGCAAAGGAAAGATATGAACTACTGCTACAACATGGAAGAATTTCTTTCATATTATCTTGAGCAAAAGATGTCTGACACCCACGATTACCTACGGCATGATTCCACTTATATTAAATTAAATCCCAGCAAAATCAATCAATGCTGATAAAAGACAGGCTAGTGGTTGCCTTTGGGCATAGTGACTAGGAAGGACACAGGGTCTGGTGGGAAGCTTTTAACTAACACTCTATGTGCCCTGCGGGGCTGGGGCTTAGCTCAGTTGGTATAGTGCTGCTGTGCACTCTCTGAGGCCCTGGGTTTGAATCCCATTACCACAAAAATGGGAGAAGGACCTGGAAGCCACTCCCAAAACAATCCCAGAACAATCAGCCACTGAAAACCCCATGAGGGTCACTATGAGTCAGACCTGACTCCATACAACAATGTATCTTGTGGGTGCTAATGAAACCTTTGTACTCAACTTTCTGAAAATTCACAGAATGCTGCAACCTGAGGTGTACGTTTGTATGTAAGTTTGCTATGCTTTAAGTATGACTCCCAAGGGCTCACTGTGATTGAGGCCAAGTGGGTGGGGCTTAGGTCACAGGAGGTACCAAGTCTTTCTCCTCTGACTCCTTTGGTTCTTGTCAGAAGGCTGTTGTAAAAGGAATAAGCCTGACCCGTCTGAGCTTTCCCTTCACTCTTGCTTGCTCCCACTCAGACTCCTGCCAATGCCTTCCACCATGTTGTGATACAGCCAAGAACTAAGCCCACACCAGGGCCAATCCCTTAACTTGAGCTAAAAATTGCACCAAATATACCTCTTTTTCATCATCAGTAGCTTGCGTTAGGTATGTCATTATAGTGATAAAAACTGATGAATACTATGTTGCAGTTTATTATCAAAAGATGACTGACATAATATTACATTTTAAATCAAGTTTACTTAAAAAAAAAGAAAGAAAGAAAATTTGGATCTATAATCCTAGAGACACAGGAGGAGGAAGCTCTTGAGTTGTTGAGGCCTGAGGTAGCCTGTGTAACTGAGCAAAAGCCCCTATCTAAAGATATAAAAATAAAAAAAAGGCTGGGAGTGCAGCTCAGTGGTAGAGCACTTGCAAAGTATGTGCCAAGCCCCAGGTTCACCCCCCAGCATGAGAAGCAGCAGCAGCAGCAGCAGCAGCAGCAGCAGCAGCAGCAGCAGCAGCAGCAGCAGCAGAGTAGTAGTAGTAGTAGTAGTAGTAGTAGTAGTAGTAGTAGTAGTAGTAGTAGTAGTAGTAGTACATTTACAGAGAGGGCATTAGAGGGCAGTTAAAAATCTGACCATGGTATTCAGGAGAGGAAGAATACTAGTTTTGCGAGTGAACTCAATGTGGAGTGGTAGACTAAAAGACTGAAAAGGTGTGCCATTGAGCACATGGTTATGACATCCAAGTGGGTGGCCTAAGGGACTAGGCCTCTACAAAGAATATATGAAGCATTCCCACAAATCAAATTCAGCCTAGGGATGGAGAAGGTATAAATGTGATGGGGTTTGGTGGAATAGCAAATACAGATGAAGATCTTAAGAGCAAGTAAATGCTCTTTACAGATTTTCCATAGACCTTCTCTGATCCCCTGGGCCTTTGCATATGCTGTTTCTGCTGCTTGAAATGCTCTTTCTGTTCCTCTTCATCTGATTAGCTCTCATTCACCGTTGGTGCCCAGTGTAAGCATCACTTCCTCAGGGAAGGTTCCTGGCTATTCTCAGACATATTATTTGTGTTATAGACCCTCTCTTTTGTCTGCATCACAATTTTGCACTTATAACCAATGGTGTATACTTAATGGCTAAGTAAGAATAAAGTCTGGTTTTGCTCACTGTACCTTTGACAGGTAGCTCTGATAGGCAAAAACAAACACCTGAGTGAATCAATGAATGAAAGGAAGAATGAAGTAGAAAATAAAGCCACGATTAACAGTCAAGAAAAACAGCAGTACAACCTGATAGACAAACTCAGGTTGATGGGAAAGGCAGGAGAGAAGGATAAGAAGGATAAGTGGGGGTGCAGTGGAGTATCCCAAGGACCAGAGCTTCTCACAGTGCCATGTGCACACAAAGTGCATGGGTGTCTTATTGGAATGCAGATTCTGGTTCCAATAGGTTTGGGTGAGGTCCATCCACCTGCAAGCCTCAGCTTTCTAGGTGATGCTCTAGCTATTGATCCAGGGTGCCCCTGGTGAAAAGCAAGGCACAGATAACTGGAAAAGCAGCACCATGAATGAGAACAGGGCCCAGAGATAAAGATTTGGGAATCAGTAGCAAGAGGTGGTGACTCAGCAGTGGAAGGGATGAGGACAAAGCAGACTGAAGGCTTGAGAATCAAGTCTCAGGGACTTAGACACAGACTGAATGTGGGAAGAAGATGGAAACTGTGCAGCAGGCACATTCACAAAGGCAAGGGTGTACTTGGTCCCTTATCAACACATTTAAGGAGCTCCAGGTACACCTCCGTTCTTCTGTAGATAGACATAGGAAATCTCAAATATTAAAAATAATACATTAATTAATAATAACAATAATAAAAGATTCCTGGGGCTGGCAATGCAAAAAGCCATACTCAATCACTCACAAAATTCCACCCACCCTGCCACCTCCACCTTGCCCTTTTCAGTGAAAATGTCATCAGAAGCCGGGATGCATTTTCTGAGTAATACAAAAAGTTACCAAAAGACAACAAATGTGTTCCAGAATGCTTTAACCCACATTGAATTTAAAATGTCAACTTTGTTGCTTAGTTCTTGTCTAGCAATCTCAGGTGGGTTACAATCTTTTAAAAGATACAATAGAATCATTACAAATGTGGCTTCAGTGGGAGGTGCGCATCAGAGTCACCTGGGGAACTTTAAAAAATGATGCCTGTGCTGGCCCCACCCCACAGGGTGACTCAGCATCCAGGGCGTGGTGCAGGATGCCATTCCCTTTGGAAGGCCCTCACAGGAAGGGGCTGGGCAGTCAAGGGCTAGAGAAGTGGGTTTCTGGGGAACCTCAGAGTGTATTTTGGATGGTGAGACTTAGAACACTCTGGGTGGAATCTAAGCCATTTAAAGAGTGGGGCAGTCATAGTGCAGAGCAGCTAAACCAGAGATAATCATGCAATGACCTTGGATAGGAAGCCAACAGTGATTTCAAATAGGAGCCTGCAACCATGTGGGCTGATGTGCCAGTTGCAGGCATGGATTTGCAGCTTCTCGGAACCAGAGCAGCTCCTCATAGCTATGCCAGCGTGTGGAGTGTAGCACCTATGAATTTAACCATGGTTAATGATGCTTCCCGGGGCTGGGATTTAGCTCAGTTGGTAGAGTACTGCTCTGTGGTCTCTGAGGTCCTGAGTTCGATTCCCAGCACCACAAAAAAGGGAGAAGGATGTGGCAATCCACTCCTGAGGCAATCCGAAACAACCAGCTATTGAAAACCCTATGAGTGTGGCTATGAGTAGGATACGACTCAACAGCACCTAGCAACAACGATGCTTCCCAGCACAGTCCCACAGCCAGGTGACCAAATGAAGTAGACCAGTAACCAGAGAAGACAGGGTTTCCCTCCTCACATACAACTCTGATTGTCACATAAAGGGCTGGGAACCTAAGTACAGTGTCATAAAAAGGTATTTTATGAAAGTTGCAGAAATGCTCTTCCTACAATTGTTCTTAATGCAAACCTTGACAATAGCATGCCTGGTATTGAATAACCGCGTAATTGAGCCATGTGGTGTTTTCAGATTGTCTTGAAATTGTATCTTAAACAATCTGGTCAGGACAATAGATGCTGACTAACTGCCCTGTTTCCTGTAACACAGCAATAGGGGAACTCAGGGTTTCTATGGCTTCCTTTATAAGCCTCTTAAATCTAAACAAAGCCTCAACTCAAACAGGAACACACAGGCCTCTGCCACCACAAATGATCACAGCCACAGCTGATGCCATTTACAACATAGAAGCCAAGTCTATTCTTTGTACAAAGTTTAAAATCAAACAGCTATAGTGTTAGAACATTTTGCACACTAGCAGTATAAGTTCTACTGTAAATGCAGTTTTTAATCAGTGATACTTGGAAAACATAGAGGCAACATCTCACTGTGCACACAGCAGGGGTTCAACAAATACCCGGAGTTAGAAGTAACACACATAAAGCGCCTAGCACAACGTGGGACTCACGTACTCAAATAAAAGACATTTTATTAAAGTTAAGTTTCTGACACCATTAGGTATTGACTATGGATTCCAGACTTTGTAGGGTTATGCTGCTGTCAAATACTTTACAGATGTACAACATTTCATTTCTTAAAGTGTTATTCATTTAAATAAAGACAACTTGCTAGAGTTAAAAGGCAACAGTTATTATAGATATGTGATACACTTTTGAGCTGCTCTAAACTCAACAGAAGCAGTACTAGTAGAATGTTGGCACTCTCTGGGCATGTGGGACACCTGCACCTTCATGCCAAGGTCGAGAAACAGGAATTCACCATGGCCCCTCTGTGGCTTCCCAGAGCCTGAGACAGGGGAGAGATAAAGCCACCGCTTTATTTCTGAAGGGTCTATCTCGATGCTCATTTACAGAACACTGTTCTTTCACAAGCCAGTGAACCACAGACCAAATGAAGAGACAGCAGAGCAGCACATCAGTAAGAAAGCCAACCCAATTGCATTTGTACCATTTTAAAAGGAAGTATAAATTATTCCATACCCTTGTTTTTAAACTTGAACCTCTAACTCAAGAATGCAAGTTTCCATTTTAAAGAAGAAAATGAAGAAAGCAGTTTTGATTTATCAAAATCTAATTAGTGAATGGGCTGGGGTTTAGCTCAGTTGATAGAGCACCTGCTCTGCACTCTCTGAGGACCTGGCTTTGATCCCCAGCACTGTAAAAACAGAAGAAGGACCTGGCAATCACCCTCAAAGCAATCCCGAAATAATCAGCCAATGAAAACCCTGTGAGGGTCACTTGATGGCACCTAATGAGAATAACAACAGCAATTAGTGAATGGGTTGTGGTTTACCTCAGTTGGTAGAGCACCTGCTCTGCACTGAGGACCAGGGTTCTATTCCAACACAGCAAAAATGGGAGAATGATGTGGCATTCCACTCCTGAAACCCTAGGCGACTAAGGGCTGGAGCCAGACCCAACTCGAAGGCACCTAACAACAATAACAATTAATGAGTAACCTGTATAAATGAACCCTGGGTGGTTTGTTTCCAGAACAAATCTAACAAGAATACTCAAGCTGACCCTGGCCAATGCTACCACCTAGTGGCGATCAGAGGAAGACACTTTGCCTCTAACCCTATGACTTCAAGGGAAATACCTCTGCTCTAGTTTATCACTCACAGTTCAGATTATTTCTGGAAAGCCCTCCCTCCCTTCCTTCCTTCCTTCCTTCCTTCCTTCCTTCCTTCCTTCCTTCCTTCCTTCCTTCTTCCCTCCCCCTCCCTCCCTTCCACTATTTCTGAGCCTCAGCAGATGACTGCTTGATCTGCTAGAAAGGGACATCCCTAGCACAGAAAAGAACATGTGCTATCAGCCATGTGAGATGATGAGTCATTAAGCATGCTTCTCCTTAAATACCAATATTTAATGTAATGAAGGTAAAGGTTGTATTTATTTGGCTGCTTGGATAGTACTAGTATTGCTTTCTCTTCCTTTTCACTGTAAATAAATAGAAGCTGAGGTGCATTTTGTGTTAACCAAATCTTGGGGATCCAACCAGGTCCCTAACAATCACTCACATCACTCACTCATGACTTATGGCACGTCAAGAGGAAAACATAAACCACTCTCTCCAACCACTGCCTGTACCTGACCACTGTTTTAGGACCAGACCAAAGGGTCCCTTTACATCATCTGAAGGAAATGGGTATTCCATTCCAAAGATAAAACTTAGAAACATCTGGGCAAGGATTTACTTATCACTTATTAAGCACTGATAAAGATAAAAGATAAGATAAAATTGTAACAATGTATGCTTAATGACTTTTTAAAAAGTGATTAAAATGAGACTTTTCAACTAGTGACTTCAATAAAACATGGGAACCATCTGGGAGCCTGTTAAAAAATGAAGATTCTTGGGCACCAGCCACAGGGACTTTGGTTCAGTAAGGGCCCAGGAAATTGCATTTTAAAATTTGAAAAAATAATTTTTTCAAACTTATAGCAATATTAAAAGAAAAATAGAACTTTTATGTGTTTCTTCTGGCCTGGATTCAACTGTTAATATTCTGCCACATACACATAGTCTCTCTCACACTTCAACACATACGCTGATGCACAGAAAGCCCATGCTTTTCTCTGAGTCATTTGCAATAGATATAATACCCTTTTGCCTCTAAATATTTTAGCATGCATTTCCCAAGGACAAGGGCATTTCATAACCACTGAAGAAATTACACATTGATAAAACACGAATATACAATCCACGTTAAAATTTTGCAAATTGTTCTGACCATGTCTTGTATTTCCATCCTTCTGATCCAGGATGTAACCCGGATCATGCCACCTTTTACTGTCATACAGAAGGTGCATTTTAATAAGCCCCCTTCTCTCATGACAGTGATGCTGGCAGTCTGAGTACCACATGCTGGAACACTCACAACAAACAGACAATCTCCAGGGTACTTTCCAGTCTTAACCATCTATGTCTATGGCCAGGGTCTTGGTTGGTCGGTGTCTTTACTGAAGTTCTCCTGTCTTTTTTATGGTTGTTTCCAGAGCTACAAAACACTTCCAAGGCATAGCAGCTGCCCCATCACTCAGTGTTGGAGAAGAAGCATTTCCTAAAATCATTGTTGATGAATTATAGATTTTCCAGGCTGTATGTCAGTGCTCAGACTGGCACTGTTGCCAAAATAGGGAACAAAAATAAGTTCAAAAGGGCTCAGTCACTTGCTATTATGTAACCAGATGTCTCAGCTTGTTTACTCAAACTAGTTAGCATCATTCACAGAAACCAATTCTTAATTAGTTACACTCAAGTTATAAAAATGACCACAGCACAAGCACAAAACACATTGTTTCTCAGAAACGTGAGCGGTCAACTAGTATTTTCTTAAAAACTAGCAATGAAAGAAAAAGATTCATGCATTCTATGTAATTTATTAAGCTTGCCAAATGTTCCTAGTGAAACTCAGCCCAACTAGTTTAAAATTAGTGCTTTAATTTTCATTTGTGAAAAGGCCATATGGCAAGGAAAACACTTCCACATACATTGTTTCACTTTATTAATCTTAAATTATGTGCAGCTGATAACAAAGTTTCCATAAACTGGCACATGGAATTTGGTCTTTTTCCTCATGACTCTAACTGTCCTAGATTGATCAACATTACCTTCTGCTGCCAGCTCCCCCAACCCCCCATTTTCTTGGCTTTCTTAATTTCCTAAGTACAACACTGCATAACAGTACAAAGATAAATGCACTAACTTATTTTAAAAATTAGCTTTTAATGTAAACAATCACTACTGAATACTTACTAAACAGGAAAACAAATCTACTCATTAAAGACATTTTCATATTGTTAATTTAATGTTAAAGCCAGTAAACCATCTATCCTGAGCCTATACACCAAAAAGTTAACTTTTAAACCGCATTTTTAAAGCTTAAATAAAGCCTGTTAATGGATATGATAATCACAACTGACAATGTATGTACTGGGGTAAAAAAATACTTTTTAAACATTTATAAAAACATTTGTTGTTGTTGTACAGGTGCCATCGAGTCAGATCTGACTCACAGTGACCCTCATAGGGTTTTCAACAGCTGATTGTTTTGGGGATTGCTTCAGGAGTGGATTGCCATGTCCTTTTAATACAATTTTATTAAAAGTGCATCTGTGAGGCAGGTGCAATGGCTCATTCCTGTAATCCCAGGAGGACTGGAATTGCAAGCTGGAGGCCAGGGGCAGCCTGCATAATTTAGCAAGATCCTGTCTCAAGATAACAAAATTAAAAAAATGGGCTGGAGGTGCAGCCCAGTGGTAGGGTGCTTGCAAAGTCTGTGTGAGGCACTGGGTTCAACCCTTAAGTACTCCAAAAATAAATAAAAGTGCACTGATGAAAGGTTTAACACTCAGACTTCACCTAATTTTCTACTACATGGGATAAAACAAACAAGTCACCTTAAAGACACAGCTCAATATTCAATTTATTCTGGAATTATCAATGCTAACACTCCAGAAGTACAATCATGGGATCAAATCATTTGTCCCAAAAACCCTATAATTTGTTCAGGGAGTGGATATGGGGAAGCCCCTGGGAAGCAGTGGTGGAATAATTTGTAGGATCAGTTGTATTCAAACCGAGACCTGTAATTAGCGTCCTTGTTCTTATACAACTTCAAAATGTCAAATAGTTTTCTTATTATGGAGTCTGGGTTTATTTATAGGTTTTATTTATAGGGTGGACAGCATGACACTTACAAAACTAACAAAATAAAAAAAGTTATACTTGATACTGGGAGGATAACCAGAAGTAGTTTTAAGCTCCCTGAAGGGCACAGTGAAGAATGCCGTGGAGCTGCCTGCGGTCCGGGGCAGGAGGTAATGTTGCTATAAAGGGACAGAACAGCAGGGGTGAGCTGCTAGCCGCCTTCAGCCGGTCTGCTCCAAGGCCAGCAGACACCCAGGCCAAACATGCTCAAAGGAGCCACTCGGTCTGGTCTAGAGAGACTTCTTCTGGAGGTACCATTTGGAGAAGCAGGACGACGAACTCATGAACTGCAGAAGTCCCTGTCAGCCAGGCTCTCCCGCCTGAGGGACCCCTCCCCCAACTTCCACCACCACTCAAGGAGCCTTTCTACAGGGAGACTTTGAGAAGTTATTTCAATGTTAGGGCAAATGTTATCATGGTGTGCGTTCTGCCGCACAGACTCCCAGGGTCTTCTCTGGAAGATACATGGACACCTTCGGTGGTGGCTTGCGTGGTGTGGGCGATGATGTGGTCTCGTAAGTAACTGCTGACCTTTCCCTGTTCTGTGCTACCTCGTGAACCCAGAAACCTAAGAGCCACCCTCCTGGAAGAAATGGGACAAACACCAGCTTGCAGATGGAGGGTTTTAACTACACCACGCTATGGAAATGACTTCCAGGACTCACCATCGGCCAGTGTGACCACCAAAGCCTCCAAACTACCACCAGATTCCCACCTCAAATGCAATTTTGGGGACCTGTAGATCTTGTTTATAATTACTTTTGACCTCCATTGTTATTACACTGGCAAAGGAGTTCCAGCACATTTACTCAATACTCATTTACTCACAGGAAGCGGGGAGGGAAGAACTAGGTGCTTGGAGCTCAAGTTCTAGAGGAGATAAAGGGTCAAGGACAGGGGGAACACCAGTGGGGCTGGCAGCTTCCAGGGTAGGGTCGATGGTGGGAGCAGTTCCCTAGGGCTTCTCGGGAATCATGCTGGATATACAGAAACTGGCTAGAGGGAAGACTCCGGAACTGCAAAGAGCATGTGCAAAGACTGACAGGGGAAATGAGTGCACACTTCAGGAACTGCACAGAGACAGACTGAGTGGGAGTGTCTAAGGAACTAATGAACTCCTGGTGAAACCTCAGTGAGGTTAAGATTACATTCCTCTGAAACTGAAGGGGCTGTCACACAGAAGAGGAATTAAGAGGTGTGTGAGGCTTTGGAAAAGCCACCACCTTCAGAACTGAGCAGTGGTGGCTCAGAACCACAGCTCGCTAGTTGAGAGATGAACCTCAGAGAAATTAGATTGCTTATCCTCTGAGAGTCAGTTTCCTTTTCATAACACAAGGGAGACTTCCCTGCTTTCCAAGGTTGTTCTAAGCCCTGGAGATGATACATATCCAAATTGCCTACTGTCATTAAAGTTTTTTAGGGGACCCACGGGTTCAACAGGTAGAAGATGAAGGAAATAGATTTCTTCTCAACAGAAGAAAGACCTTTGGAACAAGGCTGTACAAATATGTAAGGCAGGGAGCTCCCTGTCACTAGTGGTGATCAAGCAGAGGAGCTGGATGAGATCTGTGTTAAGAAGGCTACAGAGGCAGACTGACAATGACAGGGCGGGACAGACGAACTTTAGACTATCAGGACTGAGATTCTATCATGACTTCTGTTTCAAAAGTGCCAAGGATCTATTTTTATGTGTAAATGACATTCAATTATACCACTGCTCAAAACTGGATTTCCTTACCTGGGTTTTTCATGGTAAACAATTCTAAATGGATACCTTATTCTTGGAAAAAACTAAAATGGCCCATCAGACCATGAACTAGGGGATAGAAGTGTATAAATAGGTTAAAAGTATTATAGAAAGCTCAAAAACTAACAATGGAATGTGTTCAACATTTAGCACTTTCTACCTAAAATTAAGCCACCAACCTCTTCATTTTCCCTCTGGATAGTTCTACCAGGCTCCAAACAGACTGGAAAACAGGATGGAATAAATTTACTCTACTGAGACATGAATCAAGTTGCATAAACTTACAAAAATACTGTGCTAATATTTGCCCTTAGGCGCAGACACACCCATTTGGGTGTCGGTCTCTGATATTTCTATCTTAGGCGCCAGCCCCTACCCCTTTACAGCCCAAAGCTGCAGAAGTCTTCAGAAAAGAAAACAGCTAAAGTCACTGTGAAAGCTTTGAGATGTGCTAATCACAGCACATCCCAGGCAAGAGGCTGGAATCTCAGAAGTAGACCATCAGGCCAGTCCTTGCCTCTGCCAAGGAATGTGGAGCCAGCAGCAGCCAGGCCAGAGAAACCCAACCCTCACTGCCAGTAGCCTTTGCCATAATTTTATCTCAAGGAAACAGAAAAACATCCCCCCTCCCATCCACCCTGCCAAAGCATCCCCCTATCTGTCACTAATCAGCCTGGGAAGCCCAGAATCAACTTTTCTTCCTTCAGCTGGGCTGCCCAGCTAACAGCCCTCTTGAGGCGCCTTCCAGCTTCAAAGCCTTCTGCCAGGAAGGCTTCAATACCATGGACCATCTCAAGTTATACGGGGTACTGTAACCATGCTGGTTGCCGGTGCCTCTAGAAATCAAGATAAAATCCATTTTTTATGATGTCTATTCACATTTCCATATTGATAAAATGAGATCAGAAAATTAATGAAAACAAATTCTTCAAAAGATGACTTATAAAAAGCATGCCACCATGCAGAATAACAATATTTCAGAAAACTGAAGGAAATACATACAAAACATCATGTCCTATAAAATATACAACACAAAATACATGGAAGCAATGTATCATTATTGCTAAAAAATAATAAAAATTAAAGTTTATGCTGTTAACAAAAAAGAACATATATCCTGTTGCTGCTGTTGCACTTCTTTGGCCTAAGGCCTTCTACCTGCTGGGGGCTGGGACTTTACAGATAAGCAACCCACTGCTTGATTTCAAGGAGCACTTGGCAACTTGGATCAGGAGCATCTTTCCCAGGGGGCCCTGGGTTCCAGCCTCTGCTTTGACACTCGAAAGCTGACATGACCCTGCACAAATTGACTTTTTAAGTTTCTGATTGGGGGTCAGGGCGGGGAGGGGTGGTGTTCATCTACCAGACATATACCACTTCCACCCGTCTTGCTCCTAAGTCCCTGGACCATTCCCATTCTGGGACTTCTGTCTGAGGAACCACCACAGACTAGAGTTTTCCAAATGCTTTCACACCCATTAGTCCTGACACCACTAATTTTGACTGGGCCTGGCAGTCAACGCTGATGTTCCTATTGGACAGTTTGATAGATAAGACACTGAGAGCCATAACCAGGTCACAGTCAGACCCCAAAGGTGATGATGATGATCCCCAGCTCAGTTCAGGGCATCACACACCCCTGGGCTTTGAGTCTGCTGATCCACACAATCAGGAGGAAGGTGAATTATGGGTGATTCATTGGGGGTAAAAAGAGGCCCACACTCAATCACTACTTTCTCTATAATTTACTGACTGTGGGTATATTCTTAACCTTTTGAGATAATCTTTATAAGTGTTCCCTGAGGCTCACATGTAGGTAAATTTCTTCCTACAAAGGAAATGGTATAGGAAGCCTTCTTTCCCCCTAATTAATTCTGCAGCATTAGAAACCTGAGTAATGATATGGGTATATGTTACCATATTCCCACTACATAAGATGACACAACGGATTTTAACAGGTGTTTCAGAAAAAAATGTAAAGAAATAGGACATCCATGTATCCTTTGAATGTAAAGGTCATGGCGGCTTCAGAAACATTAGAACACGGACACATACATCTCAGAATTGAGCAAACGTGCCAAATGACTTCTTGCTTTTGCAAAAGGCATGGGCCGGAGTCTATCATGTGATGTCTAAGGCCCTTCCAGCCCAACAGGCAGTCATCCCTGGTTTAATTATTAGCAGCCAGAGAGCATGAGTTGGCTACCCGATTTCCTCAGGCCAGGCCCTGGGTTTGACCTTGGCCCCTCCTATCCTGTGACCAGTAGCTTTTCCAGGGAGGCCCTGAGTGTGTGCCTGCATGGCCAGCCCCAGCCAGGCTCCCCTCTGTCTGCACCTGCCTCCAGGGTTCTCAGAATTGCCAGGACTGCTTACATCCTTTCCACTGCATACACCCACAGGGGAAGTGGTTTTCTCAACAGACTCGAGTTCAACCTGACCTCTGCTTGCTCACTTTTGGGGGCACACCTGATGGCTCTAAGCCAAGAAATTGATAAACACAATCATAGGGTTGTTGTTAGGTGCCATCGAGTTGTGTCTGACTCTTAGTGACCCACATAGGGTTTTCAATGGCTGACTGTTTCATGATTGCCTTGGGAGTGAATTGCCACATCCTTCTCCCATTTTTGCCATGCTAGGAATCGAACCCAGGACCTCTGAGACTACAGAGCGGCGCTCTACCAAGTGGGCTAAATCCAAGCCCTAGTCACAAGGTGGGAGTAACCAATAAACTAGGGGAGCACCCTGAGTGTGGCAGAGGCTTCAGTCTCCAGGAGGATCCAAGCTAGCCTCACAGTTGTCTAAACCAGTCCTGGGAGATGCTCGGGCAGTGCAGAACCTGCCTGGATGGTTGTGCAAAAGTGAGGTGGCTCTGAGCACTGAGTGACAGCTGACCCTGGAGGGGAAGGAGAGAGCAGCTTAGTATATCAGCGACCACAAAGGGTGTGCTCGGGGGTGTGCTCTGGGGTGTTGACCTGGAGCAAAACAACAAGCTGACCACCACTGTTGCCTTGTTTGGGGTGGATTTTTCAGAAAGTTGTGCTATCTGCACAATCATATAATCCTACTCTTCTGCATTACCACAATCCAACATTTGTCCAGGTACTGGAAACGCATCACGGACCTTTCTTGTTACGGTTTTACAATATTTCACCAAGTAGGTGTACATAACCACAGCAGAGCATTCAGAGGACTCTTAATTAGTAGAGCTCAGATTTCAAAAGAACCCACAGTAAACCCAGAGAAGGAAGAAGTAGCATGTGACTAAGGACAGGCATAAACATCAGGGCAGTGAGGCCCAGAGGAACGTTTCTTTAGGGCAAAAACACCAAATGTGGGAGCAAACTGACAGGAAAGGGCTAGCCCATCACCCAGACAAAAATGGCAAGATAGAGACCACATAGTTGACGATGATTTGGGCACAATTACCAAATTTACTGTGTTCTGTCATTTCTACCAGGTAGAATAATCTTTTACACTGGAATTAAGGGAGTGAGAAGACATCCTCTGAACACCTCTCATGACCAATAAGGCACTCTATACCTGGCATGGGACTAGGCTTTGCATAGGAGATCACCCTGTGTGGTAGAGGTTCAGCCAAGGCAGAGTGGAATTCAAATTGAGTAGCTCCAGAGAAAGCAGAGCTCCTCCCAGACATACCTACTTTGATCTTATTTTTAAATTGTGGTACTTTTAAATGTACAGGACATAAAATTTGCCATTTTAACCATTTTAAGTGTACAATTCAGTGGCATCAATTATATTCATGCAGTGTTGTGCAATCATCACCACTATATATTTCCAGAAAATGTTCTTCACCCCAAACAGAAACTCTGTACCCATTAAGCAATAACTCCCCAATTACCCCACCCCCAGCTCCTGGCAACTTCTACCTTCTGTCTCTACAGATTTACTTATTCTAGATCTTTTGTAGAAGTGGGATCATAAAATATTTGTTCTTTTGTGTCTGGCTTCATTGTTCTTGGCATAATGTTTTCAAGGTTCGTACATGTTTTAGCATGTATCAGAACTTTATTCCTTTTTATGACTACATAACATTCTGTCTTTTTCAAATCAATACATCTGTCGATAGACATCTGAGCTGTTTTTACCTTTTGGCTGCTACTGTGAATAGTGCTGCAATGAACATCAACGTGCAAGAATCTGTTTGGGGCCTGTGTGGGAGTGGAATTAGTAGGTCATAGGGTAATTCTCCCCCCCATGTCTGTCAGCTTGTCATGCTGTCAGGGCTTATTTGCTGCTATGATGCTGAAAATTATGCCACCAACATTTCAGATACCAGCAGAACCACCCATGGCAGAGGTTTCAACTGAGCTTCCAGACTAAGACTAGGAGGAAGGACCTGGAAGCCCACTCCCAAAACAATTAGCCACTGAAAACCCTATGAATAGCAGAGAAGCACTATCTAATATAGTGCTGAAAAATGAGCCCCCAAGGCTGGAAGGCATTCAAGAAATGACTGGGAAAGAGTTGCCTCCTCAGAGTAAAGTAGACCTTAACGATGGGAATGGAGTAAAGCCCCTGGGACCTCCTTTTGCTGATGTGGTATGACTCAAAATGAGAAGAAACAGAGTGTCTGCAACAGTGGGCTCAAACATAAAAAGATCTACTGCGTAGCACAGTGTTGGGTAGTGTTTCTATCTGTTGTACATAAGGTTCCTATGAGTTGGATCTGACTTGATGGTACCCCACAACAACAGGGTAATTCTACATTTACCTTTATGAGGAACGACCAAACTTTCCTACAGAAGCTGTGCCATTTTACATCTCCATGAGCAATACAAGAAGTTTCCTATTTCCCTACAACACTGCTAACACTTGTTATTTCCCTTTCTTTGATTATGGCCATTCTACTGGGTGTGCAGTGTGTCTCATTATGGCTTGAATTTGACTTCCATAATGATAATGATGTTGAGGGGTTTATTTTATTTTATTTTATTTTTTTATGTGGTGCTGGGGATTGAACCCAGGGCCTTGAGCATGCTAGGGAGGAATTCTCCACAGACCTACATCCCCAGCCTGATGTTCAGCAACTTTACATGTGCTTCTTAGCCATCTGTACATCTTTAGAGAAATGTCTACTCAAGTCGTGTGCCCAGTTTTTAGTTTGTTGTTGTTGTTGTTGTTAGGTGCCGTCGAGTTGGTATCCAACTCATAGCGACCCTCTGTACAACAGGGGAAACACTATTATCAGTGCTTCTCTGCCGTTCATAGGGTTTTCAATGGCAGATTGATTTTTGGGAGGGGGTTGCCAGGTCCTTCTCCCAAGCCTACAGCTTCTGGTGTTCCCAGGTGGTCTCCCATCCAGGTACTAACCAGGCCTGACCCTGCTTAGCTTCCGAGATCTGA
>VMDO01000017.1:105677-151465 GCA_007922755.1 Pedetes capensis | reverse complement strand
CGCTGCAGGCAAGCTTTGTCTTAATATGGATTGTTCACTTATGGGAATGCTTTAAATTCTGAATATTAGACCTTTGCCAGATCTGAGTTTGAAATCTTTCTACCTATTCTGTGGGTTGTTGTTTTACTTTCTTGATGATGTCCTTTGATGCACAGAAGCTTTCATTTTGATGAAGTCCAATTTATGTTTTTCTTTTGTTGCTTGTACTTTTGGTGTCATAGTCAAGAATACACTGTTAAATCCAAGGTCAAAAACATTTATACTTTCTTTTTTCCCCTAAGAGTTTTATGGCCTTCGTTCTTATATTTAGGTCATTGATCTATTTTGAGTTAATTTTTGTATGTGGTATGAAGTAGAGTTCATACCACTATACCTTAAGGCTGGTGTGGGCCTGTAAAAGATCAGCACCATGGCACAGGTGGTTATCCCAGGGCCCAGCACTCAGCAGGTGATCCATAATTCCCTGTAGGGCCTGGTGTGGTGGTGCACACCTGTAAACCCAGCACTTGGGAGGTGGAGGCAGGGGGATCACAAGTTCAAGGCCAGTGTGGGCTACATAGTGAGACACTGTCTCAAAAAACACAATGATCATCATCATCATCATTATTATTACTCACTGTGGGACATCCACTGTGGGGAAAACAAAAAAAACCTTGGGGCTCACTCCCTTCTTCCACGTGTTTCTGACTGCTGCTAGACCACCCAAAACTGGCTGAGGGGCTCTTCACAACAAAGACGTAAATTTAATAGGCTATCCATGTAAGGCAATGGCATTTCACACTCCTACTGGTTAATCTAAATGACCCAAGATCAAATGATCCCCTAACTCATGACAGGATGGAGGGCCCTGACCCTAGTAAGCTCAATTTGCCCTTGCCAGTTTCCTAGCTCAGGTCCCTCATCACACAGATGAGGAGACCAACAGAGTGAGGCAGGGCCTTACACGGCCAGGGCTGCAACTCCCAGGGTCAAGCCCAACAAACACACAAGGGCCTCAGTGGCCACCCACGTGGATAAGCAAAAATACAGGATAGTCTGACTTGCTTCAGATGGCAGGGGTGGCCCTCTGGTTTCAAAACCTCCAAACAGGGAGCTGGGGTGGGAGGTGTGAAACCTGGGGCCCAGATCTCATCCAAGGGTCTTGAAACCCAGCTCTGGCCACCTCCCTGCCCTCATCTCACACAGCCCCTCACCATGCTCACTCCGCCCAGCCACACCTCCCCTATCTGTTCTCAGCCTGTGCCACGCTTATTCTGCCATAGATGTTCACACCTGCTGTTCCCTCTGCCTAGAATACCCTCCCTCAGGTAGGCAACTGGTGCTCTGCCTCCCTTCCTTCGTGTGTCCGCTCAATTTCACTTCATCCATGAGGCCTTCCCAGTCACTCCTTACTCTGTCACTCTGTTCTTCTCCTTGTTATTTATTTCCACCAGGCTTGTTCGTTGTTTGTTGCCTGTCTCTTCCTGATACCTGCGTCCCTGCCTCCCACTAGAATGATGCTATCTGTGAACCGCTAGGATGGTGCCTGCCTCAGCAAGCAGCTGTGGAAACGCACGAACAAGGGGACGAAATAGGAGCAGCCTGCCGCGCCCGCACCGCATTACTAAGGATCAGAGGGGAGGCAGGCAGTTCCACACACCTGTGGCCAGAGACACAACCACATTGACTTCTGGACCCAAGGCTGTCTGAGGCTCCTGGGTGGTGACAAGGACAGGAAGGTTGGGACGCCATGTATAGTCAAACACTCCCACACCTGTCAGTCAAGCCCAAGACTCGAGTAGCTGCTGACCATAGAAAATGGCCACAGAAAAATGGAGTCTCTACCCACAGGTACTTAATATATGTTTAAGAAATGCACACATAAATGAATGTTGTTGTTGTTGTTAGGTGCTATCCAGTCAGTGTCTGACTCATAGCGACCCTGTATACAAGAGGCAAAACACTATTGTCAGTGCTTCTCTATTGTTCATAGGGTTTTCAGTGGCGGATTGATTTTTGGAAGTGGGTTACCAGGTCCATCTCCCAAGCCTACAACACCTGGTGTTCCCAGGTGGTCTCCCAACCAAGTACTAACCAGGCCTGACCCTGCTTAGTTTCCGAGATCTGACGGGATCGGATGCCACAGGGCTATGGCTGCGGGCCTGCAAATGAATGAGTGACCCACTAATGCACCCAGGGCTGGCATCCACACTTCAACAAGGCTTGTGCCACTGCTAACACAGATATCAGTTCAACAATACTGAGAAGTGTGGTTTGACTAAATAATTCCATGTCTAGAAACCTACAGTCAGGATATATTCAGACATTAAAAAGGTGAAAGGATCTTCCTCTCAGCAGCTTTCATCACACCAGAAATTCCAAATAAAAAATCGAATTGTGATTTTTCAGGACCACTTAAGTGACACAAGACATCCATGGAAACTTTATAATGTGACCTCTATGAAAAAATGTTTGTGTTGTTTTACCCTTCCCTCAAATAAGTATTTATTAGGCTGCAGATATACCTCCATGGTAAACTGCTTGCCTAGCAAGCACAAGGCCCCGGGTTTGCGCCCTGGCAGTACAAAATATTTATTAACCTACTTGGTATATTATCAACATTACAATGAACATATACTGGTATGATTGTTTCTATTTTAATGTTCTTAATTTAATAAATGACATAATTTTTCCAATCCTAAACCATTATTTTATTAGTGGAATAAACCTCATCTAAATAGCTAGATTTAAATGGACTAAGTTATATTTAAATTTTTGCATGTATGTCTCTTATGGATATTAAAGTTTTATATATAGTTTACCCTAATAAAATAATGGGGCTGGGATTTAGCTCAGTGGGTAGAGTGCTGCGCTGCAGTCTCTGAGGTCCCGAGTTCAATTCCCAGCACCGCAAAAATGGGAGAAGGACCTGGCAATCCACTCCCAAGGCAATCCGGAAACAGTCAGCCATTGAAAACCCTATGAGGGTCGCTATGAGTCGGATACCGACTCGATGGCACCTAACAAAAACAACAATAAAATAATATGAAAAGAAAAAAAACCTTTATAAATGATTACATTATTAGCTTTTAAAAAAGGCTGATTATAAAATCACATCCACTGTATGATCAGAGCTAATTATAATAACAAAGGAATTTGAAAGAAGGAAAAAACATGTGTTTTTCTATAATGGGCAGTGAGTTTAAAAAAAACCAACTGATAGAACTTTGAAAAGAAAATGCGGTCACCTGATGCTTTATGGGGGCCCAGGGTTAAACTGCTCACTCCTCTCCTTTCCTGCCACCTCCTGCCTTCATTCTGCACCCTGCTTTCATTGGACCTGCTGCTTCTTCCTGGGGCTTCCCAGCTCTGCCCTGCAACGCTCTAACTTCTATTACTCCTCCAGAGCCACTCCAAGGCCAGCCCTGTGAACCTCTCTGAGACTCCATTTCCTCCTCAGGAACAGAGGCGCAGCATAAACCAAAGGGCCCTGTGTGCTCAGGCCTGTGAGTGTACCTTAGAGAGTCAGTCCCTGGCACCCAACCTGCTGCTCCCACAGCCTCAGAACGAGCCTGAGGCTCAGGGAGAGAAGTCCTGATTCTAAACCCAATCTGATCTCAAATTCACAAGATGACTTCCCGGTTGAAATTCCCATTCCTGCTGTGGACTCTCTATTCCTTCAAAGAGTGCAAAGCCTGCTCTGGCTCCAAATCCCCAGCCCTGAACCCCCCAAAGTCCCTCAGGGTATTCCTGAGGCCCTGCTGACTCCATAATCCCACCTTCTCCCTGGCTCAGTGTGGGGCTCCCCTGTTCAGCATACCACATATTTTGCCTTCATAAACTGTGCATGTGGCTCTCCCCACAATGCCCCAGGCATTGAATGAGCTCCAACTGTGGCCAGGCTCTGAAATAGCTTCCTAGGGAGGCAAGTAAGGAGCTAAGGTGGGCCATAGCTCTCTGGGAACTCAAGGGCTAGTTGTTGCTCGGTGTCATCTAGTGGGGTCTGACTCATAGCCACACTATCTATGTACAACAGAATCAAACACTCCCCAACTCTGTGCCAGGCACACGATCTTTTTTATGTTTAAGCCCATTGTTGCAGACACTGTGTCAATCCATCTAGTTGAAGGTCTTCCTTTTATTCTCATTGACTTGCCACTCTCCCAAACATGATGTCCTTCTTCAGGGATTGGTCCCTCCTAACTACAGGTCCAAAATATGTCAGATGTGGTCTAGCTACCCTTGCTTCCAAGGAGCACGCTGTTTGTACTTCTTCTAGGACAGATCTGCTGGTTCTTTTGGCAATCTATGGTATATTCAATAATCATCTCCAGCACCTTAATTCAAAAGCATCAATTCTCCTGTCTCCCTTATTCAATGCCCAGCTTTCACAAGCATATGATGGGACTGAAAATACCATGGCATGAGTCAGGCACACCTTCGTGTTCAATGTGACATCATTACTTTTCAATACTTTAAAGAAGTCTTTTGCAATAGCTTAAGAGCTAGTTGTTGTTGTTGTTGTTAGGTGCCGTCGAGTCGGTATCCGACTCATAGCGACCCTCTGTACAACAGGGGAAACACTACTGTCAGTGCTTTTCTGCTGTTCACAGGGTTTTCAATGGCAGATTGATTTTTGGGAGGGGGTTGCCAGGTCCTTCTCCCAAGCCTACAGCACCTGGTGTTCCCAGGCGGTCTCCCATCCAGGTACTAACCAGGCCTGACCCTGCTTAGCTTCCGAGATCTGACGGGATCGGATGCCACAGGGCTACCGCTGCAGGCTAAGAGCTAGTGGGGGACAGAAATCATCACCTTTCTGGGCGGTGAGTGCTAGAAGATGTGAGTGTGCCACTGCTTGCTGGTTTCCTATCCAGGGTATGACCACAGCCCAGCCTGGGACAGAAAGCACCACCTTCTAAGGAAATATAACTGTGAAGTGGACCTTGAAGGACAGAATGTCAGCAAACAAAATCAAAACACCCACATGGATCCAAAAGCTCTTGGAGCTATTATTGCACTGATCCATCATCATCCACAATTTGACTCCAAACTGAACCTGTCAGACTCCAGACCTGGGTCCACCAGCCCCTCCAAGGAGCCAAGCAGAAGGCTAGGTTTACAGAAATCCCTTGAATCAGCAGCTTGGCCCTGCACAGTTTCAGTTACCCATGGTTAATCAGGTCTCAAAACATCAAATGGAACGTTCTAGAAGTAAACAATTCATAAGTTATTTTTTTTCCTTTTCTCTTTTTGCAGTGCTGGACATTGAAGGAACCCAGAGCCTTGCACATGCTAAGCAAGGGCTCTACGCCTGAGCTATACCCAAGCTCTCAATTCATAAGTCTTAAATGACTTTTATTATCATATTACTATAATCATTCAATTTTATTATTAGTTGTTAATCTCTTACTGTGCCTAATGTACAAGTTAAATTTTATCACAGGTACGTATATACAGGAAAAATCATAGTGTATATAAAGTTTGGGATTATGCCCTCTCTCCACAAACTTCCCCACCATAAGGCATGCTCTGGACCTATGCTACTCAAAGTGTGGTCTCTGGACCAGCAGCGATAGCATCAATGGGTGCTTATCAGAAATGCAGACTCTTGTTGGGTGGGGTGGCACATATCTGTAATCCTAGCCACTTGGGAGACAGAGGCAGGAAGATTGAAAGTTTGAGGTGAAAGGCAGCCTACGTAACTTAGAAGGACCCTGTCTCAAGATTAAAAAATAAAAAAAGGCCTGGAGGTGCAGCTCAGTGGTAAAGTGCTTGGAAAGTATGTGTAAGGCCTGGGTTCAAACCCCATAGTACGGGATGGCGGGGGGGAATGCATACTCTCAGGCCACACTCCAGGCCCTAGGAGTCTGACTCATCTTGTATGCTCTGCTCTCCACCAATGCCAACTTTCTCAGGTCTTTGGCTTCCTCCTCACTCTATGGCTAACTGCCATCTTTTGAAGCCTTCAACATCTATGCAATAAACTGATGCCAGCCTCCAGTGTGTCTACCAATAGGCCCACAGGTGGCACCACCTCAGACCCACCCTGTGCAGGCAGCACACACAAACCACAGATCTTTGCATCCTAAGACCACTCAAACTGGCTCAAACTGCAGACAAATGTTACATGGCGGGCAGTGGCTAACCACCAACATTCCTTCAGCATTTAGCACGTGCCACCATGTTACCATGGACACTTTACAAGACCTCATGAGGTGCGGTGAGGGTACCACTGTCATTCCCAATGCGAGGATGAGGGAAGAAGTTGAGACATTAGGGGGCTCAGAGAAGGTCACAGAGTAAGTCGGGGGTCCCAGATGGTCCCAGGCTTACAATGTGCAGTTAGAGACGACACTGAGCATCATGCCCAAGAGAGCCAATGCTGCTGGGAAAAGCCCTGGTGCTGAGGAGGGACATGAGCATCCACCTGGGGAAGAGTCACCTGGCTGGGACCTAGGCGGGGAGGAGAGCGCAGCACACAAGCTAGAGGGCCAGATGGCAAAGCCCTTCAATGACAGGCTGAGGAGGTGACCCGAAGGTAAGGAATGTTTTGAGCAAGCTAGTCAAAATTGCCAACACCTTCCTCTGACATCCATCCCTTTCCTTTACCCTACAAACCTGGTTGTTACCACCTGGGTCTTGCCCCTGACCCTCCTGATGTGGTAAATGTAGTCAGCCTCCCGGGCACACAGGGCTCCATATGTTGTCACCTCAACCTCATGTGGCCCTGGGCCCTCCTAGACACCTGGCAAAAGCCCAGATTCTGGGAAACCTCCAGAATGTCTGGTTCCCCGCCCCACCCAGTTGGGCACTCAACTGCAATGCCTGATGAAGAGCCATGACAGGCCTGATAGGCCTCTCAACAAGGCCCAGCCCTAGGACCTATTCCTCTCCCTCTTCCATGACTGACAGAACTTTCCCCAGAACGGCTCCCCTGACAGGCAGAGTTTTCCCACCTCAAATCATGTTCCCACACTCATCTCTTCCTGGGAGGACCCGAGGCTGTTCTTTCCTTTCCACTGATAGCCTGAGAAGCCCATCTCCTGTGCATGCTGGGCCTGGGAGAGAGAGCTGAACAAGAGGGCATACCTGCCCTCGAGCCGCCCACTGAGGGAGCCCCTTCCAAGAATGGTCTCATAAGCCACCCTCTACCCCATACACTTGTGCCTCTGGACTTATCTCCTAAGAAAACAGAAGACTTTCCTGCTCTCTGAAAATACTTTCAATAGCAAATAATCATGCAATAAGGAATCAGCCTTTGTGATTAAGAACATTTAAGATCAACTTTATGTAAAGTAGAAAATGTTAAAGTTGAAACACAAAACTTAAAAACTCTTGCACTATTAGTAGACTGAAAATAGGTCTGTGGCACTTTGTGAAGTGCATACCCATCCTGGAGTCTGCTGCTTCACCTGAGGTGGTCTCTGGGCCACATCTCAGCATCACCTGGGAACTTGCAGGGAACACAGAATACAGCCCCACCTGAGCCCCTGGGAGTGTGCATCTCTACCTTAACATGGAAGCTTATGAAGCCCTGGCTTGGAGCAGTGGTTTGCAGGGTTGGGAAAAGATTGGGGATGGCAAGCTGGAGTCAGGTCACACTGAGCCTGCACAGTGTGTTTTTTAGGGGAACATTTAGGGGAACATTTTCTGGGGGCAATGTGAAGGAGGGGTGGGAAGGGCCTACTGGTAGCAGTAAGCGAAGGTAGAGGCAAATGGGAGAAGTGTGTGAAAAAAAAATCGTTTGTGGAGATGGAAAAGGAGTGAGATAGAGGAGGGATTTCTGGGGTGTGAGGGTAGGACCTGTCCAGGGCAGGTGTGGGGGACCCTGGGGTTTCTAAGCTGGAAGACCTTCACTAGTGGAGAGGGCATTTTTAAGCAAGAAGATGATGAGCTGTTTTAGATATGCAGAGGATGGACTTCATGGAGAGGTGTTCAGCAGTGATGTACACAGGACCAGAAATGCCCAGAGAGGACCAAGCTGAAGGCGCAGACCTCCAAGTGCCTATTGATAGGATTAGGTAGGTTCACCCAGGAAGGACAGAGGGAGCAGGACAGAAAGAATAGAGGACAAAGGAACTGACAGCAGAGGATGAACCAAAGTGGACTGGGGGAAGAGGGAGAACTGCATCCCAAACGCCCTTGGCACAAAGAGGGACTTCTCCCATATGACCCACCAGAGGCCCAATGGGCTAACGTAAGAAAACCCAGCCCCTGGTCTTAACAAACGAGGGGTCCCTGACCATCACAACAAAGGCAGCATCACTCAAGTGGCAGGCAGAAAACTCTGGTGCCTACAGGCAATAGAGGAGGCTAAAGCTGCTTTATTCGGTAGATGCCTAAACATTCCACCTGAGGTTGCAAGGTACTCAGAGTATCTTTCAGCACACCCACGTTTCCGGCAGCACTATTCACAAGGGCCAAAAAGAGAAGCAATCTAAATGTCCATCAATGGATAAATGGATAAACAAAACATACTACGTACATATGATATAGATTATCATCCAGCCTTTAAAAGGAAAGACATTCTGACATGAGCTACAACATGGATGAACCTTGAAGACATCACGCTAAGTGACATCAGACAGACACAAAAGGACAGCTACTGTACGATTTCACTACTATAAGTTATTCAGAACAGGCAAATCCATAGCAGGAAGGTGGTTGCCTGGAGGTGAGGTGGGGGGAGGAATGGGAAGTGATCTAATGAGTATATAGCTCCTGTTTAACGAGATGCAGAGAGTTCTGTGGATGGATGGTGGTGGCATTTGTGCAGCAGGGTAAATGTACTTCATGTGACTCACCTATGCACTTAAAAATGGATAAATGGGAAATTCCACCACAGTTTTTTAAAAATGATGTCTTTCCTTCATCACAGGGATAAAAAACCTGAACTCCTGGAGTTGAATGGCAGATGTGCGTCAAGAGAGGTGAGGGCAAATCTTTTTCAGTTACTGCTGGCTCTTCTTCCAGGAGGCTTGGCAGTAGGAAGGGAAAGATGGGGTGGCACCTGCCAGTGAGGCCCACTGGGGGCAGGATGGGAGGCTCCTGGAGAAGTAAGCCAGCGCCAGAGACATTCATTTTTTCCTCACACTGGAGGAAAGAAAAGAGGAGGCAGAAGACAAGACAAGCAGGTGGAGGTGAGGAGGTTCCCTTAGATGCCTCAAGTACCCCAGGGCAACAGGTGGAGCTGGTGGGGGCTACCTGGAGAGACAAGGAAAACAAAAGAGGAGACTTGAAGAGAGTGGAAAGGTCAGGTGGCCAGGGTGTGAGTCAGTGGGAGTGAAGAGGGAGGACCAGTTGGACAGCAGAGAGGGCCAGCAGAGTGTAAGGCACTGAACACGTTACTTACAACCATCACCTGGCCTGGGGCCATGTCCTCAGAGGACTCAGAGGACCGTCTATGGCTTCTAGACAGCTGTTAGAAATGCAAATTTTCTGGCCCCACCTGAGGCTGTGATTCAGACCAACAGAATGAGAAGCTCAGAGTGGGGCCCAGGATCCTGTATCTTATGAAGTGCTCCAGGGGCTTGTGATGTGCTAGAGTCCCAGAAATACCACCAAAGAATATAGAGATACAATGGGAGATATGCACAATCTTTTTTATATGAAAATTTAAGAGGAAAAAAGTCTAGCAAGCTCTACATAAAACAAGAAATGCCTATGTGCTTCAAAGCCAATGCAACTAATTTTATAGTGAGAGAAATGCCAAAGGGTATTAACAAATAACAAAGATACATAGCCTGATAGACTTCCACAGATGAGATCTGGAAACATATTTAAGATCTGGGGCTGGAAATTTTAAGACAAGGGTTCCAGCCCCTGCTTTGCCACTGATTGTGTGCCCTTGAGCATGCCACATGTCTTTTGGGGGCCTCAATTTCCCGGTCTATAAAAAGAGGGAGCAAAAAAGAGTTTTCCCAAGGTTCCTTGCAGTTTTGACACTGTGCGACATTCTCTGTCCTATAAAAGGTGACCCCAAACTAAGTGCTTTTACCTATCTGCGCCTGGGGGAAAGTACATTCTTAAGCAGTAAAATCTAAAAGCAAACTAGAAAGTCTTTCCAATGCTCAGCAGCCCTAGTACCTTGCATTCTAAGAATGAGGACACTCTTCATTAACTTGCTCTTCCATTATAGCCACAGATGCCTAGAGTTATAAAAACACCCTATTGCCCTGGACAATGCCCTTGAAGTCCACCTGACCAGGATGCTTCCCAGAAAATAGCTCCACAGCTTCATATTTTCATCCTACAATACTTCTTAATCCAGGAAATCAAGACTGGTGTTTTTTTTCTTCTGGCCAAAAATGATGTAAAGAGCCCCCTTCAGGATCCCAGAGCCTGACCCTGACCAGAGTGTCTGCACACTTGATATTATGAATCTAGGCTTCCTGATAAATGGCTCCGGAGTGACTGTGTTAGCAGGATCCTTTGAGGCTGGTTCCTCTGCATCCAAGTCCCTGTCTGCACCTCCTGGTCATCTAATGCCCATCTTCTCGTGCCTAGGGCCCCAAAGCCACCTGCTTCCTTGCCTCTGCCAAAGGCCAGCAACTTGTTTCTGATCTCAGAACTAGGACTGGAAGCGAGATGTGAGCAGTGCAGGAAGGACAGGTGGAACCGTGAGCGCTAGAGGCAGGAAGATGAGGTCTAGGGACCCTCTGGCCTTCTACCCTACCGTGCTTGCACACCCTAGCTCTTACATTTCACTGGAATTTGCGTGGCGGGCAGCACAGCTGGCTGACTTCTCCCATATGTATCTATGGCAAGGGCAAGCCCCGCCCTGCTCCTCCAGCCAGGCTGGGTGTGGAATAAGGCTCCAGGCACTCCCAGGCCCACAGCAGGAAGGAGCACGGGGAGACTAGGACTGTAAAAAGGCTGGCATGGCGGCAGCTAGCTGGGGAGAGGCACATGCAGAGGGCGGGTGATCACAGAGCTGTGGAAGCAAATCCCTGAACACTGGGTCCCCAGGCAATGCCAAGGATCGGTTTTGTCTTCATCCAGGTAGAGGATTCCTAGTGCTTGAGGGTTTTCCAGCCTGGCCCTGCAAACATTGATCTCAACCTGACAGTCACAGGTCAGTGTGGTGACCACATGTCCATGATTTGCCTAGGGTAGTCTTTCTGAGTAGGGCTGGGATTTAGCTCAGTTTGGAAGAGTGCTGCTCTGCAGTCTCTGAGGTCTCAAGTTCAATTCCCAGTGCCCCGAAAATGGGAGAAGGACATGGCAATCCACTCCCGAAGCAATCTCAAAGCAGTCAGCCACTGAAAACCCCATGAGGGTTGCTATGAGTAGGACATGACTTGATGGCACCTAACAAGACGTTTTTCTGAGGCCTGTCAATCAGATGCAATTATTAAGAGCCCCTCCCTCCATTCTCAAAATGTTCTGGTTTGGATGGCAAACTCTAGCCATCTTATTCTTGGGTGCCTATGCCTGTGAAACTTAAGGTACAGTTAGAGAAGGCTGCTCAGGAATTGGGAGAGACCTCCAGTGTGAGTAATGTTTCTCATAGAATGCTCCATCTGCCTCTCCAAGGTCCCTGCCAAGCCATCGGCCAGCGTCTGAGGGCACATCTGCAGGAACAGCAGGGTCACTATCTCCTGAAGAAGCCTCTCTTTTCTGGGGAAGGCTTTGTTATAAAAATAGCAGGTCTCAAACCTATTTACAGTATGATTGCAACAAATAACATCCTCCAGCAAGGAAAAGAGAGGGAGTGGGTAAAGCCAGGGAACCTGCTGACTCTTTCTCTGCCTCCTCCTGGCTCCCTTTCTCCTCATTTGACAAGTATTTACTGAGTGTATTTGATGGTCCCAGCACTGTGCTTAGCACTGGTGACCCAAAAGTGAGTTAAAATGGGCCCAAACAAAGGGGCATGTGACAAAATAACTGACCTCTGCACTCCAAAAAATGTCAAGGTCATGAAGGACAAAGCAAGATTGAGAAACTATTCTATTTCAAAGGAGATTAAAGAGACAACATAACTATGTTCAATGCACCATCAGAGATTCTCTTTGCTATAAAAAAGACATTACTGGTCAACTGGCACAATCTGTGTAAGGTCCACTGATTAAGTAACAGTATCGTAAAAATATTAATTTCATGATTCTAATATTTGCACCATAGTTACATAAGAGAATGTCATGGCTTCTAGGGCATATATGAAGGGGTGAAGGATGAGCCTATTGATCTTCAAATGGTTTTGAAAAACACACACACAGAGGGATAAAATAAATGGGATAAAATGGTGGGAATCCAGGTGAAAAGGATATGGGAGTTCTTTGATCTGTTTTTGTAACTCTCTTAAAAATCTGAATTAGGTAAGAATAAAAAGTTAAAAGGAAAAAATAAAGCTCAGAGAAAGTTTGAGAGCGAGAGACCAACCCTGCCCTTTTAGAGCTCACAGCACAGCTGGGAAGACAGGTACTTACACAAAAAATTATTACACTAATTAACCACAGAATTGCCACTGTGAAATGGGCTATCAAGGAGAGGGCTCTGATGGCCTGACTTTGCAGCTGAGGGACAGTTCAGCTGAGAGGAGGAGGGTGAGGGAGGCTTCTGCAACTAGGCAGCCAAGTCCCAAAGCCTGAGCCACTCGCAGGCTCTCTCAGTCCCAGGGGAAGGAGCACAGTGAGGCTGGCTGGGAAAGCCTGGGCCCCAGCATGCACAGCGGGGCCACCAGGGATGTCAAGGTCTGTTTTATCTTTATTGTCTCTCTTCTGATTTTGCAGACAGGGTCTCATAGCCCAGGCTGGCCTGGAACTTGCTATGTGGACCAGGTTGGCCTTGAACTAGCATCAACCCTCTGCCACAGGCGTGTACTACCATGCAGGGCTTCTGTGTTGTCTTTATTCTAAGAGCAGTGGCAAGTGTTCTGAAGAACCCGTGGCTACAGAGCAGGCAAGAGACTGGAGGGGTGACAGGGAACGTGCAGGCCACTGCAGTGGTGACAGATGCCTCCACAAGAAGCACGATGAACACATTTCTTCTGCTCCTTGACACTTCAGTTCTCTACAGCCACTAGATGGGGCAGGGGGAGTGGGGAAGGGCCAGAAGGGTGGGAGTGAGGGGCACAGGTGGTCACCAGCCCTCTCCAGCTCCGTCAGTGATGAGTGGTCATGGAGCAGCTGGTGGAGCAGCGCTGTCTCTCACCAAGCATCCCTGGTCCAGCCCTGAGGCTGACTCATCCAAGAGAGGCGGGTGCAGAAGCCAGGTCCCTACATCCCACGCCCGAGTCAAGCACCTCCCATCAACACAGTACTCACTCAGCCAGGTCCCTGCATGGCCCTGACCTTAGAGTGGGCCACAGCACTGACTCAAGCACTGGTCTGGTGGGTCTGACCCCAGAAGGAGGGGAACCTTTCCTGTGCCAACTTCTAGTGGGTCATTAGCTCATTTGAAACAGTCAATTTAAAGGGGGCAAGTTCTATTATGATGTTCACTTTACAGGTAAATGATCTGTCTAGGGTCCAGCCTGGGTTTAAATCATGGCTGTGCTGTTATGAGCACTGTGTCCTTTGGGTTGCCGCTTCATCTCTCTGAGCCTCAGTTTTCTCAATCTGTCTGTAAAATGGGACTGGTAGGAATGAGCAAGATTCAGAGGCTAGAAAGCACCATTTGTTCCCCTTTTTGGGCTCCAGAATCTCAGCGTAGAAAATTTCACTCGAAACTCCACACTGCATAAACATTTGGTAAAAGCTTGTGTATCCTGACAGTAAATCATGGGACCTAAATTTTCCAGAACTATCCCAATTGCAAATCCTCTGTCCTAAGTTTCCACATAAACCATCAAAATGCCTCAAAAATTCCACTCTCCGGTATCCAAACACCTCCCAGACCTCCTTTTGCACGAAGCGGCAGCACAGACATTCTTTTTCAGACTACAAATCCCACTCTTTGGTTCAGAAAATGCCGTTAGCGGAGCCCTGCTGGTCCCCTGAAGGAAACAAGGTCAGAGAGAACAATCCGTGGCCATCAGCACTCCTGGCTCCCCCCCCCCCCCCCCCCCCCCCCCCCCCCCCCCCCCCCCCCCCCCCCCCCCCCCCCCCCCCGGCACATTCCCGTCAGCTGCTGCCAGAGGTGACTGTACAGTGATGGAACCATTGCCCATAGAGGCAATTAACAGTGGGCAGGTGACTCTGACCCCACCATGGCCAGAGACATGCTGGGAGAGTTAAATGAGTATGTTCATGTCTGGAAAGCACTCAGAACAGTGCCTGGCAGCCAGGAGGGACCATGTCAGTGTTGAATAACGAAAACTAGAGGCATCCCTGGCAGACGTTACTGCTGCCTCAAAGACAAGCAGCTCCCATCATGGGGAAAATGAAGAATTGGCATTTGCCCCTGCGCTGGGTGAGGAAGCACGAACCTGGCCCATGACAGGGGAGCACGCCAGCTACAGGAGGGTTCTTGAACCAGTCAAAGGTAAGAGGCTGAGCTTGAGTCAGCCCTGGTGGCATGTACCTGTAGTCCTAAGGCTCAGGTAGGAGGATTGCTAGAGTCCAGGAGTTGGAGGCCAACCTGGGCAACACAGACAAACCCCCCCCCCCCCCCAACACACACACACACAAATTAGGCTTGGGGAAGAGTCACCATGACCAAAATACACTAGGTCTCTTCATGCCTCCGGGCCTTTGCTCCTGCAATTTTACTCACCCTGAATGCTATCTTTACCTTCAAAGCTTAACGCAAACGCTAATAATTCCCTATAGTATTTCCTGATGCCTGTCAGAAAGAATGACTGCCTGCCCTAGTGTCCTTTGCATCCTGCTTAATCTTCCCTTTAAATTAGTGATCAGATGGGAGACACACACCACCCACCTCCCCAACTCCACCATGAATCCTTCCACAGCCCTCTTCAGCTTTTGTCTCTGCAGCCCTATAAGCCTGACAGTACAGATTCAACTAATGACTGAATTTGCCCTTGAACCTGTGCTCACAGCTGGCCTTGGAAAAACCAGTTAACTTGGAAGTAAGAGGAAGGCTCAGGTACAGACACAAGCAGAAGTTCTGGAAATGCAAGA
This sequence comes from Pedetes capensis, assembly GCA_007922755.1. NCBI lineage: Eukaryota > Metazoa > Chordata > Mammalia > Rodentia > Pedetidae > Pedetes > Pedetes capensis. Next base: position 136,463 of record VMDO01000017.1, on the reverse strand, counting down.
CCTCTGGGCCCTGGAAGTCATGGCTGGATCAGATTTCAGCCACAGGCCTACCAAGCACTTCACTTAGTCCCCTCCTCAGCTGGAAGGAAGGAGCCTGAGATTGCCTGGGCCCAGACAAGAGAAATGAGGACATGCCCTGGTCCAGTTCCATCTGTATCAGAGTTGGAAAGATGCCTACAGAGCTGCCCTGCCCTCAGACCAGGGTTTGTGCTGAGTGCCTTTGGCATTCCAGTACCAGCAACAGACCCTGGGAAGAGATGAACTGGGATCAGCTCTGCTTTCCAGGAACTCATTGTCTGATGACAGGACAGTGAGCCCTTAAATTACAATCAAGAGTTCTATTGAGTAAAGAGGGATGGACAGCAAATCACTGATCCCCTCCCCCTGCCACAAGCCCTGAGAATTAGGGGTAGCAGTGTCCTGTCTTCTTGCTCTCTCCAATCCCCAAAGCTGAGCCCTTCTTGTGTCCATTCTCAAAAACAGGATTCCTTATGTGCCTGAAGCCCAGAAAGTCACAGTAAATCCTCTTGCTCCTCATCCTACTGTCTTTGCTAGTTCATGTGCAAAGGGCTGAGGGGAAGAAGGCAATAACACTGTAATTAAACTTCCAGTTCACAGCCAACAATCAATGACTGAGAGCAACTACTATCCAGAACCCCAACTTCTTTTTGGAATAAGATTTGTCTATAACCTTACCTCTCTGACCCAGTCCCTGAGACCTGAGTGAGAATGTTAAGAGCTACCCAGAGTACCTCTGGTAAGACAACATGCAGAATGAGGGCTCAGAGCGGGGAATGCCGACAGTGTGGGATCCCAAGTTTGGCTCTGAGGTAACCTGAGCTCTTTCTCCTGCTCCAGGCTGTCCCTGAGGCCTACCTTTGTCTGCCTGACCTGAACTGCAGGAAGTTCATCCTGGCACCCTGGATTCCAGGTTAGGGTCCACTAGCTTACATGGCATCCCCACCCAGCATTGGCTGTATCACCCAGAAGCAGCTCAATACATGCTTGCTGAACCGCATGCCTCAGCTACTCCAAAATGCCTTCAGGAACATGACCTTTTACATGCCCAGCTAATGTCTAATTTGCACGTACGAGTCCTTGGTAGGAGAAGGCAAATCACCAGAGACTACGCAGGATCAATAAAAAGTATTAGGCATGTCTCACTCTACTCTAATCCTCTGCAAATTGGTATTCCATTAACTGTATGTGGGACTTATGAGAGCTCGCTGTAAACTACAATATATAACTAGAATGGCCTACTCTGTCAGATAATAGCTTACTGTCATTAATTTTCAACTAGTCAACCTCAGAAAGGTTTCCGGCTCCCAATATGTGTACATCTTGCTCTCATTATTAGGAAAATCATACAACAAACAGCAGCTTGAAGCAGAAGAAACCTCGTGGAACAAGAAGATTTGGGTTATAGCTCGGCCATTCCACACATACTGTGTAATCTGCTGCTCAGAGCCTCAATTTCCTCATCTGTAAAATGGGAATAACACCCACCTCAGAGGAAGAGTTGTAAAAAAGATGATACATGTATTCTGTATAGCTCTATAAGGTGATATAAAGGTTCATTATTATCATAAACGCACAAGATGAAATTCTCAAACACCCCAAGCTAACGACAGAAAGCACGGATTATCTACATGGGTAATTCTAAAGAGGAAAGAGGGGATGTTTTGGCAATTCTGGAGGTATGTCTGGTTGGGACAACCGGGGAAGAAGGACCGCTATTGGGCCGCATTGAGTAGAGAGCAGGGATGCTGCTAGACATCCTACAATGGACAGGACAGCCCTCACCACAAAGAATTATCAAACCCCAATTGTCAGTGGTGATGTTGAGAAACTCTGATCTAAATAATCACTGCAAGTTAGGCCTAGGAGCTTTTTAGAACAGAAATCTTCCAAACCAGGCTTTACATTCTCCTATCATCTGCTTAAATATTTGCAAGATGGATCTTCTTGCAAAACAGCTTTTGTAAGTGAAGCCAAACTGCCAACTTCTGGAGTTTCTAAATGCATAAAACTACCTTTAAAGAAGCTGTTCTCTGATTACAATTCCGCTAAATTGTTTTTCCAAAGACTTTGTCTTCAGCCAAAGTTCTCCTGGGCACAAAAACAGGCCCTTGAAGATGCTTTCCTAATTCTAATTTCCTGAAGAAATGGGAGCCACGAGGGTCTCTAAATGAATTAAATTCACATCACGCCAACTGCTCGCTTGCTTTGTGCCGGGCATGGAGCCAAACACCTCCACATAATTTATCTCACTTAATCCACCAACAACCCAGTGAGGTGGGCATTATTACTGGCTGTTGTAGGGCAGGAAATGGAGGATCAGAGCGGTTAAACGACTCGCCCAAGGTCACCAGCCGGTCAAAGCAGAGCCCAATTTGAACGGAGGTCTCTGGTTTCCAAGCCACAAGCTCTTTCCACCACCTCGGAACACCCAGGTGTCAAGTTGTCTCAACTTCCCATGAATTTTTAAGGTAACTGCAACTTCTCAATAAGTTTAGGTGACAGAAAAAGGGAATTTCCGGGGAGCGAGGCGCTATCAGATACACTCCCTCACTGCAGCTGTCTCACCGCAGTTACCTGATAAATCATTCCATATCGCCCGCGGAACGGGGCGGGTTTATCGGCGCTCGAGTTCGTGCCAGGCCCAGGAAATGCCATCTTTGAAAGCCGAGAGGCGGATTCGCCCCGGGAGCCCAGCACTGGCCAACGCAGTGGGTTCGCCGCCTGCGGGCTGCGCGCCCCCTGGGCTCCCCAGGCCGGGGTCCCGGCGGCGCGGGCCTCAGGGACCGGCGGGTCGCGCCCGCCCCGCTCTGCCTGAGCGCACGCCCACGCCCGCCGCTGCAGCTGCCGCCGCGTCCCGGACGCCCGCCCCGCCGAGCCCCACCCGGCCGAGCCCGCCCTGCGCCCTCCGCCCTCCGCCCTCCGCCCTCCGCCCTCCGCCCTCCGCCCTCCGCCGTGGCCCCGCCAGGTGAGCGCCGCGCGGAGCCCCCTCCCGGCCCGACGTGGCGCTGGACCCCGGCGCCGCCGCGCCCGCCAGCCCGCTCGCGCGTCCGCAGCGCCCGGGGACGGGTGAGGGTGGGGAGACGCCGAGCGCGCCCCCGGCCCCGGCCGCCCGCGCCCCGCCCCAGCCCACAGGGGTCGCGCCGGCCGGTACCTGCAGCATCCGGGAGCGCGGGGCGCCCAGGTAGGTCGCGCGTGCGGGCGGCGCGGAAGCTCGCTCGCGGCGCGACCTGGCCGCCGTCTGAGCATGCCCAGTGCCGCCCGCGGGCGGCTCCCGCCGGCCAGCCCGGCCGCGACGGGCCCGCGCGTCGGGCGGGGGGCGGGCGCCCGGCCGGCCTGCGGGGCGCTCCCGCCCCCGCCTCGGCCAGCGCGCTCCGACGCGTCTCCAGGGGTCACCGGGCTCTCGGCCGAACTCGGGCCAGCAGCGAGCTCCCGGGGGCTGGCGGCAAGCGTTCATTCTTTAAGCATTTATTGAACACCTACTGTGCGCGGTAGTCGCGGTGATTTCAGGTCTAGGAATGGCAAGCATTTAGCGCTCAACACATCTTTCAAATGAGTGGGAGTCTTGCAGGGAGGGTTCGTGGCCAAGGTCGGGGGTCGCGCTGACTCCCAGTCCAGTGCTCGGCTGGTTCCACTAGTTAAGCTTCTTTCCAAGGCTTATAGGGCCCCCTAGCCGGTCGGCGTTCCTGTTTGCCTTTTCCGCCTCCTCTTCAGCCAGCCTTCCTGCAGCTCCAAGAGCATTCAGAACTTGATCAGCCGCAGGACACTTGCACGAGTCTGTCGCTCTGCGTAGGACTCTCTGCTCTGCTTTTCATGTGGCTAGCGCCTTCTCATTGTACATGTGTCCCCCATCGGAGAGGTCTTCCTTGGCCAATTTTCTAAATTAGCCCTAAGCTCCTGGACACTCTCAATGTACTTTATTTTTCTTAAAGCAATTACCACTGTTATCCATTCAACAAATACTAATTGAGCACCTACTCCAGTTCTTTACACGCACTTCAATAGTCAAAAATCCTGCCCCCTGTTGGAGTTTGGCGGGAGAGAGGCAAGAGATAAACAGTAAATTAGCAAAAGATGTAGTATATTAGAAAAATGGTGTAATAGCGATAAGTTATTTAGAAAGGAAAAAGAACAGGGAAGAAGGCTAGAAGGTGGAGGTAGTACAGTTTTCGACAAGACGGTGAAAGCTGATGAGGCCGTCTGATCTCGTGGCCAGATCAAGTGACACTGAGAGATGACATTCTAGCCACGCAGAGAAACGGGAAGAGCATTCCTGGGAGAGGGAACAGCCAGTCCAAAGACCATAATGCGCAAGGTTGTTTAGGAAACTTAGCCAGGAGGGCAGAGCTGCAAATGAGGCTGAACTGGCTTTTCCTCTGTTGTGCTTACTTTAGTGGTATCCCCTCCCGAATATCAGCTCTGCGGCTCTGCCCCATCCCCGTCTTTACCGCAGTGAGCTAGCTGGCCCCTGCAACAGCGTTTGGCGCACCGAAGGGGCTAAAATCCATTTGTTGAATGAATATGTGAACGAAAGAATGGAAAGATGGCTGGAACCCTGCGGCTCCCACCTGAGGGCCCATCTACTTGTCCCGTGGCCATACGAAGACCCTTGCAGTGCCTGGTTCCTCACTCCGGTCCTGGTCCCCGAGTCGCACGTCCCAGGCTAGCACCACTGCACCGGGCAACGCCCGCGCGTTGCGTCGGGGGAATTCGGACCGAGCCAGGAGTCCCAAGGGCAGCACCGCCGGCGCCCCGCCCTGACCGGGCCCCGGGTCACCGGCAAAACCTGGGGCTGCCGCGCCAGCGCAGCACCGATCGGACGGGCGGGGAAGCGCAATGGGCACGCTCCACGCGCAGGAGGAGGAGACCGGTGGAGTGGCCGACGACGCCCCCCGCAGATCCCCACTTGGCCATCCAGGACTCGCCGGCCAGGGCGCACCTTCTCAGGAAGTGCTGAGGGACAATTTTTTCCCCCCCAAGGCAAAGTGGGAAAAGTTGGAATTCAAACAGACGGCACACTCTGTCCTTTGCTAGCTGCTCTGTGATCTGGGGCAAGCATGCTTTGATCCGGGGGGCATGTGGGGATTGAAATAAGAACATGAATGTGTTTAGTCACCTTTAAAGACTTATTTTCTATGTGTGCCAGAGATTGAACCCAGGTCCTCGCACAGCTAAGCACACAGTTCTACCACCACTGACCTACATTCCCAGCTCCAACATCCATTTAGTGCTTACTTCAATTATCTGACATCCTCATGCTTAGTTGCCAGCTACTGAGATGAGGAAACTGCAGTTAACAGACGCACGAATTCTTGGAGCTCTCCCAATTTACTAATCACTAGACTGAAACCACCTTTTTCTTTCCCCACAGCCAACAATCATTAGTTTAAACAATGTTCTCCAATTCAAGCTAGAAATCTCCATACACCTGAGAAAAAAGTCTGTTTTTTAAAATCATATGTTTCAAATCACTGGAACAGAACCAAGAACAAAATTAAAGAATATTCCCCAAACTAGATGCAAACTGGATGCTCAACAATAGAAGAACAATGGATTAGGTTATGATATATTTGTTGAAATAAAAACTGTTTTACACTAAGTTAGAGAGAGCACGCTGCCATAAGAAAACATGGTACAATAAGTGAAAAAGCTGAAAACATAAATAAACGGTGTAAAAATGATTTGAACATAGGTACCAAGGCTAGAAAGAAAATGTACATATACATATAGTGTGAGTTTTGGGGTAGTGGAGTTGGTTTGTTTCTTAAGTTTATCAAAGTTTTTCTTTAGGTGAGTAATGTCATAATGATGTGTTTGCAATAATAAACATTTAAAAGAGCAAATTAAAATTTTTCATCTTGTGTAAGTCTTAATAAGTGTTATAATCAAGCTTAAGTGTGGTCAATGTTTTACACTCATTCTCTCTTTAATCCTTACAATCCTTACGGTGGGCGTTTGGTAAGCTCAGTTTTATGGAAGGGGAAACCAGCCAGGGGCTGTCCACAACTGTTAACAGTCAGGGTCAGGATTTGAAGGTAAGTTGGTCTGACCTCAGAGCCAAGTTATTAGCTTTTATGGTCCACTGCCTCTTTGTGTAGTAGCCTGCCATGTATCGATGATAAGAGGAACCCCAGACCACTTTGTGTCCTTTTTGCCTTATTTTCTCTATCCTTTGCTGTGTTCATAGGTTACAGATTACCTTTAAATGCTTTAGTCTTCTGTTACTATTTTAATTCTTGGGGCCAAAATGTTAAAGTCAAGCCTTTTAATCTGTTGCACCTGGAGTAACATAATGTTATTATCAGCAATGACAGTTGATTTTATATCCTAAACTCCCAAGTCTCATGCAAATGGAGCTTTTGGATGGACTCATAATCTTCTTAGTCTGTGGACATAACCAAATCTAAAGGAAATTAGCCTAGTTGAAAACAGGGCTGTACCAAATCCCAGATAATGAGGCCCGCCCGGCCCAGCGGAGGGATGCACAGAGATGACTGTCCCTGAGCAATCATTTTGGAGACAAGGGCACATCCCTATCCATAGACCCCTCAGCACTTTGCTGTGCTGAGAAGATGTAGAGCTAACAGTCCTGATGCTGTTTGCTGAGACAAAGCCAGGGGTCTGAAGAGCAGCCCTTCTCCTTAAGCTAAAAAAACTAGTCTCTCCTATTTAGTAGTGCTGGTAGACTAGCTCAAAAGTCCAGAAAGTAAGAACCAACAAACCATTGGGTCATTTAATTAGAGAGGAAGATGTGCAGCAAGCTGAATATTCATCATTAGTAATAGGCCAGGTTCATATGGGAGGAGCAGGAGGTGAGCAAGGAGCACAGTTATTAGCAGCATTCCCAGAAGCCATTATTTGGGCAGAAGGTCTGATGTCAGGCACTGCACACCAGCAATTGGTTGGGGGAAGAGTTTCCTGGAAAATGCACTAAGAACCATCAGTCACTTCTGTCAAGACTCAGGAAGTCTGGGCAGCACTTGAACTGCTTCAGTGACTGACAGGGTGGGCTCCCCCTTGACATGCTAATGCTCATGAATTATTTGTGCTGCTAATGAAGGCTCATGAGGAGCCCAAGAATCTGGAAAGACATGGACAAGTGGTGCTATCAGAACGACATGGAAAAAATATAGTGAGCCAGGAGTGGTGGTGCATGACTATAATCCCAGCAATCGAGAGGCTGAGGCAGGAGGATTATTATGAGTTTGAGGCCACCATGGTCTACATAGTGAATTTCAGGCCAACCTGGGCACCACAGTCTCAAAAAAAAAAAAAAAAAAAACAACAGTATAAAATTATATGTATAAATTATAAGCATTTTAAGGACTTGGACCTGACTCTATGAATTACTGGGTCAAGCTGTATAAAATTGCCAATGCGTGGGTCAAAAATGGTTGGAGATGGGCAATATCCTATATTTCAACTCAGTGAATACACATAAAAAAGATGAAAAAGAACTTCACCATGTTAGTGATGGCTGTGTCTGGGTATTTCATTTATGGGGAGAGAAGCAGGCTATGGAAGGTATATCTTTTATTTATAAAGAGGATTTCAAGTCTTTGGACATTTATTTCTTTGTATGTCTTTAGAATTTACCTCTTCAATCTCTATGCTGAGCAAATAATACAAGAAGTTGGACTTTATGAAGAAGAACATGGCATCAGAATTGGAAGGAGACTTATTAACAACCTGTGTTATGCAGATGACACAACTTTGCCAAAACTGTAGAAGACTTGAAGCATTTACTGATGAAGACCAGAGAACACAGTCTTCAGTATGGATTGTGCCTCAACATCAAACAAACAAAAATCCATACAACTGGGTCAGTAAGCAGCTTCATGATAAATGGAGAAAAGATTGAGGTTGTCCACGATTTTGCTTTACTTGGTTCTACAATCAACACCCACAAAGCAGCAGTCAAGAAATCAAAAGATACATTGCATTGGGAGAAGTTGTCCCAAAAGACTTCTTTAAAGTGTTGAAAAGATGTCACATTGAAGACGAAGGTGCGCCTGACTCATGCCATGATATATTTAGTCACATCATATGGTTGTGAAAGCTGGATATTGAATAAGGGGAACAGGAGAAGAGTTAATGCTTTTGAACTGTGGTGCTGGAGATGAATATTGAATATACCATGGACTGCCAAAAAAACCAACAGATTTATCCTATAGGAAGTGCAACCAGAGTGCTCCTTGGAAGCTAGGATGGCTGGACTGCATCTTACATATTTTGGACATGTAGTTAGGAAGGATCAATCCTTGGAGAAGGACATCATGTTTGGAAGAGTGGCCAGTCAATGAAAAAAAGGGAGACTCTCAACTAGATAGATTGACACAGTGTCTGCAACAATGGGGTTAAACATAAAAAAGATAGTGTGCCTGGCACCAAGTCGGGAGTGTTTCATTCTGCTCTACATAGGGTTGCTATGAGTCAGACCCAACCAACAAAACAAAAACAGTAAGAATTCACTAAATCTTATTGTATAATGAGCCCATTTCTTTTATTATCAAGGAAAATTAAACAAATTTAAAAGTTGGTGCCCAGAAGAAGAGAGGGAACATGGTTGCTTTGGAATTGTACAAGACAGGGTGAAGCTCCTTGCGTGAAGGGAGAAGCAGGCCATGGCTAACCAGAATTTGCCCATGATGGCAGATGGTGACAGATGTCTGTTTTTGAGTAAAGAGTGAGAGAGAGAGGAGGAAGTAGTTATGGATTAGGCAGGAGCATGCTACAGAAGTGTTAGTCAAGCCCAGGACCACTTGCACTCTGAGCCTGGGCTCTTGGGCTCCACTTTGAAAAACACAAACATTGATTTTCATTTATTGTGCAGTGCTGGAGATTGTACCCAGGGCATTTAGCATGGGTTCTATCACTGAACTACACCCGTAGCCCAGGAAACAGACATTTAAGCCTAGTGTTTTATCCATTGAGAAAGGCCTTTCTATTATAATTTATCACCAAAAAGATGAGTTTTGTTCTTTAAAGCTAGCTAACAGATTTAGCATGAGTATAACAGCAGCCACAGGGTGATTGTTGTCAATTAGGCATTACAGAAGTCATTCACCGAATATGATTAGTCACCTACTGTGTGTTAGGCTCTATGTGCTTGGGAGACTTGGGATCTGAACAAACAAAAATCTCTGCTCTCATTGGGCATGCATTCTAATGCAGCCAGCTACAAGAAATGATAAGCAACAGTCCTGATAAAGAAATAAATTATAAAGGGTGACAGAGAGAGAGAGAGAGAGAGAGAGAGAGAGAGAGAGAGCAGGGGGTTGCAATTTTAAGTAGGATTGAGAAACTTAATCACTTAAGCAAAGACCTGAAGTTGAGGAGGAAGTTATTCATACAAATATCTGAGGGAAGAATCTTCTGGGCAGAGGGAACAGCCAATCCTAAGGCCCTTGAGGGAGGAGATGTATAGGAAGGAGGTTGGTGGAACTGGGGAGAAAGCTGCAGAGGACAAGTCAGAGAAGTGTCAGGTGCTGGAACTGAGGGTCCTCTCTACATCAGCCTCACTAAGGGCCCAGCCTTCCAGACTGAGCAAGCCAACTTACTGGCTGCCAAAAGTACTTGTCACCATATTGAAAGTTAAATGTCCTTCCTTTAAATGGTCGCTTGATGCTAACTTGACAGAAATCACAGATTTAAACAAAATCCTGTGGCAGCCCTTTGTGATAAGAAGTTCAGCTAGATGATCCATATTATGCATATATGGAAAGATAGCATTAAAGAGTTATCTTAGAGCCTGCTCAGACCTTCAAGGACCCTTGTGTGAGCTTCAGAGACACATGGAGTCTGAAAAACACTTTTTTGGCACACATGCCATAGAACAGACAGGGAACCAGATCATAATGGACCCTGTGGATTGACTGTTACCTGTGAAAACAAAAATGTAAGTCTAGGGATTTTGAGGCCCTGCTCTGGAAAGCCAAAGCCTTGAGGATGCTTCCTTCCATCGGGAAGCTCCAACAGGAAGCTGGGGCTTTAGAAGCAAAGACAGATGATGAAAAATGCAGGGACCGAAAGTTGGTATCTTGAACTGTGGCCGGTTGTGCATAAGCAATGGCTTTCTGTGAAAGGTGTGGTGTCATCTTACAAAATCTAGGGAGAATGGTTGGCTAAGAGACCTGGTCTTGCAACTCTACCTCCGAGGTTCCAATACCAAAAACAGAAACAGAGAGAGAGAGAGAGAGAGAGAGAGAGAGAGAGAGAGAGAGAGAGAGAAAGGAGAAAGACCCAGATGATGTAGAATAGTTGTATAGTGGCTATGACTTTGAGAAAACAGCAATGATGAAGAAAGCATTCAGTAATCCCTGATAGAAGAGGCAGGAGAGTCAGGAATAATGCTGGAGTTAGTGAGATGTCACAGTGTGATCCAGGCACTTCTTGCATGTGTCAAGATAACCTTCAGGAGAGCGTCCTTGTAGAAAAGCACACTTAGGGCCTCAGTGCAGACCTTGTGAATCTCTGCATGTAGGGCCCAGGAACCTGCATTTTGTAATTTACTATATGAATCATAGCATACCAAAGGTTTTTGTTTTTGTTTTTATAGCTGGGGATTGAACCCAGGACCTCGCACATACTAAGCCAATGATCTACATATCAAGCCCTTATACCAAAGTTTTCTAATGTTTGACCTGGAACCTCCAATATATGTATACCAAGAACATAGTCTTGTGTAATAAACGAAGAGGAAGGAAAATTGTTCTATGAGATAATGGTTTTGCAGGTATAACTGATGTTTAGATGAATAGGTCTGAGGATCAGAACACCAACTTTTCTTTCTCTGAAATATTTGGGGTTTGAACCCAGGGCTTTGCACATATTTTGCAAGTGCTCTGTTGGTGGGCTGCACCTGCAGCCCATTTTTTTGTTTTTTATTTTAAGTCAGAGTCTCTCTAAGTTATGCAATCTGCCTTTGGCCTTGAACTTGTGATCCTCCTGCCTCCACCTCCAGCATTGCTCAGATTATAGGCATGCACCATCGTGCCCAGCCGAGCATCACCTTCTTAAAGGAAGCACACATATAAGGCGGTGGAGAAGGCATCCCCACAGGCTCTCTGCCCTTGACCTGGGTTCCTGACATCATCCATCATGCTTGTCTGGGGCCAAGAGTAAACTAATCATGTGACAGGAGAGGAGGCTATAATGAGGGTAGTAGTCATGGTCATGATGTTTACTGAGAGGAGTGAACTATGAAATAAACACATCAAAGTATGTAGCATACACACAAAACTGAACCTGGAAAGGTCATTACCTCTAGAAGAGGAGCTGGATGAGGAAAGAGAGGGGAGGGGTGGAAGCTTACTTTTTGACCTAAACTTTTTTGTATCTTCTGGATTTTCTACCATGTGATATCTATCCGACTTAAAAATAAAGTTCTTTCTGGAAAAAAATAATGGTTGTAAGGATTATAATTTTTCAAAATTATTTTGTTTTCCATATTCACTCCCTCTAAATGTTGCTGCCCAAGTGCAAACCTTAGGTTATTTGACAAGTCAAAGCTCTTACTATGACCAGGGCACACAATGTATACTTTGCTTGAAGGAAACAGCCGTAGTCCAAGAACTCATACTCCTATTGGAAATTCACGTGGCTGAGGGATGGAACAGAAAAGAGTGCTTTTGGATGAGGATAAAAGAGAAAGAAAAATGCTTTCTGTGACCCAAGGATAAGGAATGATGCTTCCCTGACACAGTGGATAACAAAATGGCCAGAGAAGCCAGAAAGAGAACTTCAACTTCCTAGGCCTTTACCAGAAGTCACATCTGTGACCTGGGAACATGTTCTTACTTGGCTCACCATTTCATCCCTGAGATTCTGGAAACTTGATCTTAGTCCACCAGAAAACTGTGCTTCTACCTCCTGGTGACATTTGAAGAATGGGGATGCTATTTGGCCTGCCCAGTGCTCTGGTGACCTTCTAGCCTTCCATGGATGACACATCACAGGATTTCCTCAACTGCGCCCTGGCGTCCTGCTGGGGTGGCTTTCTCACTTTTTCCATGCTGCACACAGTCATTGCATCACAGTCCAAACAGGCTGTTCAGCAATGCCTCTGTAAACATGAGTCACATGTGAAGTTAAAGGGATCCATGGTCAGCCCAGGACAGCAGAGTTCCTGAGGTTCATCATCTTCACAGAAGGGGTGTGTGTGGAGGGGGAGTATAGAATTTGCTGCCAAGATGCCTGAGCATGCGGTAGTCACTGAGGCCTGCACTAATATGCATTTCTTCATTCCTTGCTTCCCTTCCCAGGATGCAGTTCTCCAGCTCATATCAGAAAACATTACTCTTTTCCCAGTTCTTCACCTTTGTGTTCTTGCTATAATAGGACAGCTGAGACTGAATAATTTATGAGAAAAAGAGGTTTCTTTTGGCTCACAGTTATGGAGGCTGGGAAATCGAAGATTAGGGAGCTGTAATTGGTTATTGGGTAAGGGCTTTATGCTGCTTCATAACATGGTAAAAGCAAGAAGGAGAAGTAGGCCGGTGAGGAAGAGACAAACCACGAGGGACTGCCTCACTTTATAGTAGTCTGCTCTTGAAGCCACTAATCTGGTCCTGTGAGAATTAACCTAGTCTGGTGAGAAAATCATTAATCCCTTCTTAAACATATAATCACCTCCTAAAGGCCCCACCACCTCACAACACCATCACAAGGGGAATCAAATGTCAATGTGAGTTTTAGAGAGAACAAACCATATTCACACCATAACAACTTTCTCAGGCTTCTTTCAGTTTGGCCCTTAATGCCAATACCTTGTCCAGCTTTGGTCATCTCAGCCCAAGTATAGGTACACCCCTCCTTCTTGGTTCCCCTTGAAGAATGAAGGGCACCTATATCAACCTTCTAACAACTCCATCTACCATGTCTGCTTGCTGAAACCCTATACATCCTTTAGGTCTCAGAAACCACTTCCCAGGTTATCTCAACTGGTTATGAGCTTTGTAACACCTGAGCTATAGGGTATTTGGTGTGTTCTTTCATGCTTCCCATCATATTTTGACTTGAACTTAGTTATTAATGTATATCTCCCATTTGGAAGGCTCTCAGAAAATCCCCTGAAAGATCTTCCCAATGCCACATGGGCTATGACTATTAATTCTAAGCAGTGTATGTAAAGGACTGTGAATTCCTTTTGAAAAATTGTTTGCCTTTCTGCAATGAACAGGAGGAGTTATGTTGTATCTGACAGTCCTTTGTCAAAAATCTTTTCCAGAATTTTTCTTGCTAGCAAAATCTTTTTTTTTTTTTTTTTCAGTATTAGGGGTTGAACCTAGGGCCTTCCACTTACATGCTTTGCAAGTGCTGGACCACTGAGCTGTGCCCCCAGCCCATTTTCTTACTTTTTGAGACAGGGTCTCGCTAAATTACGCAGACTGCCTCTGGTCTTGAACTTGCGATCCTCCTGCCTCTGCCTCCCAAGCCGCTGAGATTACAGGCATGCTAGCAAAATCTTTAGATAGATAAAAAAGAGATATAGATGTAGAGAAATGTATCCAGCAGTGTTCCAAATAAAGTATAATTAATTTGTGATTGGATATCATGATGAACACTTCATTTCTTGCCTATATGAAATAATTGTAGGAGTTAAGACATCTTCCCACCTGTCCACACCCTAGAGTCACCTAGTTGTGCTATCAGAAGGTCTCCAGGTGAAAGATACACCCCTTTGTTGTCTACCTGCATTGCTGAGTGAGCTAATTTCAAACCAGCTCTTGGGCTCCATGACCTCCAAATTTAGGCAGAAGAATGGGGAATAACAAGGCAGTAAAATCTCTCATGGAAATTACCAAGGAATAACAAAGTTTAAGGCCTTTTTGGTGTCTCATGGTTGTGACTTCATTGCAATCTAGAATCTTATCCAGTCTCTACCGTGGGAAGCTGCCCCGAATTTGCCAACCCCTGTGACAATATTTTATCCTCATACTCTATGGTAAATGCATTGAGGACAGCCTTCATATCTCTCAACCTTGCACGCTCTGCAGTGACAAGTTTTCTTTGACTGTATGGGCAAGTGGAGGAACCCCCTCTCCTGCATGTCAGTTCCACTAGCTTCACACATTGACACATTATATAAAAGTGAACGAATCTGCCACCTCAACTGTGAACTCTCACATCTCTTCCTTTTATGCTGGGAGCCTAGATAGAATCTGTTGTTTACTGAGAATGCAGTCGACTCAGGAGGCAGAGGCCAGATAGAGGCCAGAGGCGGTCTCTGTAACTTAGCAAGACCCTGTCTCAAGATAAAACATGAAAAAATGGGCTGGGGGTGCAGTTCAGTCGTAGAGCACTTGCAAAGCATGCGTGAGGCCCTAGGTTCAACTGCCAAGTACTGAAAAGAGCAATGAGTGAATGAATTGGTTGAAATTAGATTATTTTATATATGTATTTTTGGTGCTGGGGATTGAACCCTCAGCCTTGCACATGCTGAGCATGTGCTTTACCCCTGAGCTACACCTGCAACCACTGGCTTACCTTATAGATATGCTCAAGTCAAGCCAAGTCCTTTGACTTACTAAGCATAGGGTATTATTTTCCATTACATTTGGTTCAGTGATATTAAAAAAATACATAATACTAGTACATATTTCAAATGCCAATTCATATGAGGGAATCATTTCCCAACAGTGTTATCTAAATTTTTCTCAAGTTCCTTGGGTTGAGGTCAGTCTTTGCAGCCAATGTTGGGTTCCTGACCCAAACACAGCCTGTGCCAGTTACGAAAAAAGAAAAAAGCCAGTTTTCCATGGTTTGGATAATGAGACGACCATGGGAACATGTAAAGCTCTTTCTCTAGTTCTGGTAAAGCCACTAGAAAGCCAACCCAGGCTGGTTCTCCTTGGTACCCACTCTGGGGGACAGATGAGGACCATCAAACACGAGGAAGTAGACCCATTTTGCAAGGCCAGCTTTGGCTTATGGAGGAGAGGGAAGTATTGGTACCATTCAGGAGGGAAAATATATCTTTAGCTAATTATTAGGAAATAATTAATCAACCTTGAAATCTCCAGTGTACAAGGAAAAAACATGGACCCAGGCTACTCAAAGAAAAATCCAAATGCATGCAGACTGACTTATGAACAGAAACGAATCATTATAGCACTGCTGATAATCGCTAAAAATATGAACCAAGAACTGACTCAACATAAAATAGTATGTCTCATTGCTTATTACATAATTTGAAATTATTTTACGGAAGTTGTATTGATGTGGGAAAATACTAGTGATATAGTTTAAATGAAGGTTGTAAGACAAAGCTGTATTCACAGGTAACTTTGTAAAGAAAAACTCATTTATGCCCATAAAAAGGTCTAAAATAACAGGTTTAAAAGTTGTTAAAAGTTGTTATTTTTAGATTATGATATGGTATGTGATTTTAATTATCTTTTATGTATTTTTCAAAACTTCTACAACATACCTGCAGCACTTCAAAAATCAGAAACATTTTTTGAAAAATCTATGGAATCAATGTAATCAATACCAAACATGAAACTTCACCTTTGCTCCCATGAGCAAATCTGTAAAAAATATAGGCATATACCTTTCTATCAGGGTAACTACAGCACTGGCCATGGGAATTTCATGACTTTCCTGTGAGAGGTTTAGCCACGGATCCTGGCATACCCATTGTGTCGTTTTCAGTAGCACTCTTCCCAAGGAGAAGTCTTATCATCCCTGTGAGTAGGCATGTCCATGAGCCAGGAAGTGCTTGGCAAGATCAATTAGATTCTTTCAGGCTGGAGTTTAAACTGGATTATGAAGGGGGAAAAGAGCAAAGATATACAAAAAGATCCCAAGGTCAAGAGGCAGCCAGAATAACTGATAGAATGCATTGACCTCCACACCCCCGTGAATTCCCTTCCACAGTGAGGCTGAGTGTGGCCCCAAGACTTGATTTTGCCAGAGAGATAGCAGTGAGTATGACAGGTAGGTACTTGATGGATATGTGCTCATTGATATTGGCCCTCTTAGAGCGCTGAGTCCACCATCCAGTTAAGAAGCTTGAGATCGGGACTGAAGGTATAACTCAGTGGTAGAGCTTAGTATGGGTGGGATCCTGGGTTCAATCTCCCACCCCTAAAGAAAGCCTTGGATTAACACTTCTATGGAGAGAAGCCCAACCACGGAAGGTTTGTCTCAGCTGAACCCAGAGCAGATTAGTAGAAGAGCTACCCAGTGAATACATTGAATCATGAAGGAAAAAAAAAACAGCTAATTGTGACTTTTGGCTACCATGTTTTAGAAGTACTTTGTTATCAGCAATAGATAACTAAGGCAGTCACAGCAAGGACCTCCTGTGGCTAATGCTGCCCCTTCAATCCTCCCATTTCCAAACTGCCTTTATTCCTGGCTCCCTTAAGCCCAGCTAAATGTCTGTTCTGGGATTCTTTGAGATTCCCATCTTCCATGTCACCTCCTGCAGTCTTACAATTTTAATACAGTGGCTCTCAAAACACATATCCAAAGAACTGAGCCAAAATGCAAGTGTCTTGAAGGGCAGGATGTTGTTGGTCTTGCTCACCAGGTCTTGCTCACATCCCCATCCCTGGAATGGTGTCTATCACCATGGCGAGACCTGAAGAAGTATTTCTAAATAAATGAACAAATGGACCTTGGTCATTTGTTTAAAATATAGATTCTGGGCCCCACCTCAGGAGACTCTGATTTGGTAGATCTAGGTGGGCCCAGGCATCTGCACTATTGTTAAGCCACCCGAGTGACAATGGGACAGATGGCCTATGGCCCACAATTAACCAATTTTCCAGCTGATTGTGCATCCGAACCACCTGGAAAGACTCTTACCAATATTAGTTGCTGATCCTCACTACTGGCTTATGGAATCTAAATACCTTTGGAGGTGGAGACTCACCAACTATGTTGATAAGAAGCTCCTGTGTCAACCTGCTGCAGCTTGTCCACAGATGACGGCATTTGAAACCACCAGCCCAACCACCACAAGCCTCGGAAAGCCACGTGGTAGCCAGATGCACTCTCCTTACTCCTGAGGAGGGAGAGCACACACCTACTTAGATGAACATTATCACCCTAATCTCTCAGGCTTTTTAAAGAAAGGTTTTTACTGCACTAAGTGTTGGTTAGGGATTCCTTCTAAGTCTAAATGGCTCATCTGTTGAACAGATGTTGGTAGCGCCTGCCTCCAGAATGCCATGGGGATGGAATGAAGGAAGGTGCATGATCTTGCATCTGAACGGGAACCACCACGCACGAGATCCTTAAGCCATTAATCGTGAGTATGTCATGCAGGGGATTAAAGTAGTTTATCTACTTTTAGGAAACCAATTAGGATTCATTATGAGATCTTGTATTCCTCCCAGGGAAGGGAGAATCAGGCCTTTGAGACACCTACACAAAATGTTTCAGGGAAAGGAATCTCTGGATCCACCTGATGTTTTCTGCTGGTGGATAAAGGCCTGTCTGCCTTGGTCTCTCCTTCCCCTGGCCCTCTGTACCCCTTCTTTATGCCCCTAAGCGTCAGCCCTTCTGAGACACCAGTGCAACATGCTGCTTCCCCTTTTTCCCTGGTCCTGGCTTAGGCTGAGTACTATCTCTAGAATGTTCTTTAATTCTTGTCCAGCCCCACTCACCTGGGCCTTTCCTGACTCTGATTTCTGTTACTCTCTCCCACCCTTTGGTCAGATGTAATTAACCAGCCCTGATCCAGCCCCCTGCATACGTAGTTGCCTTTATGGAAGTATTTAAATATTCAGACCCTTCCCCACTGACTCCCAGCTCTTTGAGGACAGGGGCTGTTCCTTGTTCTTTCCCAGGGCTAGAGCCCTAAGCACAGTGGCTGGCCCAGAGCAGGCATTCATACATGTTTGTTGATTGAATGTGTGGAAGTCAGGACTATCTTTGGCAGGTTTGGACTTCTGGAGAGAGAGGTGCTCACTATTGAAAGTGGCCATGTGTTTCTCTCTGATTCTGATCTCCTATTGCTGGCCTTTATTTTCCTTGCAGAGACCTATGAAAACCAAACAACTCACAAGCTGTTTGCTTGATCTTCAGCTGGTTGGGGTATCTAGCAGGTTTAGAAGACTTTGCCTACTGAGTATTATATGTAAATGTAATATGTGATATGAATGGCTAGATTAAGATATTAATGAGAAGTCACTTCTGAGGGCCACCTCTGAATTTTTGGTGCCTATTAGACCCCTCCAGCTGCATGTCTCACAAGCAATTCAAACTCAACGAATCACAAACTAACAGAACAATTCCATCCCATAAAACCGCTTCTTAACAATTGACTATCTGCCCAGGTGCCCAGACTCCAAACCCATGTCCCAAGATTTCTCCTATGTTTGCCACTTAAGAAAATAACATATTCTCCCCATTCAACTCATAAAATTATTCTTCACACTCTACTCAAGCTCCATTTTCTACTTCTGGCCAACATCTCTTACCTATCTTCTTGCAAATAATCTCCCAAATGGTCTACCAGTCTCTCCCCGACTCCATACTGGTAATACGTTAATGTTGCCCTAACACAAGTTTGAAAAAGTTGCATGTCTGTTGAAACTTGCAATGGCTTCCATAGCCTCCACCCTGGACAGAGCCCAGACTCAGTCTGTATCATATTTGATGGTCATGAGCCTATCTTATCAGATATTATCTTTGGGAAGTGAGAATGTGAGAAAGAGGAAGCAAGGAGGCTTTTTTTTTTTTTTTTTTTGGTTTGGTTTTTTGAGATAGTGTCTTGCTGTATAGCCAATGCTGGCTTTGAACTTGCAATGATTCTCCTGCCTCTGCCTCTCAAGTGCTGGGATTACAAGCATGTGCCACCACACCTGGCTTGAAGCATTCGTTCATTTGGCAAATATTGATTAGCACTAAGTATATGCCTTGTGCTGTTTTAAGTTCTGGGGATACAGGGAAGACTTGAGTTTCATGGAGCTTATAGGTGAAAGGGAGAAAAATGGATCCATTGGTATTTGCTCCTGAAAGGACCAGGTAACGAGAGTTCTGTCTTGAGAAGTGAGGAGTGTGGTCAATGGTTCAGTCTATGTCATTGGCTCCAGTTCTTCCCTCTTCTCCATATAAGTACTTTCTGTCATGTGGCCGCAGTTTCTACCATAAGAAATAGATGGATTTCCATCTGTTTGACTTTGGGCTTGGCCATATGACTTGTTTTGGGATGTTAGCAGGTATGATGCAGTTTGGGGCTTGAAATGTATTTGTGTGGTTACGCTCATCCCTTTTTACTTCCACTTCTGCCACAAAAAGACTGCTAGTCCCAGAGAAGGAGAAAAGTGTGAAGTAGAACTAAACTGAGAATAAATGGTTGTTTTACAACACTTAAGTTTTTTGGGGTGGTGGATTATACAGCATTGTTGGGGTAATGGCTGATACAAAGGGCTTTAATTGCATTCTTGGTGCGGTCTATACGGCATCCCTACATTGGGGCGGTGGTGGTCAGAGGAACCAGGCTGCTGCTAGGTGGGATTCTCATATTCCTTACTTCCAACCAAAGAACCCTTCCATAAAAGGAATATTTTAATATAGTCATTTGCATCAGCACCTAAGAAACCTGAAGATGTCTTTTCCCTAGAGCCTCAAAGAGCTTAACTAAGACAATGTCCCCCTACCTATCAGGAGGTTCCTGAGGGGCAAGATTTTCTTGATTGCTATACTGGCACAGATTTGGTGGATTGCCTGGTATAGTCTACTAGTTGTGACACCAGATGTAACTGGTGAAAATTGGCAAGTTTAATGAAGCAATCTACACACATTCTCTCCTGGAAGATCCCTTTCCATGCAAGAGACTACTATTAATTCAGTTTATCTGACCCCCTACCCACCACTCACTCATGGCAACTGGAAGGCACTCTGTCAGGCAAATCAGACATGGTCTGTAACAGAAGGGACCAATAGACTATTACAAGATGATGAAATAAAACCTATTGGAGAAGAGCAACGGTGAGGGTGCACACACTCATCTCACCTAGTGGGCTAGAGACTTCAAGGGTCAGGTGACTCCTGTGATGTTTTTGACAAGCAAGAAGGTGCTGACCAAGATCAGGAGGATGAGAGCATTCTGGGAAAAAAATACCAAGTGCCTGAATTTACATAATTGTAAGGATATGGAACCAACCAGGATATCTATCAATAGAATGGATGAAAAATTGTGGTCCAATTACACAGTGGAATATTACTCAGCAATGAAAAAGAATGAAATAATGCCATTTATAGCAAAATGGATGTAGCTGAAGAATATCATCTTAAGTGAATGAACACAGGCTCAAAAAGAGAAATACCATATGTTCTCATATGTGGGAGCTAAATCTTTTTCTTTTTCTTTTTCTTTTTTTTTTTTTTTTTGGTACTGGGGGTTGAACCCAGGGCATGCTTTGCATGCTTTGCAAGTGCTGTACCACTGAGCTGCATCACCAGTCCATTTTTTTACTTTTTTTTTTTTTTTTTGAGACAGGGTCTCACTAAATTACTCAGACTGCCTCTGGTCTCCAACTTGCAATCCTTCTGCCTCCACCTCCCAAAGTCATTGGGATTACAGGCATGTGCCACCGTGCCCAGTTTGAGCTAAATCTTAAGAAGAAAAAAAAAAAACCTATACATATGTTGTTGTTGTTAGGTGTCATTGAGTCAGTGTCCAACAGTACAACAGCGGAACAGTATCATTAGTGCTTCTCTGTTATTCATAGGGTTTTCAATGGCTGATTGTTTTTTGGGAGTGAGTTGCTGAGTCCTTTACCCAAGCCTACAGCACCTGGTGTTCCTAGGAGGTCTCCCATCCAAGTACTAACCAGGCCCCACCCTGCATAGCTTCTGAGATCTGATGGGATTGGATGCCACAGTGGTACTGCAGGCTATACATATGCAGATATATAAAAATGAACAATCAGACTTAGCTAAGAATGGAAAATATAAGCAGAGTAGAAAGAAGGGGAGAGGGGACTAGTGGGGGAAGCAAAGGTGGTGGAAGGCAGGAAGGGGAGGGGAAATAATATAAAGGGATAAAGGGGGAGGATAATCTCAATGTAAATGATGCAACTTTATGAATATAAGGGAAAAATAGAGGAATATAACCCATAATTGCATATGAGTTTTACTACGTATTAATCAAAGGGTTCCATAAAATTTATTAGTTGGTGAAAGTGTAACCAAAAGCAATGTAAGAGTTGCACAATGGAAATAGCAAATGCCTTATTACTCTGTACCCCACCAACATTTATCAATAAACTGAAAAAAATCCATGATGAAGCCAAGCACGGTGGTGCACACTTGTAATCCCAGGTACGCAGGAGACTGAGGTGGAAGAATCAGGAGTTGGAGGCCAGCCTGGACTACATAGTGAGTTCAGAGTCAGCCTGGGCAACTTAGTGAAGCAAGACCCTGTCTCAAAATAAAAATTGAAAAGGGGGAAAAAAAAAGGTCTGCGATTGTATCTCAGTGATGGAACTCTTGCCTAGCATACGTAAGGCCCTGGGTTCGATCCCCAGCATGGGGGCTGCAGGGAGGAAAATAGAAAGGGGAAAAAAAAGATCCACAGTGAGGCTGGAAGGGTACTGTGGGAAGGATTGAGGAGAGGACAGGACAGAACAGAAATAAAGTAGAAATGGGCATGAGGAACTTTGTGTGCCATTCTAGGGGTCTGGACTTGTTCCAGAAGGCACTGTGGAGCAATGAGGATTTTA
This sequence comes from Pedetes capensis, assembly GCA_007922755.1. NCBI lineage: Eukaryota > Metazoa > Chordata > Mammalia > Rodentia > Pedetidae > Pedetes > Pedetes capensis. Next base: position 114,762 of record VMDO01000017.1, on the reverse strand, counting down.
AGAGAGGGAGTGGACATGTTCAGATTTTGCATATTTGAAAGATCCCCTGTCAAAAATGACTTAGTGGAAAGCAAGGAAGTTTGTTCACTGTGGTAATAAAGAGGGACCAGGAAGACAACCTGACAAAGTGGTCGGAAACTAGAGAAGTGCAGGGCTGGGAGAGTTAGGGGTTGAATGGATAGACCTGGTCCCTGACCCAGCAGAGACAGAGATGACAAAAACGGCTTCCAGCTTTCTGCTTAAAGAGCAAGTGGCTAATTTCTGGGTAGTGACATTACTCACACAATTTGGGAGCCTTGAAGGGTTCGAAAGGAAAGAAGATGAGTCCTTTTAGGCTTGTATGGACAGGAGGGAACTGTGGGACCTCCTTACTCATGTCTCCTAGGCAGCTGTATGCCCCAAACTCAGAAGACAGATGTATTTGGGGTGATAAGTGTATAGATTGGGTTGAAACCATGAGTTTTGCTTATTATTTTGCCTCTCTAGAGCTTGCAGTGTCTGCAGCCATAGCACCTTGGCATCCAATCCCCCCTGATCTCGGAAGCTAACCAGGGTCAGCCTGGTTAGTCCTTGGGTGGGAGACTGCCTGGGAATATCAGGTGCTGCAGGCAAGGGTGAAGGACCTGGAAACCCATTCCCAAAACAGTTGCCATTGAAAACCCTATGAGTAGCAGAGAAGAACTGACATAGTGCCAGGCATGGCACAGTGTTGGAGAGTATTTCGTTCTGTTGTACACAGGGTCACTATGAGTCAGACTTGACTCAACAGCACCTAATAACAACAACAGAGCTTGCAGAAGCACTGAAGAGTCCTGTTCACATTGAGGATAATCTGGGGGCCCTAGAAGAATCCCCAGATGGCATCTAAGAGTTATCCCAAGAAAAGCCACTTGTATTGGATATTCCTCATTCACCTATTCAGATGTATTCTCTCCTTTGATTCACTCAGCTCTGTGCCCAGGGACACTGCCTTCTGTGACTGGTACCAATCAGGCTTCTTTAGCCCCTCTGGTTTCCATTTGAGCTCAATCACTGAGAAGCAACAGCAGGAAGAGAGAGGGAGGAGGGAGAGGGTGGCCTGCTTTTTCTGGCCCTTCCCTGCTAGGCTGCCCTTTGATAGTGGCTGCCTCCTGCCAGGCAGCCCTTCTCTCTCCCTGTGCCCCGCCCCTGCCTCCCTCCCCCACTTCTCCCTCACCCTCTTTTTCAGCTGCAGCTTACCAAGTTCTTCCCTTTTAGGTCTGGGAGAGGTAGCACTTTCCTGTGCCTGCTGCTGCTCTCTGATATCTTCCTATTTTTATTTCCTTTAACCTGCTCAGACCTCTCTGAGTAATTCTTTCATGACATACTCTCTACTTACTTTTGGGAGTGTGCCTTCTGCTTCATACCAAGCCAGGAAAACTGCTCAGTGCAGTTTGGTTCAATGCAATTCAGCAAACTGACTGATCGAGGTCCTCTCTGCTGGGCTCTGCCAGGAGTTGAGGACCGAAAATCTTAGTTACAGGACCCACCTGCAGGGACCCACCCACAGATTCCTGGGAGGCTGGATGCTGAGAGCAGGAAGAAGATGGGGACATTCGGGGAACAGCAGGAGTGCCGGTACTGCTGGCTCTGCAGGGATGGTGCTTCCTAGAGAAGGTGGGGCTGACTTTGGGTGAGGAGAGACAGAAGGAGCCAGAACAATTTGGGCAGAGACAGACTGATGAAGATGTGCTGCCAGTGCCTGGTGTGGCTGCTCTGGAGGTGAAATGGAGGCTGGACCATTGTCTGCCCATTCTGCTGGGAGGCAGAGGGTACACTAGGTCTTTAGCCCTGGGATGTCCCCCTGGACAAGTGCTAGTCAAAGTGCTCCCATCTCTAGATGACCTGTGTAGGCTGGGGGCTTCCCACTCTTCTAATTGCCATAATTAGAGCTTCTTCCCTTCTAAAATAGTCCTAAATTCAGCAGCTTATCAAGGCTCCCTTGACTCCCTCCAGAGGGGTGTCTGGGAGAAAAGAGGGTTAGAATCATAAGCGTGGGAACCATGAGGTTAAGATCAGAGAGAAACTCTGGCTTATCTATGCCACAGATCTTCTATTTGGGATTCCTGATTCTATAAATTACCTCCATTCACTTATAGGAGGATGAATCTGGCAAACTCCTATTCATTCTTCAAAAGCCAACAAGATTTCACCTTCTGTAGGAAGACTCCTTGGAAACCCCTAACTAGTGCTCCCCTTGTGTTCATCAAAGTCTCTGGTAATTTACATTTTCACCAGCCTGTGTAGCCCACTTGGCTACTAGATTCTCAGGAAGATGGCTCTCATGGATTTGTCTATTTCTCTCCAAGACTGAGCACCAGGCCTAAGGCATAGGAAAGCTGCAGAAAATATTTGTTGAATTGAATTAAAAGGAATTCTTGTGGCACAAAGAAGTAGTAGGAATAATGCTGATATGATCACTTCTGCTTGAGGAATAAGAAAACTGTGGTCCCCAGCAGAGAAAGGGCTTGTGTCATTTATTGCACAGCCCATAAATGACAAGGCAGAACTGGGACATGAAATGAAGGAACCTTGCTGATTATAAGAGCTGGAGAATGTGTGGCTGGGCTCCTCATTCACACAGGTGCAGGGCTGGGTGGCTGGCTGGCTGACTGCTGCTGTTCACCCAGGAGATTGTGTAGATGGAGTAATGACTCCTTGTCAGTAATTGTTCGGAGCACATTTGCATCAGCTCACTTTACCCTGCTGACAGTCTTGGAGGTTTGTGCATGAACATCACCTGATTGTACAGGTTGGGAACCAGAGACTTGAAGAATGCATCTGTGACCATACCAAGAAGAGACAGGACTTACATCCAAATGTAGACATCTTCCAGAGCCCATGCTTTGAACCATTGTACTTTCCCAGGGAAACTTGACCCCAAGTGTTTGGGAAGAAAGGGAATGCACAGCCCAGTGTGATGGTGTATTTGTAAGAGGTTAACACGGAAATATGGCGCTATATCCTGGCTTGCCTTTCCCTCTTGACTCCCTAATAAGAAGAAAAAGGAAAGGAATGGAAAAGAGAAAGATAAGAATGACATTTCCAGAAGCATCCTAAGTTATATAATTGAGAATTTTGCATGGGACTCTGCTGTTCAGGAGCTGTGTGATCCTGGGCACATTCAGTACTCTGTCTGCACTGCACCTGTTTCCTAATACCCTTTCCTTCAGGGAACCTTCATGAAAGTTTGCATCAAGCACAAGTCTTTTGGCTCCCTCTACTGCTCAGTTACAGCACCAGTCAGTGGGCTGGCTTAGGTTGTGCACAAAGGTAGGGGAGGGAGCTTATGCCTGAAGTAAGGCGCTAGTCATCCAGTGTGTTCATGTGAGTCCACAGTGTCATAAAGAAAGGACCAGTGCTCTTCCCTCCCATCACAGCATTAGAAATCCTGTTGATCCTGGCCACATGACTTCAATTATTTTCCTAAGTGCCGCTTCCAGGTATACATGTGGATTCTCTCCACCCCCACCCTGTGCCACCTCCATTATTACAGGTATCACATCATAGGCTAATTGCCTGTTGACATGTCTGTCTTTTTAAGCACGAAGCCTGGCATCACTCACCTTTATATTCTCTCACTGCCCACAGTAGAGCCAATGACATATAAGCCTATCACTCAAATTTATCAAATGGCTGATGACTAGACAGAAGGAACAAAAGAAGATCTAGCAGTCTGGAAGAGGGTTGGGGGTGAAGAGGAGCAGTGAGTGGGGGAAATTCGAAGTTTGTAAGTAGGGAATTTCAAGTTCAGCAAGGTTCCAGGCTGATCTCACAGTACACTGGCATCTTTTCAAAGTTGAGGTGTTGGAGGGGGTCAATGGCCAGAAAGGGGCAACTGGAGGGCTTTTGGGGTGCTGCTCATGGTGCTGTTTGCACAGTTGTGCTCACCTTGTGAAAAGGCATGGAGCTGTGCACGTATGTGTACTTAGGACTTGCACAGATTTGTGGATGTATGTTCTGCTCCAAGAAAAAGTTTACCTGAATCAGTTTGGAGAGGATCAGTAGGTTCCTATGCCTTGTTCCTGAGATAGAAGCAGATTGTCATGTTTCTTTGAAAGAGTTTTTTACATTTGCTATCTTAGTGTCTAGCCTTTGATCTCTTGTAGTCAGATCCATTGAATCCTTCCCTCCCGCCCGCCATCCCTCCCTTCCTTTCTCTCTCTCTCTCTTTCTTTCTTTCTTTCTTTCTTTCTTTCTTTCTTTCTTTCTTTCCTTCCTTCCTTCTCCCTTTCCTTTCCTTTTTCCCTTTCAGTACTTGAGGGTTGAACCCAGGTCTCCACATATGCTAGGCAAGTGCTACACCACTGAGCCACAACTTCAGCCCCTTTTTATTTTTTATTTTTGAGACAGAGTCTCATTAAGTTGCACAGGCTACCTCTGGCCTCAACCTGTGATCATTCCAAGTAGCTGGGATTGTAGGCGTGCACCACAGTGCCTGGCTGAACTTTGTTTTGATGTTTGAAACTCTTGCCCACTCTCTTTCTCAAAACACTTCTGTCTCTTGGCTTCTAGAGACAATGTCCTCAGTGTCCTGTGCAATTGTCCCTTCTAAGAATCTTTCCTTGAAGTTCTGAGTGAGCTGTGTGAGGCCTGCCCTGTTTCTCGCTCTGCGACTTCTCCCTGATGATCTCATCTCCTCTCCTGGCCAATCATTTGCTGATGACTCACCAAGACCAACCTGAGTCTGTCTTCTCCATGCTCTGGGGACCATCTATCCAGCTGCCTTTTTCACATCTCTACTGGAATAGCTCAGCAGCACCACTCATGCTGCTCCAGGATGGACTCTTGACTTTCCCCACTCCTGACAGAAATCTGTTCCTCCTCCTGTGTTCCTAATTTCAGTAGGTAACCTCCCGCACCTTCCAGGAGCCGAATATAGTTCCCTGTTATAAACTAGGTTGTTGTTGTTGTTGTTAGGTGTCATCAAGTTGGGTCCAACTCATAGTGACACTATGTACAACAGAATGAAACACTCCCCAGTTCTGTACCAGGAGCATGTTTTTTGGTTAAGCTCATTGTTGCAGACACTGTATCAATCCATCTAGTTGAGGGTCTTGTTTTTTTCATTGACCTGCTACTCTCCCAAATATGACGTCCTTCTCCAGGGATTGGTCTCTCTTGACAACATGTCCAAAATATGTCAGACTCAATCTAGCCATTCTTGCTTCCAAGGAGCACTCTGGTTGCACTTATTCTAGAACAAATCTGTTGGTTCTTTCAGCAGTACATGATATATTCAATATTCATCTCCAGCACTATAACTCAAAAGCATCAAATCTTTTCCTGTCTCCCTTATTCAATGTCCAGCTTTCATAACCATATGATGTGACTAAAAATACCATGGCATGAGTTAAGCGCACCTTCATCTTCAATATGACATCTTTACTTTTCAACACTTTAAAGACATTTTTTGGAACAGCTTTTCCCAATGCAATGCATCTTTTGATTTCTTGACTGCTGATTCTGTGGGTGTTGATTGCATGATCAAGTAAAGTAAAATCTTGGACATCTTTTCTCCATTTATCATGAAGTTACTTACTGACCCAATTGTAAGGATTTTTGTTTCGTTGATGTTTAGTCACAATCCATACTGAAGGCTATGTTCTTTGATCTTCATCAGTAAATGTTTCAGATCCTCTTTGTTAGTGTTTAGCAAATACTGCCCCTTGCTATTCTGCCCTGGAACAGTGAATACCTCTGCACCACTTTGATTTTGGCTTACATATAGGTCTTGCTTTGACCACAGGAATGACCATGTGGCAGTTTTGGTAAAAGACTCTGGTAGCACTATGTTGGGGACATCTGCAGTCTGCTTCCTGCTGTGCTCCTGCCATCCATGGTAAGAGCAGGCTGCCGATTCCACTGATACCTGTTGTACCTTTAGCCAGAATCCCCGAGTGTGAGACTGATGGGGCAGATCTGAACCTGCACCTTGGCCTGGAACCAGGTCCAGCTGAGCTAGGTTGAACCCAGGGGCTCTCTTCTGGCCAGGAACCAAAACCCCACATGCAACAAACCCACCACTCTTGAGCCTTATGGAGAAACACCACTCTGGTAGTTGGGTAGGTGTTAACTCAGAACTTTATTCTTGTTACAAGCTCTGTTCCTGCTCTCCAACTTGAGCTCTATGCCTGTGCACCATGCTTATAAGCCTCTTGGGTCAACCAATCAGAATTCATGATGTCATGATGATGTTTTGGGTTAGCCAATTAGGTAACATCAGGTTATTGGACCAACCAATCAAATGATATCTGGTGATATGGCAAGAAATTTGAGGAGGGACACACTCTAGCTGCATCAGGCAGGGGCCATCTTGCCTCAACCTCATGGGCTGGACCCCAAAACCTCGAGCCGGGTGTGCCTATGGCAAGCCATTAGGGGCTGTTTTCCTCAGCCTCATGAACTCAAGCTGGGTGTGACTCAGCAAGTCAAACAAGGGGCCTGGGTATGCCTCAGGACTCAAGGTGGGCTAGATAAGCCTCGAGCCAAGCAGACTCAGAGTCATGCCTCTTCCCTTCCTCTCTATACCTCATCTCTACCCCACCAGACCTATGAACAAGAAAGAAATGCTTGCTATGTGCCCACTTGTTGTTGTTGTTACGTGCCGTCGTGTTGAGTCCGACTCATAGCGAACCTATGTACAGCAGATCGAAACACTTCCCGATTCTGTGCCAGGCAAACGATCTTATTTATGTTTAAGCACATTGCTGCAGACACTGTGTCAATCCATCTGGTGGAGGGTTTTCCACTTTTGCGTTGACCTGCCACTCTCCCAAACATGATGTCCTTCTCCAGGGATTGATCTCTAATGTCAGATATATGTAAGGCGCAGTTTGGCCATTCTTGCTTCCAAGGAACACTCTGGTTGCACTTCTTCTAAGACAGATTTGTTGGTTCTTTTGGCAGTCCATGGTACATTCAATAGACGTCTCCAGCACCACAATTCAAAAGCATCAATTCTTTTTCTGTCTCTCTTGTTCAATGTCCACCTTTCACAACCATATGATGCGACTGAAAATACCATGGCATGAGTCAGATGCACCTTTGTCTTCAATGTGACATCTTTGCTTTTCAATACTCTAAAGAGATCTTTTGCCACAGCTTTTCCTAGAGCAATGCGTCTTTGGATTTCTTGACTGCTGCTTTCACGGGTGTTGATTATAGAGTCAAGCAAAGCAAAATCTTGGACAACCTCAATCTTTTCTCCATTTATTGTGAAGTTGCGTGCTGACCCAGTCGTAAGGATTTTTGTTTTGTTGATGTTTAGTCGTAACCCATATTGAAGGCTATGATCTTTGATCTTCATCAGTAAATGTTTTAAAGCCTCTTCACTTTCAACAGAGTTGTGTCATCTGCATAACGCAGGTTGTTAATGAGTCTTCCTCCAATCTTGATACCACAATTCCTCATAAAGTCCAGCTTCTCGGATTATTTGCTCAGCGTATAAATTGAAGAGATAGGGTGAAAGTATACAGCCCTGATGCACACCTTTCTCAACTTTAAACCATGCAGTGTTTCCTTGTTCTATTCGAACAACTGCCTCCTGGTTCATGTACAGGTTTCTCATGAGCACAATTAGGTGTTCTGGTATTCCCATTTTCTGAAGTGTTATCCATAATTTGTTATGATCCACACTATCAAATGCTTTTGCATAGTCAATAAAACATAGATAGACATCTTTCTGATATTCTTGCTTTCAGCTAATATCCACCTGACATCAGCAATGATGTCCCTGGTTCCCCGCCCTCTTCTGAATCCTGCTTGATTTTCCGGTAATTCCCTGTCTATATACTGCTGCAGTTGCTTCTGAATGACCTTTAGTAGAATTTTGCTGGTGTGCGATATTAATGATATTGTCTGATAGTTTGCACTTTCAGTTGGATCCCCTTTTTTGGGAAAAGGCACAAATATGGATCTCTTCCAGTCGGTTGGCCAAGTAGCTGTTTTCCAAATCTGTTGGCATAAACATGTTAACACCTCCAGTGCTGCATCTGTTTGTTGAAACATCTCTATTGGTATCCCGTCAATTCCTCGAGCCTTGTGTTCCGCCAGTTCTTTCAAGGCAGCTTCCACTTCATCCTTCAACACCATTGGTTCCTCTTCATATGCAACCTCTTGGAATGGTTGGTCATCTACCAATTCTTTCTTGTATAATGACTCTGTATTCTTCCCATCTTCTTTTGATGTTTCCTGCATCATTTAATATTTTCCCTGTGGAATCTTTCACTATTGCCACTTGAGGCTTGAATTTTTTCTTCACTTCCTTAAGCTTGAGAAACACAGAGTGCATTCTTCCCTTTTGATTTTCTGCCTCCAGCTCCTTGCACATGTCATAATATTTTTTTTTGTATTCTTGAGCTGCCTTCTGAAATCTTCTGTTTAGTTCCTTAACTTCATCATGTCTTCCTTTTGCTTTAGCTGCTCAACATTTGAGGGCAAGGTCCAGTGTCTCTTTTGACATGTAATTTGGTTTTTTCTTTTTTTCTTGTCTGTTTAAGAACTTTTTGCTTCCTTCTTGAATGATATCTTTTATGTCATGCCATAACTCTTCTGGTCTCCTGTCATTTGTGTCTAATGCATTAAACCTATTTTTGAGGTGGTCTCTGAACTCAGGTGGGATATACTCAAGGTCATACCATGGCTCTCGTATACTTGTTTTAATTTTCTTCAGGTTCAGTTTGAACTTGCATATGAGAAGTTGATGGTCTGATCCACAGTCAGCAGCTGGTCTTGTTTTGACATTTTGTACAGAGCTTTTCCATCGTCTCTTTCCACATATGTAGTCAATTTGATTCCTGTATGTTCTATCTGGTGAAGTCCATGTGTATAGTCTCCATTTATGATGTTGAAAAAATGTATTTGCAGTGAAAAGGTCATTGGTCTGACAAAATTCTATCATGCGATCTCCAGCTTCATTTCTGTCACCAAGACCATATTTTCCAACTACTGAGCCTTCTTGTTTGTTTCCAACCTTTGCATTCCAGTCACCAGTGATTATCAGTATGTCTTGATTGCATGTTTGATCTATTTCAGATTGCAGAAGCTGATAGAAGTCTTCCCTTTC